>CM033622.1:13132820-13670320 GCA_019453435.1 Rhinogobius similis | reverse complement strand
GTTTGTTGAGGTTTAAACTACAGGCTCAGCAGGTTTTACACATAAAAGAATATGTTCTTTTTGTTTTAAGTGGCAATGATTTGACTTAAATGAGTTCAGTCCTTGTGATGTGCTAATTCCGACCATTCAAATTGTGATTTTGATTTGATTGTGATATATATTTCAGTGTTATAGTTGTTAGTATTAACGATTTTTCTGGCCCGAAGACTTTACTGGACAGGACAATTGTAGTGCGAAATGGCAGGAGAGAGGAGCTTGACATTTGGCAAAGGATCCAGGCTGAATTATCAAACCCACAACGCCGCAGTTTTAGCAACCACACGTGCAACAGCTTTAACAACTGCACCGTCAGCGAAGCGATGGATCCACCGTGTAATTAAGTTAACTGTGTTTTGAGGGAAAAATTACAGTTTCAATTGTAAAAGCGGACTCTTAAAACAAAAGTACTGATATTGGAATCGGTACTGGAATACTTTAGCGAATACAATACGTCATCATCGTCCTCACGCCCCTTGGAAAAGACGCTACTAATATGCTAATGTGTGGTTCTTCTGATCAATAAAACTGTAGCTACAGCTCTCCAAATATTTATGAAACTACAAGGGCTATATGTTAAATACTGCTACAAATTCAGTTACTGTATGGCCGCAGATTGATGCTGCTTTTAACAAATACCACTAACACAGTACTACTATTAATACGACTGGACAATGTGATGGGAAAAATCAATTGTATGTAGACCCCAGTGCTGTTTTATTTTGATCATATTCCCCACCCATTCCTCCTATTGGTCAACCTCTCATGCTGAGTGATTGGCAAATTCAGCCAATCACAGTGAAGTGTGTACAATCAGAAGAAAAGGAGATTTGGTTAAAGACCCTGTACCTGATTTTGACTGTTTTGAAAGATTAAAAACAGAACTAGTTCATTTTAAAGTCTTTACATCAGTCACATGTATCGCTCACTTAACTAATGCAGTCCCAGCACCCTAAATATTCACCACGATGAGTTTATAAACGCTTTTCATGAGTTTCTGAGCCCAGAGTCTCACGGACTGTCACGGTAAAGCTAACAAACATTAGCATGATGACGGCACACTTCCTGCTTCTTTCGGAGGATAAAACGCTCTATAGAGAAATCATTGTGGTCTCATTTTCACTCAAACAATAAATGTGTGCTTTGGAAAAACAAACTTTACTTTAATTGTGACCATGGACTGTTTTGTCCTATTCACAGCAGTAAAAATCAGGTACAGCACCTTTAAAATCCCTATCCCTTACTGTAGACCTTCTTGTTCGCTTTCATATTCATATTTCCACTCAGTCAAACAGACTAGACTGTTGAGACATTGGGTTCTCCCACCTAAAACCTTTCTCAGCCGTCTCTAAATTGATCGCAAAATCGTATTTTTGGCCGCGTCCGTTTCCTAACTATTTATCTGACAGCAGCATGGTTCACCTAACGACTGGAGTGTTGGTGAAACTTCTTGTGTAGCGCTTATGACGAGTCTGAATAGTGACAAGCGCAGTCAGGGTAGTCAAAAATAGTTCTGCCGTTTTCCATCACAAGACTTTGAGCCGCCAGAACATCGGTGCAAGTTCTCTCTCCCAGACTCTCTGAAAAGTTTCCCGTTTGCTCATGCGCCGCTCATGCATTTTGCTGGCTGTGAATATAACTGTATCCGAGTGCTATTAACAGAATTAAGCCATCGCACTTCCTGTCAGCGATGCAGGAACTTTCTATTTTTTCAGTGCAACCAAATGTATCCCATGTCTTCACTGTTTTAGGGAGAGCAGTTAAAAAGAAGTTTATAATGGCTGCTGTATATAATTATAGTCAGAAGTTTGGGGTTGAACAAAGTGCACAGTATTGTAAATGAGAAAAGCCACCTTGTTTTTGTTTTGTTTATCTCATACGCTGTAAGAAACAACATGCAATGGCACATCTAATTATTCCCGACGTTGTTTTGTGGCTTTGTTTTTCGAGGGGTAGCGGTTGTTTGATGTCTGTTTTAATATAAAATAAATTCAGGGTCTGAATAAAGGAGTTTCCCCGCGTTGAAGTTGTGTTTGCGTTCTCAATACATCACTGATTGGGGTGAGATCAGTTTTCAAGAGATCCAGAATGTATTGCTTCTCATTTCACTTTTTTTATTAGGTAACTGTGGCTTTGTGTTCAGTAGTTGGTTAGATGTTTAGTTGTGCAGATTCACCTGTTAACTTCATGTATGTGTTTTCATAGTTGCAATAAGTTGGGGTACATTTGGTTATGATAGAGCTCAGCAATGCCACCCACCACTTGGTTCTCGAAGTATATTTCCCATTCATTGTTCATAGTTTGAAAGCTCGCTCATGACTAATCAGCTCTGCGGTGACTAAACACTACAGCACCAATACATTTTAAATCTGTTCCTGAAACTTTACAAACGCTAAGTTACAGTATGTTAAAACATTTAAACACATTTTACATTAGTTGTTAGTTACCACACAGCTGGTTAGCCTTTGTCATGCCTTTAAACTCTTCATATCTGAGTTTTTTTTAAGAGTCTATGGCAAAAATCAATGGGAAATTTTCTTTTAAAGTCAAGGCGTGTTTAGAAATGGGTGGGACTGTTGATCTCCCATGCCACCAAAGATAAGGGAAACTTTAAAGGCACTGTACTGGATTTTTGAAACATGAAAAACAGAACTAGTTCATTTTAAAGTATATACATGTATCGCTCACTTACCTAATGCAGTCCCAGAATCCTAAATAACGCACTTTTCACGAGTCTCTTTTGATACCAGTGAATAAATCATTCTTATTAATCAGACTCATTCTCTCTGCATTTTTATTATTTAACTTGTTTTAGAAATCCACAACAGCAATTCTTCCGTAACAGTCCAGAGTTTACTGTCCTGGGTAAAGCTAACAAACCTTAGCATGCTGATGGCGCACTTCCTGCTTCTCGTAGAATAAAACACTCTATAAATAGATACAGAGAAAGGTCTAGATCGGCCAGGTTTTTTCCACCCAAATAGATGTTTCTACAATGTGTCTGTACTGGGACAAAACAGATTTACTGTATTACATGCAAATAAATTGGGTACATGAGCTAGTTCTGTTTTTCAAGTTTCAAAACAGTACAAATCAGGTACTGCACATTTAATGTAGTCCTTTGCCTCCCTCTGGAATCATGGGAAACCACAGAGCAGTCCCTTAAGATCAGCATATTGATCGTGTTTCAGATAATAAACTGTTGAAGTAAAATCTTTAATGAGGTGTTATTTTCTCTTCTTGATTCCGTCTTATATTATGTAGCTTAGGAACTGTGCACATGTGCCGTCACTCATAAATCAAAGGCGACAACATTAAGTGGTTAAGAGAATGTCTCCTTTACGGGAAGCCTTTGTCCTGTGGCGTCCCGGCAGTGTTTTAGCGTCGGATGCTCCCTGCGGTCCTGATGTCTCCACCTGGATGAAACAGCGCTGCCGGGCACTTTGTCGACGCGGCTCAGAGACGGGCAACTTTTGATGGAGCACTCAGGGCTCCACTGAAACAACAAAAGAACTTCACACCCAATTAGCTTCACATGCTTCTTACACCGTGATGCTCGGGTGAGATTATCAGTGAGCTTTTATTCTCTGAGCTGAAATGTAATGAATAAAACTCTTTCTCGTACGACATGGAAAAGTGTCAGAATATATTCAAGTATACATAGTCGTTTAGTCTGCATTTTTTGGAACAGCTACAGTAGATTAACTGTGAAAATAACAACACAATGCATTTAGGTGGATCTGGTGAATGACTGTGTAAACATACAGTCATGTTTTAGCTAAACTGCTCTTCTATTCACTGAAGACAAACTGAGAATGACACATTGGCACACTGGGAATGAAAACAATTAAGAAATTTTATCCCAAAAACTAAAATCTGACTGATACCAATATCTGAGAAACATCTCTGATATCACAGACGCCAATATTGGAATTTATTGCCCATTATTAAATATATACATAAATATATTCATCCAAGGTTCTAAAGTTACACTGAGACTGAGAGTATATCCATAACAGATGTATATAGCAAAAACCCCCTTGGTCCAAAAGAGTAGACCTTTTTATATAATTAACATCAAGAACCTGTTTTTAAATTAATTATATAATAAGAATAAGTGTGCTTTGGATTTTCTAGTGGTCAAAATGCTTTACAGCCTATTATTCGTTATCTCCTCAAACATAAAGCTACTTTGGAAGTCACAGCTGCCCTGAGGTAGACTGACGGAAACCAGGGTGTGAATCTGAGCCGTCTACCCCTCTGACCTCCAAACACACACCACATTTAAATGACAAAAGTTATGTATTCATTGTATTCTTAATGGCCTTTAACTTATTCTTGAGAACCTTTTACTTTAGCCCATTACAGAGGGGCACATCCGGACAGACAGCCGGCTACCAGGCCATCTACTGGCAACAGTGGTAATTAACATGGAAAAAAAAACACCCTGATACACAGTTGTAATGAATGTGCTTTGGGTGCAAAAATTCTCAGAACAAGTTTGACAGTGATTTATAGACTTAAAACAGCACAAGAGATCTCCAGATTTCAACTTCTGTCTCAACTCTGGGAAATTTGAAATCAAGTGTGAGTTTCAGAGAAGGAGTAGAGAAGATAAGCTTGTAAACACGATTGGAGAATAAGCAGGAATGAAGCCGTATTTAGCTCCAACTTCAAGTATATTTTTGATGGAACAATGTTAGAACACGGTTAAAAGCTCAGAACGGTAAACTTTGCATATACAGTATGTGCCATTCAAAGTGTCTTGCCCAAGCACACAATGACGCAACGCTCTGATCAAAGCAGAGCGCAAACTGTCGACCTTCAGGTTGGCGCGAGGAAGCTCAAACCACTGAGCCCCTGTCGTTTCATGAAGACTTTCTGAGTTTTTCACCTCCGCTCTTGCCTCTGTCCTGCCTGCTGGGTGTGTGTGATAAATCCTCTTTGGTCCAGCCTCCAGCCAAGCCCCGGCCGCAACTCCGCCCCTTCAGGAAGTCCAGTTAATCACGGAGCAGAACAATGGGACGTCCACACTGACTGATGCCTCCACTGGCAGCAGCAGAGCCATCGTCTCACTCGCCTGGACTTTTTCTGAACTGAAAGTGGTCAAGGTCAAACTCCAGAGCCAGGAGAATTCAGCCTCTAACACTGTACTTTTTATTACCGCTGAGACGAGAGTGGCCACAGAATCTAAAGCGTTTAAGTTCTTTTGTGCAAGATTTAAAAGGACAACTTGGCTCATGTGGTATATATAAACAGTTTTACTCCGCAAGAAGGTCCCAGGTTTGATTAGGAGTACGTTTATAGCCTGCCAGTGTACAGCTTGTATTTCTCACCAACCTCAAAAACACAAAACATTTAGAGCAGAGCTAAAAGATGAAAGGTTATATTGTTCTGTATATTTATTACTGACCTTTCCCTTGCCCATTCAAATCAATATGTTCCCAAAGTAAACTAGAGAGAAATGGGATTATTTCTATTGCTGTGTTTGAGCAACCACATTGCTTTACATAAGAACTATTTATAGTCCTATAGTTTAAAACTGAGCAGGAGTAGAGGAGCAATTATTAGGTAGAATTTGCTTTTTAACTGTCAGATTGCAGATTTGCTGACCTGGTGTAATATCATGGACCTGTCCACAAACAAAAACTGGCACAAAGTTTTGCATATTTCTTCTCAACATAAATACACAAAGTAAAATCATAATGTTACAGCAGCTTCAGAAAGTGATGTCGTTATTCAAGACGTGATTGTTGTCAGTTCAAAACGACTCAAAGTTATGAGATTAGTGTGGTATAGTTTGAGGAGACAATCCTTAACAGATAATGATGAATTTCAACTGTATTTTTTTTGTTTGGAACTTTTAAGCCAAAAATAGACAAACAATAATGTCCCTTTCTGAAGAATGTTGAAAAACCTGTTTCCTACTGTGAGATGATTTGCATATAAACCTGATTTGTACTTGGCTACTGAATAATATATATAATATTCCACATAATATTGTAGCATAACACTTATCTACTGTGGCTACTGGTTAATACTTGGATGGGAGACCGCTGGAACACCAGGCGCCACAGGGGGCCGACTGAAGGAAACTGTCATTGTGTCCCCACATTGCTCAGTATGAATACTGTGTGAATGATTGGTGGTGGTCTGAGGGGCCGATGGCGCAGATGAGTAGGGCAGCTGTGGCTACATAAGTGCCTTACCACCACCGAGTGTAGCTCTTTTTTTTTTTTCTTTTCTTTTTTTTTTAATTATCACACAACAACAACAAAAAAACATGCAGACAAAGGTCTCACACAATATATCAAGACAGAATCCCCATCCATCAGACAACAGAAAGAAAAAAAAAACAAAAAAAAAACAAAAAACATAACAATAACAATTAATAACAGATAATTACCAAAAACAACACCAGTCTTCTCTTCTCAACCTATGACCTGGCTATATTACTAAATCATACTTAGTAGTATTGTGACCTATTTATTAGTTAATTCATTTGCCTGTCATTTAACATATAGTTCGTTCATCCTTTTATTCTTTATTTCTTTTTTTTTCTTTTTTGATGATTATTACTTTTCTTTTAATTACGTCTATATATATATATATATATATATATATATATATATATATATATATTTTAATTTCCTATATAATCTATAATCCGAGTGTAGCACGTTAAGAGGTTTTGACAAGCCTGTAATGCATACTACAAGTTTAAGGCATTATCATTTTCATTTGTCTCCATGGATAATGCTGTTGTTTTTATTTCCATGAAAACATGCTGGTGTCTTTCCACCTTCAGAAAGTTACACGCTCTGTAACTATGTACTTGTCAGTTCCTACAACAAAAATTACTTGGATATAAACCTAAAACGACTCTCTGATCTGAACAGTCACTACTTATGCAAATACTTGTCTTGTGAAGTACAAAAATGAACAACTTTGCTTTGTCATAGCCACGAGCATCACTGCAGACAGATTGAACATAAGGCAGCATTACTACCTGCACAGCTCTGTGAAAAAAAAAAAAACTCCCATCAACAGTAACAGTACTTACATCACACTCTGCTGGTCCAATATTATATTACTGTTTCTCCGTGGCCTACTTTCCGTAATTGAAACAGCTCATTTATCCCGGTGTTAAAATGCAGTGCAAGCCGCTGAAATCCTCCCTCAAGCATATTGTACCCCGAGGCTCCTGTAGCTGTTTACCCGCTACTCATTAGCAACAGAAACACTTATACGCATCATTTCTGCATAAAAGTCTTCTTAGCATTTCAATAAAGACATCATGGCCGTGTTGCATCGTTTAGCACACATAAAGTTGTTGGGAATTGTTGTCAATCTTCTCGCAAAAACAGCAGATTTCCTCGCGGCGTAGCGCTGCAGCTGCCGCCGGAGGACCTCTGAACCTGCTCGGGGAGAATATGTCATTGATGCATGGGCCTTCCTCCACGCGCATGATTGATACGGCGCATTGGAAGGACTAAATTGCCACGATTTGTTTAGATCCCTGGCAGAGAATATTTAGCATTAATAAAACATTATCAATCATTAGCCTGAACGTGTGCGCGCCCGAGTGCAAATTAGTCTTTCCCATTTATTCTTTTTTTCCCCAGCCAGAGAGAGATGTGTTCCTCATAACAACCAAAACGCATATGTCTTGTCGTTTCGCAACACGCCCCAGTCTGGGAATTTGAATAAGCAGAGGAGAAAGTGGAGTCTGTGCCGGTGGCGTGACGCTTATGGGTTCGGGGAGGAGTGCCGACAGTGAGAAGTTAAAGAAATAAACAAAATACTGTTCTATCGGAGTGTTGCGGTGCTAATTTGTGAGGGTTACACTGTGAGATTTGGATATGATCCGTCTTAAGCAGTCTGATATGTGAAGATGTAGACTTACTTTGGGCTTTTGTACTGAAATAAGGTCACATTCCTGAATAAAAAGTCAAGCGTTACTACCGAAAACTAAAATATTTCAACCTGGTTATAGCTAAACAGAAACAGAGCTCTGATTTTTTTCCATTATGGGACAAGTCAGGCTTCTCTTTTCTTGATGAGTGAGAGGATAATTGCACGAATGGATAAACGTTGGCGCTTAGACTAAAGCTGAAGTCAACTAAAGAAACTCTTGGTCGACTAAAGACAAACCCTGTGCATCCATCAGTCGACTAAAAGGGTTGTGCTGGCAAACGTTCTTGTCCAATCTGCTCCAAAAGATGTTTTATTCATTTCATTTAATCCACTTGCATAAACATTGTAACTTCAAAGGCTGTTTTCTTAAAAAGCCTTTATAGATTACCACTTAAAGTAACGCCTACACACCAAACTTTATCGTGTTCTTAACAAGATTTTGACGGAATGTACTGAAGGATTTGTTGACATCTAATTTAAGCCTGATTCATCAAAGGTATGTAAAAAAAAATGAGGCAACATTTGAATTTTTAGGCCAATTTTCAGTCAGATCTAGTTTAGTAAATAAGACATCCAAAATTCCCTCAGATTTTGTAACTAATATGTGTACAAATATGTGAACCAAGAAATTCAAACCTGGTTCTGTCCATCTTTAACATTGAAATGTCCCAAATATGTGCAATTTTGGCAGTTTTATACTCATAAAATGTCTTATTTCTACAGGAAAACATTACATAATGAAAAACTTGCAATGCCTTTTTTAGACTGAAACCAACAGAAGGATATTTACTTTTGAGAACAACAAAATAAGCAAAAATAAATGTACATATGATGAAAGTATGTTTTATTTTTAGTTTTTTTAATAATTGCTTTAATCTGATTCCCAAATACTGCCTTGACACTTTGTTGTTTTTTTACACTGAGCATTCACCTTGCCCCGCCCACTTTTGTCGTTTTATGCCACAGATTCGCACTTTTGTTGTAAACGCACTTCCATTTGACGAGAACTCCGTTAAAGCTAATAACAAACGAGGGAAAAGTCTCAATGCTAAAATGTTACATAAAGTAGGTTGATTTGTGTAAAATGTTTAATGAACACGAGCAACAACAAGTCACAACGCAACAATTTCCTGGTCGGTCTGAAAACGTCTTTTTAGTCCGTGTAGAACTTATTTTCTGTTGAGCTCGTCTGCTCCATGTAAACTACAACGGAAACAAGACAGCAGCGCGTACGGCAACTTCCAGAATAAGGTGAATAAGAGGACAAAGTAGACTATTTCTAGGCCTTTGTGTATCAGCTTTGTCACCGATATATATGTATAAAAAAAGAAAAGTGTCCAAATTTCTACAGTCTTGGCGCTGTATTTAATCCGAAATGTTTGCACTTTTGGTTTCGACTGTAACGCAGTGAGCAGTGACAAAGGTGAGCGGTGATTCGTGCCGTGGCTGAGTCGACGGCCATTAAACATGTGAGCACAAACACTCATTAACTGTGTAATGAACGGATCGGCAATTATCTGGATCTGTTTGTCCACACGCGCTCGCTCCATTCAGAAACGATGCATATTAAAGAGCCTGTTAAGCAGTGCCGTGGCCGCTTTGATGTCAGCGTTGCCATGACGTCTTCACAAAATATACCAACCAGGAGCAGTTTTTTGGTAATTCTTTTTAGGATTAGCAACATTTGATGATGCTGGTGTCTAAAGGCGCTGTGGTTTGTGGAAATATTTTGATAGGGTTGTGTGTTTGTGGGAAACTGGCATTCTTTCTGAGTTATTTTTCCAATTTATTTGTCCGATTGACTTTTGAAACCAGTTGAACAAGTTTTAAAGATCTTGAATTTGCGTCATCCTCAAGTATAATCAGCTGATTTTTCAGTGAGTCAAACAGTCAAGTGTTGAACAACCTGCCCTTGTTGTGCCAAAAAATATGAGTAAGACTTTGATGGAAGATTCAACAATTCTTTCTAAATTTTGATGCATTTAATCATGGTTTGAGAGCATTATGGTGAAGCATAGTTTGGTACAACTTAATAATAATTACAACTTCGCCTTCGTTCATAAACAGCATATAGTTTATAAAGCATGATTCAGGCTTAACTACTTTATCAAGGTTAGGGTTAGGGTTTGGAATTAGGGTTAGAGTATTAGTTGGTACCACTTTATAATAACTACATCTTATTTTGCCTTAATAAAGCATTAACAAAGACTTAATTAATAATGAATATGTAGTTTATTAAACATGATTCAGGCTTAGTAACTACTTAATTAAGGTTAAGGTTAGAGTTAGGGTTAGAAATTAGGGTTAGAATATTTGTTAAATAGTTACTAAGCCTGAATCATTCTTAATAAACTATTTGTTGATAATGAATTAAGTCTTTGTTCATGCTTTATTAAGGCATGAATAAGTGTAGTTATTATAAAGTGTTACCTATTAGTTGAAAAGTTACTCAGACTGAAACATTTGTAATAAACTATTTGTTCATTATAAATGAAGTCTTACGGCATGAGCAAGTTCAGTTATTATAAATTATTACCCATAATTTTTATTAAAGTGTAGTTTGTTTATGCCTAAGTAAAGTGCATCTGTCAGATTACAATATTATGTTTTTTTTGGGATTAGAAAACAGACTCTGATACATTTATAATATTGTTCTAAGGATACAGTATCAAAAAATTGAGACCAATTGATACTAAAACAATTTTGAGCATAAAGTATATCAATAAAAATCACATAAATGGGCACATTTGGTTTTAGCTTCAGAATGGTTTTGATCTTTATCATGAATTGTAAGACCACATGGTAACATTAATAAGACCAGAACCTCCCGCCACAAGAACAGTTTCTTTCTTTATGCATGCCTTTTTATATATTTTTTATATTTTATCCATTGCTTTATGTTGCACCTACGCCGAAGCAAGTTCCTATGTTTGTGAATTTCACTGACAATGGCAATAAACCGCTTTCTGATTCTGACTCTGATTCTAAAAATGGGTTGAAAAATGCCATTCTATTGTTCAATATCAGTGTGGTTCTAACATTGGCTTTAGACTTCACACGTGCACAATCACCTCATCTGAAATAATTCTAAACTGGAACTAAATCTTGGACTAAACCTGGGCAAAGAAGACAAAGCCAAGTCTTCATTACAACTCGAATGAGCTCAAATCAGGACCAAACGAGGACAAGTCCAAACGCAACCTTAGAATCGAAATCAAGCTTGACAAAATTAGGTAATGAGTAAGAACATTTCCAGTACATTTTTCCTTTGTAAAGCTTTAGTTATTTCAGGCAATTTTTGGGTCTTTTGTACGTGCGTTTACGTCTCAACTGTTGCCCCCAAACGAGCTAAAAAAACACAGTGAATTGAGACTTGATTGTAACTATTCACTTCTTTTCTCCTCCTTCCTGTTGCAAATGTGGGTGGGCTCTAGCCGAGGTATATTTTGAACAATTGCCAGATAGTTACAGCGTTTACAGAGTCCTCAAATCACCCGTAACACGCATGTTTCGGAATCGCAGGAGACCGCTGTAGCATCAAACCTGCAATAACACAGGTAGAACACTGTAATCTACTGTTTGCCTCTAAGGAGAACGCTCAGCTCCAAACTTTTTGTTGGTACTGATTTCTGCTGTCATGAGCTCTTTCTCCATAACTCCTTGTCTTTCACATCCTTTTTATGCTCGAGCCAAAATGGAGATCTCTGCTGACTGCAACTTGGCAGAGCTCGCGCTTCCTGATGCTTCTTCCATGCAAATTAAATAGACAGTATGACATTTAAAGTAAGACTGGTGCATCCGCCTTTGACTTTAACCGCTTTGCCAAGTCTCTGGCACTGTCCTGTCTCTCAAAATGATGGTCTTCAGCTGTCATCCTCTATCACGGTGCCCTCCCAAACAAAAAAAAAAACGCCATGGTGAGTTCGACAGTTTGCCTGCAAGTTACTGACGATGGGATTTTGATGCCGCATTCATACGACAGGCGCGGCGGGTGAAGTGTCTTGCTTGAGGATGAAAGGATGGATCCTGATCGAAGGGGAATCGATCTGACCTTTGGGTTGGCTCTATCCACTGAGTCACTGTTGCTCCGATCGGTGTTGCCAGATGGACGGCTTTTGAGAGCTGCTGGAGGTGAAACGTAATGTCTGGGGTGTTGGCCATTTGGCTGTTTTTCTTGGGAAATGTTTTAATTTTAGAGTAATTCAAATGAAAGACCTGAATTTCAGTGACAGCAGGTCTTATCCAAAGCCATCCATGCACTTGGGAGCTATTATTTGTGCGTGAGAGAGAAAAGGTCTGTGTCATTGGAGAAGCGCCTTTATCACAAATAGAGTGAAAAATACAGCAGCGTCATATGTTCCCTTGGTTTTGGACAGTTTTTCCAGTTTTTCTTGAGTGAGTTTGGTGGAACACTGGTGTTTTTGTATGAGAACTAAAAATTTGAATTGAATCTTGAAGCAGAACTATGTCACTTTGGCAACAGAGCTCCCCCTGCAGCTCTCTTGTGAAAATACACTGCAGGTGAAAAGACGCAAAACTTTCTCTTTTTTCCCTCTTCTTTTTTACTGAAATAAGGAAGCACAATCACTTACAAAAACATTTCACGTTGCCAAAAATTTTAAAAAGAGGAGTGTTGTCTTCGGGTTGATGTCGGCACATGTTCCAGACCAGAGACAGCAGAGGGCGACGATGAGCGCTTCAAACGCCCTGAAAATACATATGCAACGGACTTACAAGGATGTTTAATAAGGTAAAAATGTTACTTGGTTCTGTTTTTATCAAATCAGCTTGAGGCTGTTTAATTGTGATAGTCAGGCGACCCTGCTCTCTGTAAGAAGACATGTTTTTGAGCAATGAAAACAAAATTAAATAATTACAAATGCCATACAATAACTCTGTAGCTACAGAGGGTCAGGAAAGACACAAAAGTTTAATTAGTAAATTAATAATGTGTTAGTTTCGGTTTTGTAACCTGGTATTTACCATTTGAGACAAAGCAAAATACAAAACTACAATTATACAAAAACAGTCAATGAAAAACTTTGAATTTTTTGAGTAATTTTGTGACATAAACAGACATTCCTCTTGCATTTAAGTCTTACTTTCTGATTGCAGTCCGAGTTTCAGTCCATTCCATCGTGAACCAGTCGTTTATGGTTTTGTTTTGCACTTACTTTGCTTTTAGCGCAATCAAGTCCCGACGCCACAGCGACCAGACCGTCCCCAAATGTCTCCCTGAACCCAGAACGCCGCGTTAGTATTTGCCACGGCTCTTCGTGTTGTTGCTCCTGCTGCGCCTGAGCTCCGGGCGCTGGGGGTCCTGCTGAGCTAAAATCACGGTCACCAAATTGTAGTAAGGACACACTTTAGTAAAATGAGTTCTTTGTTAACTTTTTTTTTTGAAAGCATTCCGCAATGACTGCAAACTTCAGTGACGGTCTTGTAATACTTTTCTAATCCCCTTATTTCTCCAGGCGTTTTTCCATATTCATAAAACGCGATAGCCGGTTCTTTTTGGGTGGAATTTCCAAGCAGAATTACACGGGCTTTTTTGGTGACGTTTCTCCGCTGTGTGTATGGCTCGCTCTCTCGAGGCTCTATCACTCACTGCAGTAACGGACCGGTCGCTGCTTGGACTTGGAGGTATTTAAGATAAGGTGTGTGTGTGGAGATGGGCAGGAGGAGGAGGTGAACGGTCTCATTGTTATCAGCCGGGCCCCAGGGCCGGATGGGATTTCCCGCGAGGTTTAAAGTGCAAACAGCCCGGATTGGGAAAGAGTCTGCTGCAAAACTATTGATGTGCAAAGGAACATGGGAGAGAAGGGGAAACTCTTTGTTCTTTAAATTGAGAAGTAAAGTTTTAAATCTCCCAAAAGGTTCAGATAATAAAAGAGAATGAGATATAAACTGGGAATGTTGAAAATATTTGTAGATTTGATAAAGTGCCCATGACAGGTTGGACTACTTTTTTTATTAAAACACAGTTAAGATAATTAGAGATACAATTTTGATTAAACATTTATAAAATTGTATCCCAGTTTAGCTTTTTTTTAAATTTATTTAAAATTTCACTTCCTGTTTGTAAATCATGACATCATACTAGGAAATTCCATTACGTAACCATATTGTACACTGGGCAAAAACTCCTCTAATGTCACATAAATTATAATTGGACAAAGAAAAAATATATGAGAACATTTTATTTTGTTGAATTATGTTAATAATAAAGAAAATGTGTTTATTGTTCTGTCTCCTTTATTTTCAACATATTTTACTACTTTTCTTCACAAACTGACACTTGATTTGTGCAAATCTCAGGGATTGTCTCATCAAAAAAGTACAAAAAAAATAAGAAAAACTCATATGCAAATTTGTTAGAGCTGTCTTACAAGTTTCCAGTTACAAAAGGTTGTTGATTCTGCTGTTGTGTCCTTTGGCAAGACATAACAATACGCGTGAATGTGATGTGTGCGAGTGTGTGGTGGAGAATTGGAGACTGACTGCCACAGCTCTAGCAGCCTCTGTCAGTCAGACCCGAGCAGTGCAGCTTTTTGTTAGATACTTTAATCAAACATACGTACAAAATGTTTGAAATGAAACAGGACAAAATAAGAACATGAATTCCATGATCATGTGAAAGCTGTTCATTTTACCATGTGCGGCGTAAACCAACTTTGAGTGTTAAAAAAACTAAAAACCCATCCTTAAAATTTTGAGTTTTGTAGATAAAAGCAACATATCCTCTTTGGCTAATGGATCCTCTTTTGGGATTAATTATTAAGTACATTTGGGAGTTGTTGTTGTGTTTTTTGCTAAAGATGTTAAAATCATTTTGAGGAGAGTACTTATTTTGTGAGATGGGCAAACTGAAGTTTCTCTTGCATTTAGTTCTGAACTGAAGTTTCTGATTGCTGTGTAATTCCATCCTTTGTTAAACAGTGCTTTGGTGTTGTTCTGCACTTACTTTGCTTTTAGCTTATTAAAGGAATATTGTTTCTTAAAAATATTATGCAATTTAAAAAAATATATTGTTATTAGCTTTTAAACATGCTTCTGAGAACCTTAAGTTTGGCATCTCATGTTTCAGAACAAAAAAAAAGTATCTCTGTGTCTCACCTTCACACGGCACTTACTGAGTTTAGGCGCCATCTACTGGCTGCATAGTAATTACACACGCAAAAAATTAGGTCTAGAAAGAAATGTCGTTTGTGATCGTGTTTAGAGGTCAGAAATGCTCAGAATGAGTCCGGCAATGATTTAAGGACTTAAAACAGCAGAACATCCTCGGATAAATGATGTCAATTATTGGAAAAACATCATGCATCAAAGGAGTTCAGCAGGAAGTGTTTTTGACAGTCAGAGGAGAGGATTTTCTAACCAGGATCCATCAAACTAGCGTGAATGCAGCTAAATGCAACTCCAGGTATGTTTTTGATGACAGAACAATTTAAAAACATGGTTAAAAGCTCAAAAATATTGCATAATACCCACCCTTAAAGTCTTGATGGCACAGTGACTAAATAATTCCAAAATGTCTCCAACACATCACCGACAAACCAGAATGCCCTGTCAGTATATTTAGTCAAACAACATCGACTAATGGTCTGGTTTGATATCTTCGTCGGTTAATGAGAGACAGAGAGTAACCATCATACATTTGGAAAGCGATCTAAAACCTAATCGTTTAACGTCACTTTAAATGCAAACCTATGTAGATGTTTTGCACCCGGGCGCCATCTCCAGGGGCGGTATTCAATCAACACATGCAAACCTCGCCGGTGTTACATTACAGACTGAAGATTATCATTACTCCTCCTCCACCTCCCGTCGGACTCCATCACGGGCCTGACAGACGTAATCCCCTCTCGTGTGCGCGTCTGCACTGATGACTTTAATGGCGTTGCTTTGTTTCCAAATTGGATCAGAGATTTGAGTCCCGTGTTCCCGTAAGTCCTTGGCATATTGGAAAGTAGCGGTCCACAGTTAACACCTCGTCAGCACTAACGGATTCCTCCTAATCTATCTCATCTCATTAAAATGCTCGGCGGCTCGCGGACGTGCTCTGTCTGCCACCAGCACCTGTCCGTCCAACGCTCGGCAGGTGCAGGAGCTAATGTGGAGCTACGTGGCCAAGTCGACTCACCTGTCACACGAAGTCACGTTTCTCGTTTTTGTGATTGACGTCGTTGTCCGTGGCTTTTGTTTCGGTCACCGATGTTTAACAGTTTGCTTTAGTTTTTGTGTCTGTATTGATTTTATCTTAAATGTGCTGTACCCGATGCTGAACCGTGACAGAGAAACAACTGATTGTAACATGTTCTGTGGTTCGCCAAGTCTATTTCTTTACTTTTCGTGCTTGTGTTTTGAGAGTTGCTTCACTTTCACGTCATTAAAAAAATAACTCATTTTTTAGTCTTGTTCAGTTCTTTTTCACATTAATAGACCCATTCATGACTGAATTACAGGCTGTTAAAGTTTTAAAGGAGACATACAATGCTTGTTTTTGGGTGTTTAGTATTAAAGGTCCCATATTCTGCTATTTTCCCCATTACACAGTCTATTCTAAGGGCTTTGTTGATAAAATTTTGCGTTGTGTAATATCCATAACATAACAGTTTCCAAAAAACACCCATTTCTTGGACTGGCCCCCCTCCTTGCAAAAGCAAACGGCTCACTCTGAGATCTGACCCCCCCGAACAGAGAGCAGGCTGCCTCCCCCGCCCAACTCGCGCGCCTCCCCCGCCCAACTCGGGCTTTTACCTCAACGACGGACGTTGCCGTTTGGTAAATAACAAGCTAACTCTTCGATCTGTCACATCCATCGTGTAATTACTGTGTAGCATTAGCATTAGCTGTTTTTATTCTTGCGGCTGCGCGCTTCCTGGAGGCGTGGCTTGAGCGCCGCGTCATCCTGGTGAATCTTAGTGAGGAGCCCCCGTCTGCTGCTCACCCGAGGGGGACGGAAAAGACAGTTCTCTAGCGAAAGCATGCGGGAATCAATCAACAAACCACTTTGGGCACAACATACGAGGTCCAAATAGCACTGTAGGAAGGTTAAAACCTCTGAAAAGTCGATTTTGCATGTTATGGGACCTTTAAAGTATAACATACGTAGATAATTATTTTACATTTAATTCATTGTAAACCGCAATGTTAATCTCAAACGGCTCAAAAAAAGCTTCCTGTTCAAAACGGCAGAACTGATAAGCCCCGCCTCCCGAAAAAGTGCCAACAGCTCCTTAAAGTTGACTTTTTTATGGCATGTCTCCTTTAAAGTTGTTATTTATCTAAAATAGCACTCATTAGCACTCGTTTAGCTGTGACACACAATATTGAAATAGTTGCTTTTATGTTTGGTCTTGTGGCTTGTTTTGGGCTGTGTTTCAAAGGCTTGGTCGCCTTTTGCCCTCTGAAAATCTGGCAACCCTGTCCACTCCTGAGAGGCAATTTCACATCATCATTTAGTTGATTTTGTTCTTGTTGTCACCATTTTCCTGTTCATCGATCGAGAAATGATCTGTCTGACGCTTGTTATGTTAAATAGTTCAGTTGCTTCTTTTTTTGTGCTTTTAGTGGAGCTCGGGACACTTGTACTCAAACGTTTTTTCAAAGGCTTGCTTGTTTGTCGCTCTTGTAAAATATGGTACATTTGCATCTCTGACAGTTGCTTCTTTATGGTTATCATTGAACAAAATATTTCGCTCTCAAAATGGCTGCTTTTACAATTGTCTGAAAGGCAAGACGGAGCGTAAGTGTAGAAAGGCATTTACTTATACTTGAAGAAATAAAAGTCAGGTGCTGCTCCTTTTAAGATTTAAGTGAAATGTTAAATTGGAAAGTTCTCTGCATTTGACCTACTCTTAAATCAATCTCTTATAGCAATCTTTCAGGATATTGGACGATGAGTTTGGTCAGAAATACCCGCCACATCGGTTTCTTGATTATATCTTTTGATTCACGGATGTTTTTTTTGTAGTTATGACTTAAATAGGAAGTATGAAATGTAATTCTTTTGTTGTCACTATTTATTTGCTCTTCCTTAACTCTGCCATGTCAGTGTTGTGTCTGTGTGGAGATGGGAACACTCAGAGAAACAGTGGACCGCGTACAAACAGCCGTCGGTGTTTCAAATTTAGTCTAAGCTGATTGTGCCAGTAAATTCAGTTATATTTTTACTGTGTCAAAGTTTTAGAAGAAGTTTATATGCCACTGGTGTTTTCAAAAGCACCGGACTTATATACAAAGGCCTGTAACATATTTGAAATAATACCTCCACTTCCCTGAAATGAAACAAGTGCAATAAGGAAAGGCAAGTTTATTTGTAGAAAATAATTTGAGTAATTCAACTTGCATTACGTCTAGGTAAAGATGCATTAAATCAGAATATAAACAGAAAAAACATGAACAATAATCATTATATGTTTTACTTTTAAAGGGTCAGAGTGCAGATAAAACCCTTTCAGTCGTACGCACAGCCAAACTGAACTGTTTTAGCCTGGATTTGGATTTAGTCCGGACTCTGGCACCAGCAGGAGGCCGGTCCATGTTTAGTCCTGACTCTGGCACCAGCAGGAGGCCGGTCCATGTTTAGTCCTGACTCTGGCACCAGCAGGAGGCCGGTCCAGGTTTAGTCCTGACTCTGGCACCAATAGGAGGCCGGTCCATGTCTAGTCCTGACTCTGGCACCAGCAGGAGGCCGGTCCATGTTTAGTCCTGACTCTGGCACCAGCAGGAGGCCAGTCCATGTTTAGTCCTGACTCTGGCACCAGCAGGAGGCCGGTCCATGTTTAGTCCTGACTCTGGCACCAGCAGGAGGCCGGTCCATGTTTAGTCCTGACTCTGGCACCAGTAGGAGACAAGGTTTGGAGCTAATGAACTCATGTAAAACCTGACATTATAATAATTTTAAATTGAGTATAATCTTCCTTCCGCAACTGCTGCTAATCAGTGCTGTGTATATTTTTTCTACTGTTTCTGCCAGACCTTAAAATACTAATACCTTTTAAACAACGGAAAAAATTAACTTTTCTGAGCTTTTATCCACGTGCTAACAATGTTCCCTCATCACAAACACACCTGGACTTTTTGGTAGCTTCATTCACGCTTGTTTCACGGATCCTGTTTACCATGTCCTCTCCCTTTGAGCCTCAGAAAACACTCAGTTTTCCAATTTTCTTACGTCATAGGTCGAGCTTGGTGATCTTCCTTGATGTTTTTAAATCTGTTAATCATCGCCAGACAGATTCTGAGCATTACTGCCATCAATTTGCGTGCATTGTGACTTTGTATCTGCATTAGCTTGTCAGGGGCAAGCTAGCTCAACTCAGTTCTTGATGTGGGAAACGTTTGACTGATATAAAGTAATGAGCGATTTTTGTTGACCAATTTTTTTAACTATAACAGGAAACGGCAAAACAAAGAACACATTTAAAGGCCAGTAACAAAACAAATAGATAAAATGTGTCCTTTAAAATACTGAAATGCATAACTTTAGGAAGAATGTGGGCATGGTTTTACTTCGAACCAAATTAAAACTTTTAAAAAACGCTGTTAAGCTAAATTTTAGCCCTTGTTTCATCGAAAGTGTTCTTGAATCCCGTCCGTGACCTGACAGTGCCACTCGGACCTCCTCGAGTGCGTGGAGTGTGTTTGAAGGAGTATCTCTGCTTTCAAAAGTCCTCTGGATGAAGTTGCAGAGGCAGCAGCTCGGCGCCGATGGGGAGAGAATGACTTTGGTGTCTGGCACTAGTCCCTCGTCTCCCAGTGGGACGGGCCCATTTACATAAGTAACATCTTGATTTGCTGTAAAGTGAAATTAGGGGCGCGCGCTATGTTCAATTAACTCAGTGGAACATCTCATAATTAAAACTTAGCGTCACCCCACTGTTTGGTAACTTTGTGCCAGGAGACCAGCGTGGAGAGGCTGAGAGAAGAGCAGTGAAGGAAAAAGAGACGCATTCTGTTACTTAAGTCAAAGTACAGACAAAACAGCACCTATAAAATCTAACAAGTACACTTTCAAACGGGTACTTCAAGACTTCAAGAGTAAACAGTAAAAGCCTTTCACAGATTTTGACAACTGTTAAAGCAATAAATGTTGTAACTTTGATTCATGATGCTGATGTTTGGTCAAAAGTTGCAATTACAATACATTTCCTTCATTTACTAGTGAGTTTGTTGTGTATATTTTTGTTTGCTTGAACTCAAAACCTTTTGGCAGAATTTCACTCTGAACGTGCTAAAAATAATATCTTGAAATCTATGTAAAAGTTTTATTTTTCAGTCCAGCTCAGTTGATGTATAAAGTAGATGAGTATAAAGTACAGTCAACTGCTCTTGAATGTAGTAAAGTAAAAGTAAAAAGTGTCCACAGTAAAAGATTTTATACAGATACCTAAATATTTAAAGGACACATATTCTGCTACAGTGACTTTTTGAGCTTTTAACCATGTCCTAACAATGTTCGGTCATCAAAAACATAACTGGAGTTGTATTCAGCTGCATTCACGAGGAAAGTTGGTTTGAAAATCCTCTCCTCTCCGAGCGTCAAAAGCACTTCCTGCTGAACGCCCTCGATCAGTGACATTTATTCTGATTTTATACGCCACTTATCCAAGAATCTTTGGCTGTTTTACGCCCTTAAATCATCACCAGACTCGTTCTGAACATTTCTGGCGTCTAAACACGATCACTGCTGCTGCTAGCCTGACCAAAGCAGTCTTTTAAAGTGATAACGTTACTAAATTGTGTATCGCGCTGGCTGCATACATTTAGTAAGTGCCAGGGCAGACAGCAGAAACATGTGTTAAAAATAAACAATAAATGTTTTTGTTTCAAAACATGAGATGGCAAATTTAAGGTATTCAAAAGCACGTTTAAAGACGAATGAAAAATGCATACTATTTTTCCATTTAAGTGCGCGTGTAAATTGTATTTTGCTCAGAACGTCGCCTGTTGATTACATCACAGAGGGATTCTGTTTTAGATTTCCTCTCATTTCCAACTATTATTTTTCAATTTCTTCTTAAACTGCAACATGAAAAACTATGATAAATATTCACCACAAGGACGACCGACCAAACTAAGTCATAAACAGAAAAAGTCAAAAATGCACTTTAAATACTTCTACTTTTTTACGTTCCACCGCTGAGAGAGGGGGAGATGAAGATGGATGCAGAGGAGAAGGAGAAATCTACAGATAAAACGAAGGCTTCATCACGATTACATCAGAAGTGACCTTGGTCTGGAGATGGCTGGAGGAGAGCCACGTTGTCCATAAGTTGAAAGTTAATGTGGATGCATCAGATGTGGTGGCCTCTTTACGCTGCCCTTGCCAGCTGTTGCGTGGCTATCGCTGGCTATGTGCTGCTCGCTAATGGGATGTTTCTCCTTCATGTACTTTTAGCCTGTGCTTTTGGCAAATCGACACAGGTTTTTACGCAGAAAGCAAGGTCACGTGACGATTCTGTAAGACAATTGTTGCTTCGGAAAGTGAAAACATGCAGATTCTTTTTTGCCATTAAGATCAAAATGTGTTAGAATTGGAAAGATATTTAAACACGTACATATATTAGAAGAACAACAAGTAATCAAGAATGAGTTGATCTGATTTTTGGCGTGAAAATAAAAATATAATCATCAAAACACATTTTATGACATGTGTCTGTTTCTGTGGATTTTGAGAGTAAAGTTTTTAATTGTAATACAAAATACAATTTACATTTTTTTTTAAACTTTAACTTTAGCATAACTTGAATCCTAACATTTTCTCTATCATTTTTTTCTTTTGTCACATTAGTTTTCCCTTTTTTGCACAGTTTTTCTTGCCGAAACTTGCAGGTGTGAACAATCAGAAAGAAATTACTATAGGGCTGGGACAATATATTGTTTTGCACTTTGTCATAGAGTTTTGTTGTATCGTATCATATTGGAAACATCTATGTGCGAATAAAGACTTGTACATTGATAAAGCTGCAGTACGTCATTGTTTCACTGTTAAAGTGACATGAATTCTGCAGGAGGAGAGAGCACAACTAGAATAGTATCTACAAACTATATCATGATGAAATACAAGTGACTTTCCTGTGGTTTCCATCTACATTTGTTTGTGACTAAGTCAGTGCACTGGAAAAAATATGGTCTTAAATAAGATAACAAGTTAATAAGTGCTTGAAATAAGTAGTATTTAACCTGTTTTGAGTATATTTAAAGTAAGATTGCCAATGGAACAAGCATAAAATATCTTGTTTTAGTTAAATTGTGAAAAAGACAATCATTTTCTATCTTGAAATTAGAAAAAAGACGCTACTGCACTTGAAATAAGAACAAATGTACTTGTTCTATTGGCAAATCCTATTTTAAGACTGTCTAAATGTATTCAAATCAAGATAAATACTACGAATCCAAGCACTTTTTAACTTATTTTCTTATTTAAGGTGGTACATTTTTCCAGTGTGCTGGCATCAATTGTATTAATATCAGCTTTGGTGCTGTTGATTTGCACATTTGCACTTTTACAAATGCCAGACTGATTTACAGTTAGTTTCCAACATTTGGAAACTTGACTTGTGAATTCTGTTTAATTCATTCAGGGCATATTATTGCAGTCCTTAATGTTGAACCATACTATAGTGTACTGTATTGCAGTACAAATCTACATCCTTTTTCCCCACTTCCATTTATTATGTATTATGGGTAAAGTAA
Source organism: Rhinogobius similis (assembly GCA_019453435.1). NCBI lineage: Eukaryota > Metazoa > Chordata > Actinopteri > Gobiiformes > Gobiidae > Rhinogobius > Rhinogobius similis. The sequence continues at coordinate 13,647,664 of CM033622.1, read as the reverse complement.
TCTGCAATATATTGAAATTGCAATTTATACTGGGCCCTCTGTATCGTGAGTGCATCATATTGTGACAAAAGTGTATGGTCCCAGCCCTACAGATTACATCAGATATAACTGTGTACATGACATTTCAATTGTATAACCATAATCCAGAAATCAGATTTTTGCTGTGCGTTTAAACTGTTTCAATGATTGTTTATGGGAAGGAACACTTTGTATTGAGACTGAAGCATGAGTGCATACATTGTTTTTTCTTTCTTTTTTAATTTTGTCATTTTATTCTATTAAAGTGTAAAGCCATTAAAATATACAACTAAAAAAAAAATTTTCATGCCGATCTTGACCACTGACTGAAGTTCGTTTTATCCACGTTGAAAAACACACTAAAAGTCCCCTCTGTGTTTTACTGTTCTCTCCTCACCAGTTATTGATCACCCCATTAGCTCTCTTTGGATTGTGTTATCGGCTAAACCCTAACATCGTCCAACACAGACACTTATGAAGAGAGCAGGAGCTTTTATGTTCTCGTTTATCTCAAACCTCACGTCACACTGAAACATAAGTTACTTCAGCGTGTTTGTTTATGCTCTTCTGGGGCTGTTTGTTGTCCATATGGCTGTATTTAGTATCCCACAGAAGCACCTGCTTGTGAGATAAATCACACTTCTTGAAGACCTAAATGTTGTTTGAAATGGGAGTAAAGCTCAACGGGGGTTAAAAGTTAGCTCATAAATATCTGAAAAGAGCAAATGTGAATCATGTATTTCATATTTTTTACAGTAACAAGTCAGGTTTGAAATGTTTTTTGGGTAAATTTGTGTTAAAAGGAGTTGTAGGAGAGAAAGAGGAGTAGTTGAAGTAATTAGGATTGGTCTACATTCGCTAACATCTGCCGTGTGAGACTGAAGACGGCTGACGGTGTCTTTGTGTCATTTCCAGTTTGTCCTGAGTGCATGACATGTGTCTTTTTAAACAGACTAATGAGCAATTAGTATGAAAATGTGGCTGTATGTTTAGCCTCGACAAATGACTTTACATTCAAGATCAATCAGAATCAGAATTACTTTAATCATCATTAAGGTGAGACGCTAAAGATAAATAGGAAGGAAAATCTTACCTTTAAAGATATAAATTTGAAACTTCTGGGGTAGTTTAGTCACATAAATGGAAGAAAAAATGTATTACAAGTTTGTCATTCTGTAATTTCATGTGTAAAAACGGCAAAAATTGCACATATTTGGGACATTTAAATCTGAAAAATGTTTAAATATCTTGGTTCGTTTTGTTCACATATTAGTTTCATTATATTCTGAATATCAAATATAACATTTATTCAGAAAAATGCTACAAAAAGAGATGATTTTAAGAAAAAAGTTCTGTTTTAAAGTTTCACATAAAGTTAAAGGTGTTATTTCTGAAGTTTTACGTTTAATTTTACACACTTTACACACCTTAACCGTTTCAGTTGTAGCACATTTCTGTTACGTTGACTTAAAATCATCTCAATATTGTTAATGAGAAACTACAAAAACATTTCGAGATATCATCCACCCCTAATCGCAATATTGGCTGTAATAATCGAAATGGCAATATGTCAAAAACACAAAGGTTTTCCATTAGACAGACATTTACTGGTTTAAAATGTTGAAAAAGGCTGATTTTATTCATAAGTTTCCTTATTCATGCTAAATTATCAGAATGAGAATTACTTTTATTCATTCTCAAGGGGAAATTCTTTTTGTTAAAGACATGCAACCGACCAGGAGAAGAAAATTGAAGATCAACAACAACAACAAACTACATTTAAAACCAGTATCTCAATAGAATAAAGAACGAAATAAAAATAGAGCTGTTTTATTAATTAAACCCCAGTCTTGATTTAGTCTTAGTATTGTCTGTTAAGTTTTTATTTTTTTCTGAAATTGACTTATACATTAAGACATGAACTCATTTATTTTAACATAACTGACATTACTGTGTCAAAAAGTACATTCAAACACTGCAATAACATCCGTGCCACAGTCATTTCAATACCTTGCAGTAAAAGCTCCTGTTGTTGATACATTATTGCAGTTGTCTACCCTCCAACCGCTTTTGTGTTTGAGTTGTGTGGGATTTTACGACATGACGCTAGTTTTATTAGACACTCTGTTGATGATTTCTCCCAGTACATTTCAAAACACTTCTATGCAAATCCTGTCCGACAGCGAGCGGCCGAGACAAAGCCGACCGCAGCCGTCTTCATTAGTTCTGCTTACACCTGCATTTCTGCCGCTTCCTAATATCCTGCTTACCGTAAAGAACCCTGCATATATTAGAAAACACATTAAATAAAAGACACTTCGGGAAAACGTCCCCCTCTGCGAAGTCCTATTTTTAGACGTCTAATTGGCCTCGCGCTTCCGTAACAGTCGTATATATGTTTGTTGGCGTCCCCCGCGCTAATTGTAAAACGCATTTATTGTCCAAGCGATCTGGAGCGATTAGTCAAAGCAAGCTGATAAATAATGAATGTGAATAATTAGGCGTGTGATGTGTGGCTCCGCGGTTTAAGCTGCGGGTAAGCGTCGGCGGGAGGGTGAAGAGGCTGGCAGCTTGTGTCCACTCGGGAGCGCCGCGGAAGTGGATCCCCGCCGCAAGGCACTGCTTGAAGATATCGCCGATCTGCTGACGGTAATGAGAGGCCCGGGGAGGGGAGGGGGAAGGGGGAGAGGGGGGAGAGGGGGAGGGAGGCGGTGGGGGGTTCAGGGCTGCTGTCCGTCACCGTGCAAGCCGCTTTGCCGATGGGGATTTCAAGACGCTGACGACTGGACTTAGCGTTCACACAGTTGTATTGGGATATTATAGTTTGATAGTGACCTAACAGTTTAGACGTCAATGTAATCCCTCATTGGTCCAGGCGTGTTCCATCGTAGATAAGGTTTCAGGGGTTGTCATCCGGACGCTGTTTGAATATCGAGATGTTTCTATTCTATTCAAAAGTAATTGTCAATCGACTTTTGGATAGAAATCGAAACGTCTCGATCTGCTAACAGCGTCCGGATGACAACCCCTGAAACCTTATCTACGACCAACAGTTTAGAGTTTAATTTGGAGTAGACATTTTGCGTCTCTGAAAGTTTTTTTTTTTTGGAGGGGGCTGGACTTTTGCCAATAATGATCAATCCTTATCGAGAAAATTAATTTATTGCTGTATGCTCAATAGAGATCAGTTAAAATGTCTTGATTTCTGGATATTAATCTTAATTTCAGACCTTTTGACTAGTAAATATTAGTAAAGACTATTTACCTAATAGCTAGATAATGTTTCAAACCGTCTCTGACTTATTTGAATACATTAATTCTTATTTCAAGCCAAATTGTTTGTCAATGGGTTAAGATCATTTTTACTTCCCCGATCGGCAAATGTGTTTACTTCTCTTGAGCTAAATTATTGCACAATCAGTCAGAAATACCTTGAAATCAGCGACATATTCTGCGTCACATAAGAAAATAAATCTCAGAGTTAAAACTACTCAAATCCTGGTCTGGTCTCACTTCGGTGTTTCCGCAAAATGTTGAAAAACAAAGAGCGTGAATCCTTAAAAAAATGTTGTTGCCTTTAAATGTACATTTTGTTCTTTCTTAAATTCTCTCTTAAAATGGAAATGTTTTTTTTCTTTGTGTTGCTGTCATGTTTTTCACTTTGCCCCAGGTCACCCTTGAAAAAGAGCTTTCGATCTCAGCGGGTTCTTACCTGGTTAAATAAAGGTTAATAAATACATAAATAAAATCCAGATGAAAATGTATAAATTCAAGTATTTTTAAGATAGGCTGGTATACATTTTTTACAATGTTATGCCAGGTTACAGACGACATGACACCATGATGTAACTATAACCAAAGTATTGTCTCACATTGATATTGCGGGCTGTCAAAATGTCAATCTCAAAAAACAAAACTATGGTCCACGATCCTTTGCTCCATCAATGCAAGCTATGAATACATAACGACTATTAAGCACTTTAAAATATTAATTCTTTGTATTATGACAATAGAATAATTCACACCAAAGTCTTGTAAAGGCGCTTTAAAAGGAAAAAAGTAGCATACAATTCTATTTACCGCTCCAAAATATCCCAAAAATAAACATCATACTGTGACTTTTAATATTGTTGCATTCTTTGTCAAAATGTCAGAGGGTTTTCGTAACGCTTCTGTTCGATTTCCAAACATAACCCCACGAATGTTGAAGCTGAACATGACTGTGATCAGGAATATAACCCATAAACTCACTCTTTCTACTCCCGTTTTTCATTTTTAAATTCATAATTACAGGTTTCAACAAATATACGTACATTGGTAAAGGGTCAAAAATCATCTAAAGACCCTTAACATGCCTAATAATGATGATTAACTTTCCACTGCCTCGTAACGTTCAAATACAAGACAGTCCTCACAGTTTAGACGGCTCACGGACCATTAAGTGTCCTCAAAAGTGGTTTGGGAACACTCAAAATGACATTATACATCCACGACTCTCTAAACTCTTCCTGCAACTGAAGGAGCAGCCAAGCCCCTCTCTAAGGGCCGCACGGAGGCACCATCTTTAAAAACTGCAATTTTGTAATCACAAGAAAGTTAATCTTCAATCAATGGAGAATTTAAAGTAGTGGCTTTCGGTTTAGTTTGTGCTGATGGCAGCTTAGCAGAGGCTGGCAGAGCTCCTGGACATGTCTCGATATGCACAGGGGAAGCACATTTTAGGACCAAGTGTACGCCACATCCATATTTAAAAGTGTCTTACATCAGCCTGAGTGCCAGATTTTGAGGTTATTAGGGATTTTTTTTGTGATAAAGTAATGAAAACATGCCCGGATAATTGGAAAATGTGTCTTAAATCAGGACCGTGTTTTTGAAGCACGTTTACCACTTCGTCACTGATGGTTTTGAAATGATTTTTCTTTTTTTTTTGACATAGTTTGGCTCATTCAGGGATGTAACATTAATACTATTGTTGATTTCTGTTGAACAAAAAGTACGATGCACATTGCACTTATATCAAGTTATGCAGAGACATTGTTTTAGTCCAAAAGTGCTCCTCAACATTGGACTTGTGTGGCAGAATTATAAGCAGCAATCGATGTGTTTCTTTGCTTTTCTTCGGCCAAACTGTTGTCTCTGGAGCTTGCGTTTCGCTCACATCAACTTTACACGGCGGAACGTAAACTGAAAGCTTGTTTACTAATGGCAGCTGGAGATTTGGGACACTTTAACTGCTGCACAACAATTATTTTCTTCAACACTTGGACTCAAAAACATCTTATTTAAGCAGAGAAAGGTAATGAGTCCAACTGTGTGTGATCACAAAGTCTGTATCGGTGATAAATGTGAGTGTAGCTGCTGTGTTCCTGTTGTTTATCTGGTTTACTACAACTGTTTACATGAGTTTCTTTTTTTTAGATGTCAGGTACAAATTAAAATATGATAAAAAACAGTTATATCTGTCATTATATTGTAGCAGCTTTTCACATCTTAGTAATGTTTTGCGCTTTTGTAGGAGAAAATGTCATCGTTCACCACTGACATTTCAGACTCATGATAATCTCTTTAAACATTATTAGCAACTTTATCTTTATCACAGTGTCAGTATGTCTCATTGTACCTTTAGTGATGTGCTTTCGATGTTTTACTGTGCACAAAGCGGTTTTCAAACTACAAATGCCAAATAAACTAAACTAAAAGCTAAAAACTTTAACTAAACATGACAATTTTTTGCACGCATTACTGGCCTTTTATATAATGCTGTGATGTAATCTGAAGCCCGGCTATAGAAGTAGAATATTATCAGTAAATATTTAATGAATCCACTTTCAAAGGCTGCTGGTATGACACTATGCTCTTTTATTCCTTCCTTTTAAGTCTTCGAGATCAGGCACAGAGTGTGTTGTTGTAGCCTTAACAATTTTTGTTTTGCTGACACCGTTGCTTTTGCCAAGTCATGAAAATGCATAGCAGCTTGTTATGGTAATACTTTGTCAGCTAGCGTGTCAGACCCTGATAAAGGAACTTGGGACATTATTCAACCTTGAATCTTTATGGCGCTCACTAAGCAGCTTCCTCCTCAAAGTCCCTGGGAAAGGATGCATCAAATGGCATCAGCCGCAGGAATAATAGGCAACATTATGCTTTTATTAATGCCTCCGCTGAGCTCAGAGAGATAAAGTGTGGCTTAGCGCTGGTATGTTTGGAATATGTAAGCAGTTACAGTATCGTGGGTCTGAGTGCGTCTTAACCTTTTTACTTATTCTCTGCTTATGGGATTCACTGTAAAGCTGTTGTGGTCAGAGAAGTTGAAAGTTCTGGACGTGTTTATTCCAGGTACTGACAAAAATAAACAGCATAAGCAGGGCTCTCAAGTTTTGATCAGAGCTTAGAGTGAGATTTTGGCCGGAGGCGGGGTAAAGTGAGTTGAAAAGTATCTTGGAGCATAGAACAGACTCTTCGTTTTTTTCTGCATGATCTAACTTACCCGAACAATAGGGTAATAAATCAAAGAACACTGAAAGACAACAATGTGTAATTTTAGCCATTTTTACACATAAAATATCTTATTTCTACATGAAAACATTACAATGAAAAACATTTTTTCTTACATTTATGTGGACTACTACAGTTTACAATTGATATCTTTAAATGTAAGGTTTTTTCCAATTCACCTGTAGTGTCCCACCATAAATATAATACTGTTCACTACATTTTAGTGAAATATGTAGTCTAACCTGTCATATATATTTTAACATCTTCATTTAACATGACTAATTTACTAATAACTACTAAATAGGTTTAAATTGAAAACATGTAAATGTACCTGGCGCTAAACTTTCAGCTACCCGAGAAAAAGTGGCAAATAATTCTGATTTACAGGGTGAAAGTAAATAATGGCTGACTCTCGGTTTGGGATTTTCGGCTTACAAGCAGAATCAAATGACAAGGAGGCAGGCAACACGGACCATTAGCTTGGCAGCATTCATGTTTTCAAGCGTAATAAAGACCAGGCGTTTCTAGGATTTGCTGAGATGCAGGGCTAGGCCCGGTGTGTTCTTTAAGTCATCATACGCGAAATCCTGGCGGGGGTCTGGGGTCCCAGAATTTTTCCCAAGGAGACTTATTTCTTGTATTCTGGTGCATTTTAAGAGGTTTTGAGCAACTAAAAATAAAAAGTTTTTTCTAGGCACACATGAGTCTTTTATTACAAACAACAATTATTGTTTTGAACTCCGTTGACTGTCATTGTGTTACTTGTTAAACTGTTACTTGTGAGAAGGTGGGACCATGAGATTGTACCTTCTGGATTTCATCTTTGCAAACTGGTCTATTATCTAGTTATGTTTAATGTTCGTCAACCTGTGTTTAAAAAATAAATAAATACAATGTATTATAGATAGATGGATAGAATTTAAAACACAAAAGTAAAAATTGTAATAAATTATATATTACTAGTTACAGAGCAAAACACCTGATATATTTGTATTATAATATTACTGTCCCAAAAATGAAAAAAAAAAAGAAGAGAAAAGTCCATAACTTAGGTTCCCAATTTTCTTCATAATTTTTAAATTTACAGATTTTTCCAATTATCTGCAGAGCTGGTCACCCACTGCATTTTATTAAATTGCACATGTTTCATTGGATTAAGAACAAATTAGTAAATATTATTTTATACTTTATTTTATACCCTCAACCCTCGGCGAGTTGGCCACTGTCCAGGGTGTACCCATCTTAAGGCCCAAAGTCGCTGGGATAGGCTCCAGTCATTGACCCCTAACTATAGAATAAGCTGTAGAAAATGAATGAATGAATGAATTTTATACTTTTTTGAAACTTTGAACCCTCACCCATAGTTTGAGAACCACTAACCAAATATAAAGTCATATTATTAAGGCGGTTTGGGGTCACTGGGTCAAATGCCCTACAACAACAACAAAAAAATGCACTGTAGGATTTTTTTTCTTTACCTCACTGTGCAGTAATTTGCTGATGGTCCCTGAAGAAGCACGGATACCGCTGCAGTAAACTAACTTTCACTTGTACTTAACCTGTTAAGACCCACCTCATTTTGGCAGTTTTTCTCGAAAAGTACATACCCAAATGAAAAAAGTTTATTGTATGGCTAACTTACAGTCTATAGGCTAAGACCTTCTAGTTTCAGAAGCTGTGCTTTGTCTGAGTGAAACACAACCGGCAGTACATCTGTTCAAACACACCCCAAAAGTCGTTTTTTGGTCTTGGAAAAAAAAAGAGAAAACAAAAATGTCTTCCTGAAGACATACTTCATGCTGTGCTATTGAAACCCCCCACAGCAGTTGTCCACCTTGTTGACAACAACTGTGTGAAATTTCTGACTTCTAGGTCCAACCATTTTGATTTTGAGCAGCTTTTTGTATGAAATAACCCTAATCCGAACAGGAGGTCCTTCTCTGTGCCAAATGTGCCAAACTGCTTTTCATGCATTTTGTCACTCTAATGACCCTGAAAACCACATTTGGTCATTTTGGTGACTATAAATATCCCTGATAGATTATTTTTTTCATAAACTTCCTTAAATCAAAGGCAGGTCGTGCGTAAAGACCTTCCGCTGCGTAAATGATGCGTAAAATGGTGCCTTCGTCTCTTTACGCACGGAAAAATCAGCTCCTGCACTGAATGAACCTGCAAGTCCCACCCCTCATTTGAAATCTGTGGTGATTGGCCAGAAGAATTTGTGATTGACTTACTGAATCACCAATGGCATTCCAGGCTGTGTGACACCTTGACGCCGAGCTGACGCTCCTCGTGTCAAAATGGATGCGTTCGCTTTGTTCAAAGGGCTCTACCTCTGGAAGTACTCGACGGAAAATTGCACGGATAGGCTCGTTTTGAAGACAAGACTGAGAGGAAAACGATCATACTTAAGCCGAACCGCTCAAGCCGAAGATATCTCTGCAAAGTGATGCGCAAAAGTTATGTTTTTATTGCTTTTGTGTTACTGTCAAATGAAGAATAAGCGTTTACGGGTGGATATCAACAAATGGATTATATTATTTGAAATAACAACTAGATATTCTTATTTTGTGGACTGTGATGGGCAGAAAGAGTGCACACACTTCTGGATTGGATTTTGTTTGCGTCTGGAGGAGCCAACGAAAGGTAAGAAATGAGAGATGAACAGTTTGGTTATGTTACAGTTTGATAGCTTACAAGTATTTTGTGAGGTGATTTAGTGAGGATTGAACATTTTAGACGTTTAGTGGTGACTCTAAGCTTTCAAATGACATATAACATGTCTGTATTGAAAACATTAGTTTTTAATGAATGACGCATGTATGTAAAAACTCTGATACTGTCCCTGATCAGGGACGGTGGGTTTTGACTGCCTTATCTCTGCATTTGACAGATTTCAATGTCAACTATACACTTAGAATGTACATTAACTAAAACACTTAGAATGTACATAAAACTGGAGGTGCAGTTGCAGTTTTGAGGCTGCGCAGGTTATAGAGAAAATTAATATGGGACACATCTCGGTCCTTGTCTAGGACAAATTAGTTAGGATGAATTAGTTAGGATGAGTTAGAGGTTGAGCCCTTCTCGGCTCTGCAGTGAGCCAGAGCACTCTGCGATTTTGTGAAGAGAGAAAGAAAAAAAGGCGTGGACCGACACGGAGCCATGAGGCCCAGCCTCAGGTGGGACTTTTCTCTGAACTGTCAGGAGGATGTGGACAGGGAGCGCATGGAAAAGGCGCTGAGAGCAGCAGAAGCGCTGAGGCGGGCTTGAATGACTCGCCGATTGCACCAGACCCGCGCACGGAGCGTCCGAGCCCCGCGCACGGAGCGGACGAGGCTCGCTGTCTGAGCGCACGAGCCTCCAGCACAGAGCGCACGCTCTCGCTCTCGCGCCTCACTCTCGGAGCGTTGAGTCCCGCTCATCATAAAGTGCAATGTAACAGTGCGGACTTTGAATCAGAATACGGAGCATGGCCCCTATTTTATTTTATGGCGTCTTTAGTTTTGAGCGTGAGAAATATGAAGTGTGGCGTGTGAGCGTGTGAACATACCCAAATGCGTGTGTCTCACGGTCAATGCGTGAGACTTGAGAGCCCTGAGCATAAGTCTCTTCTGCGTGGTTCAAAACTGGGGAATAAGCGTCTGAATACCGTGTTTTACGACTGTATTAGGGATGTCATAATGTCAAATATTTGTGTTACGATCACTATTTTATGGTTATTCAGAATGATTTACACACACAGGGCAAAACATGATTTTCATTCACAAAAACCTTTTCAAATCCAATGCCATCAAAATTCCAGCGGTGACTGAGAGCAAAACGGAGTAAACTTGGACATATTTTCAGTCATTAACTGACATCCTGCCAGATAGTTTGCCTTTCAATTACAGAGGATGAAAAGAAATACTACTTTCTTGACTCAGAAATATATTTGAGCTGCAGAAATCCATCTATAGAAACGATGAAAAACGTTTGTGGGCTTAACATTTCCTGTATTTGTCCAGTAATACCCAAAATTATGCTTTTATTTATTTAAAAAAAACAACGATTTACAATAATAATGTAAAACACTTTTGTAACTGTGTTCAAAGCAGGCTCTGGTATCGCTCACATGCACCTGAGGGGTTTTCATTTACTAAAACCACATAGATTTTCTTATATTTTGTGATATTCTGCTGTGAATCAGTTTCTCCAGTGAAATCACAGTATCCATTTTTCCGCTTCACTTTGGCCTCCCCTCCAGAATTTACAGTGTTTTTGTTTTCAAACCTTTAAAGGGTCTTTGGGCTCTGTGCACGGAATTTCAGCTGGCTTTGTCTTTTTAAAATGGCTAGCTCATTGTACTGCTGAGAACTTCCTGTCCAATTCTATCTCTATGGTGTAGTTGTTGTTTTTTCTGAGTCACACTAATATAATATATTACATAATATAATACTAATATGTATAGATCATTAAAGATCAGACAGTGAGCGGCAGGTGGGTGTCACTGACAACATGTTCAAGACTTTACAAATGAGATGATGACACATCTGTTGATAAATGGAGGTGTCTGTGGGTCAGCGCTAACATTATTTAACATTTTAATTAGTTGTTTCTTTATAATTTACCTTTTAATAGAAGTTACCATTAGCTGTGAGAAACAGTCAGAGTCCTTGCCTCAAGTGGAAGTTCAAGTATCTCGGGGTCTTGTTCACGAGTGAGGGAAGGATGGAGCGTGAGATTGACAGGCGGATCGGTGCAGCGTCTGCAGTGATGCGGCTGCTGTATCGGACCGTTGTGGTGAAGAAAGAGCTGAGTGGAAAGACGAAGCTCTCGATTTACCGGTCAATCTATGTTCCTCTCACCTTTGATCATTAGCTCTGGGTAATGACCGAAAGGACGAGATCACGGATACAAGCGTCGAAATGAGCTTCTTCCTCCGGGTGGCTGGGCGCTCCTTTAGAGACAGAGAGGAGCTCAGTCACACAGGAGGAGCTCGGAGTAGAGCCGCTACTCCTCCACGTCCAGAGGAGCAGCTGAGGCTCGGGTATCTGCTCCAGAGCCTCCTAGACGCCTCCCTCGGGAGGTGTTCTGGGCATGTCCCACCGGGAGGCGGACACGCTGGAGGGACTAAGTCTCTTGGCAGGCCTGGGAACGCCTTAGGATGCCCCCGGAGGAGCTGGAGGAAGTGTCTGGGGTGGATGGAAATTACATGCAACTTACATAGAAAAACATTAACCAAAACAATGTAAAAACGTGAACAACCTGATAAACTGCTGGGTCACTTCTGTTAAATGCATTTATCAATATATAGTGTTAGAATATATAGATAATGTATTTAACAGAATCTTTTCCAATATCCTCTTCAGCCCCATTTCCAAGTTTAAGTATTTGTCATAACTAAACAGATTTTTAACCACGGTCTGAAAACAAGTTGACTGACAGGATGATCGACAGCTCTGCCACTTGGTTCTAACTACGAAGCGCCCCACTATAAATCACCGCAACTATTTCTCTGTTGTATTTTTAGTTTTGAACGTTAATGATGTATATAAATTACATTTAGCAACTTCCATGCATTTTTGTCCTTGTTCCAGACGTGATCTAACTAAAGAAGTGGAGAGGAGGGCATCTGGTGCAAGTGAAGCTGTAGCACAAACTTTGAATAATCTCGCTTGGCCTCAGTAAACCTCAGTATCTAATGATGTTTGGATCACTTCGTGCATTTGTACCTCATCAACACTGCTCATTATGTCCACTATAAATCATCCCCCGCTGCCTCCAAGAAGTGCTCAAAGCCAATCCAGATTCCCATCACCTCGAACGCACCGTAATCGCATTGGCCACCTGTTTTGTCTCGCTGCTGTTGGACCAAGTTTCGCCAAATACTTGAGTAATTGTGCTTCACGTCTGGGTAGTTTTGGGATAATTTTGGCGGAAAAAAGTTGGAAAGCTGCGGACGTTTTGAGTCGAGCATGTGCGGTTGCTTAGCTTTGGGATTGTAATGGAGGTATTGTTTGTATGTGGAAATGTTTCGGTGGTTAATTCGATTTTAGATTGATGGACCACGGCATTAAGAAGGTGAAGTGAAAGAATTGTAGTATTTTGTTGCACGCATTGCTTTGGTTTAGTCTTGAGACAGTTCATGTTTAGAAGCAGTTCTGAAAATGCGTCTGTTTCTATGTTTGAGCTGTGATGGAAAGTAAAGAAGTACAATTAACTCCATCATTAAAGGGAGGTGACCCAGCAGTCTTATCCAACTATAGACCAATATCAAATTTGTGTGTATTGTCAAAAATTCTTGAATCTCTTGTTTGTGATCAACTAAAAGACTATCTAACGTTTAATGAACTTCTTTCAAAGTTGCAATCAGGTTTCAGGAAGAAACACAGCACAATCACAGCAGCTACAAAAGTCATCAATGACATACTTATTGCTCTTGACAAAAAGCAACATTGTGCTTCGCTCTTTATAGATTTGTCAAAAGCTTTTGATACTGTGGACCATGCTGTTTTAATGCATCGGATTAATTGTTTTGGATTCTCCAATACTGTGCTTTCCTGGTTTAGAAATTACCTGAATGAAAGGACTCAGTGTGTTAAATGTGATGGCTTGTCCTCTGAATTTTTGAATGTCCACAAGGGGGTGCCACAGGGTTCAATATTAGGACCCCTTCTTTTCATTTTGTATATTAATGAACTAGGACAAAATCTCCCAGATGCTAATATTCATCTTTATGCTGACGACACAATTATCTATTGCTTTGGACCTACTCCAGCAAAAGCAGTTGAATCTTTGCAGAAAGCTTTTGATAATGTGCAGCTCACACTTCTGCAGCTGAAACTTGTTCTAAACGCTGAAAAGACTAAATTCATGTTCTTTTCTAATACCAAAAAGGTGCAAGTAGATCTCCCTAAGATCCTCACTCTTCACGGAGACGCTATAGAGCAAGTACATGAGTACAAGTATCTTGGGGTCTTAGTTGATGATTTTTTGACATTCCAGCCCCACATCAAAAATGTTGTGAAGAAACTAAAACTGAAATTGGGTTTTCTTTTTAGAAATAAGCGTTGTTTCTCTTTTGAGGTAAAAAAACGGCTTGTGACAGCAACATTTTTATCTGTTTTAGACTACGGGGACCTTTTGTACATGAACGCCTCAGCTCAATGTCTTTACAGTTTGGACACTGTGTATCATGCTGCTCTGAGGTTTATCACCAACTGTAGAGCGTTAACCCATCACTGTGAACTGTACTCTGTGTTGGTTGGTCATCCTTGTCCACAAGGAGGCGGGGACATTGGTACACTTTTATTTATAAGGCCATGCTTGGTCTGCTTCCCTCCTACATCGGTGATTTACTAACGAGGAGAAGTGTTGATTCTTATTCTTTGCGTTCAAATGAACAACTGTTGCTCTGTGTTCCACATGTCCGCACAGAACTGGGAAAAAGATCTTTTTCTCACGCTGCTCCCACTTCATGGAACACACTGCAAAAAAGCTGGAAGCTCCTGAACTTATCTCTTTAAATGATTTTAAAGCCAGACTGAGAGCACTTGAGGTCAACTCGTTTAATTGTAACTGTTTTTTATAATTGTATGTAATTTTATTTGTTGTCTATGTCTGTAACTTTTTGCTGCCTCTTGGCCAGGACTCCCTTGTAAAAGAGGTTTTTAATCTCAATGGGACTTTCCTGGTTAAATAAAGGTTAAATAAAAAATAAAAAAAATCAACTAACTAATTAATTGGACTGAAAAGTACAAAGTATTCTTCCTCATGTTTTTAAGCTTGTTTATGTTGACATATTTGACTTCAAGTGCCGACTTTGAGCAAGCAAAAATACACAGCCTTAATAAAACTAGAAAATGTAAGTAATTAATTCACTCTCTTGACGGAAAAAAAAAACATCAGCACAAGTCTTTATCAACTTTTACTTTTTTACTCCTGTATATGTACTTTTTCTTGAATAACAAAATGCACTTTTTCGACCACTGTCTTTGAGCTTTGATGTAGACCTTGCTTAGACCTAGTCTTGGTATTGTCCTTGTATATACTCTATTTTATTCTATTTTATTTAAGTTAATTCTTAATTTTATGCACACCTTCTTTTATATATTTTGCTACTATTTTATTCATTGTTATATGTCAACTTTCCGCCAAAGCAAGTTCCTAGTTTGTCAATTTTTTTCACTGACAAGGGCAATAAACCTTTTTTCGATTCTGATTGTGATTCTACTGACTCCAGTGGCTCGCTACATTTGGTGGAGCAGGACAATGTGGCCAAAGACGTACAATATATAAAGGTCACATTATGAACGAGAGAGTGTATGATAATAATAATAATAAATAACTGCCAATGTAACTGACACCATAGACAAAATATTTCAAAACCATGGCCTGTACCATGTTAGTAGTAGTATGTGTTTTAGGTTCTTTAAGTTATGATTTTAATGAGACATTTAATCTGCTTTTACTGCACAGATCTGTACTCCTTACTATGTTTATCTTGTGTTTTAAAGGACAGTAGTATACACAATATGTTGAGTTTTTCTTTGTTCCTTCATCAAAAACATACTCAGAGTGGTTATTTGCTTCATTCACGTTCATGTCGTTAATCCTGTTTACGAGGTCATCTCCCTGTGAGTCTCAGAAAATGCTTTCATTCTTGACATCAAAGGTATGAATTTGGAATTGTCTCTTGTGCTGTTTTTTAAGTCCATAAATCATAACCAGATTCGTTTTATGCAGTTCTGCCGTCAAAATACGTCCATTACATCTGCGTGCCTGTGTTAGCGTGTCAGGACGTGTGTTTATTTCTCCAGGGTATGTTACTGGGAGAAAGAATTGTGTATTTTTCAACATTTTTAAAGTTCTAAAACATGATTTGCCAAAGTAGGGACATGTTAAAAGACCTATAACAGTGTAATACATCACTCCACAAGTGTAAAGTTGGGAGGTTTGGTTCAAGTCCCTCTCTCTTGCTGTGTTGTTTATGCATAAATATGTTGCTGTACTTTCCAACAGTTGTACAAACACCACCAAGTGTTTCTGTGGAGCAAACGAACAACACAGTCCAAATTGAATGAGGCTTTTTTATTTCAAAAGATTGTGTTGGTTCCAGATAAAGGGAAAACATTGCTATTTAAATTGTTTACCATGCTTTTAGCTTCAGTACATTAGACGCTGTTTTAAGAGTTTTATTTATTCAAACAGGCAGCCGGGCGCTTATTAGCTCACAACAACAAAATCATTGCAAATCAAACATGTAAATGAGCCAAAGTTTGTAGAAGAAACAAGATCTAGTTTACCGAATTAACATAAATATTGAGTTTGAGAGGAAATGCCAACTGTACACTTGAGTCTTCCCTAAATTTGCAGCTGTGAAAAGATTCCAAATGCTGTCGCTGTAACTTTATTAGTTTGGTAACATCTGCTTGTGTTTCATGCTTGGCTTTATTTGCTCTTATCAAGTAAGACATTGTATCTGAGTGCGGCATATGGCGCCTCTTCAAACTCTCTTGGAACTCAGAAGTGTAAATGCATTTTACAAAGTTTTGTTCATTTTCTCCTTCTGTTACTTTATTTGATACAGAAGAGCAAAAAAACACACCATTAAGTGTATTGTGCTTAGGACTGACAGTGATTATAAAGCAATTAAAAGTCTTTGTCAATGTTAAAATTATATGGCGTATTATCTTGCGTCTATTAAAAGTTTTGAGAAACAAAGAAAAACTTTCACCAAGGTGTTGATTTCACACAACATTGATACCAACAGGAAGTTGAGGTCTCGTG
This sequence comes from Rhinogobius similis, assembly GCA_019453435.1. Lineage (NCBI taxonomy): Eukaryota > Metazoa > Chordata > Actinopteri > Gobiiformes > Gobiidae > Rhinogobius > Rhinogobius similis. Next base: position 13,631,377 of record CM033622.1, on the reverse strand, counting down.
GTTTTAGCCAACCAGTTAAAAAATAAAAAATAAAATATATATATATATATATATATATATATATATGTATATGTATATGTATATGTATATGTATATATATATATATATATATATATATATGGAGTATGGACTGGAAACCCCAAGGTCAAAATGGGAAACACCTCCAAAGGTGGTAGAGAATGACCGAGCGAAGATCCTGTGGGACTTCCAGATACAGACTGACAGATGGTAATGGCAAACCAACCAGACATCGTGGTGGTGGATAAAGAGCAGAGGAAGGCCGCTGTGGTTGACGTGGTGATACCAAGCGATGGCAACATCAGGAAAAAGGAACACGAGAAACTAGAGAAATACCAAGGGCTCAGAGAAGAGCTGGAGAAGGCCTGAAGGTGAAGGCCAAAGTGGTGCCCGTGGTGATCGGAGCACTGGGGGCAGTGACCCCCAAACTGGAGGAGTGGCTACAGCAGATCCCTGGAGGAACATCAGACATCTCAGTCCAGAAGAGCGCAGTGCTAGGAACAGCTAAGATACTGCGCCCAACCCTCAAGCTCCCTGGCCTCTGGTAGAGGACCCAAGCTCAGAGATGTGTGAGAAGGGATTTTATTTTTATTTATTTATATTTTTTTATGTATATCTTTTCTAATTTTTTTCCCAAAAAATTCTAATTTTTTAAAAGTAAGCCAACACTGCTGACCAGAAGTTCAAACATTGTGCCACATTTGTTTGTTTCAATGCTGCCACTCCCATTTCACACATAACGTGCAGTGCGTGGGGCACCGGGCTCCAGCTCCACCAGGCAGTTTGGATTGAATTAAAGAATAAGCTGTTCCTTTTGCAAACAAACAGGCTGCCCTTAGTTCTGGATCATTTCAAAACAAATAGGACTCACGCGTCGTCTCTCGCTTTCACTCTCTCGCTTTCACTCTCTCGCTTTCACTCTCTCGCTTTCACTCTCTCCTGTCTCTCTCCCTCTCTCTCTCCCCCTCCCTCTCTCTCTCTCTCTCTCTCTCTCTCTGATGCGTTCAGTTGGCGCGGTGAACACTGCTGAGCCGACATCGCGGACAGTGCAAAGTCAAAGTGCTCTAACTTCTTACAAATGTCTAAATCATGTTTTTCTAAATAATAATACAACAGAAAGCGTCTATAGTTTGTGGCCTGTAGCGTTCTCCAGAGCTTTGATCTGTCCCGCAGAAGAGCAGGAGAAGAGCTGTGTGTGATGCTAAAACAGGGCCGTAGCAGGGCATTTAGGGACTGGGGGGTTATTGGATTTGTGTTGAAAACTTATTAAAGGAGGACCCTTGGGATTGTCTTTCATATAATATAAAACTAAATGTATAAAAACTATTGTAACAGTAACAGTCTCCACAAGGTTGTAGCACAGACATCAAACCACTCTATATTTTTAGATATATTTGAAGAGGGTTGGGAAGGGGGCACCACGGAGCATTTCTGCTTAGGGCACCCAAATGGTGGCCCTGGTTTGTTTTAATTATTTATTTTCTTCTCAGTATCTTTAATCGTTCTTGAGAATGGGTTCAGATTCTCATTTTTAGAATCTGTGCTGCCGTGCAAGTGCCTCAACTTTAGGACCAAATTAATTGCTTTATGTCTGCAGTTGATGTCATGTACCTTCTTTTGCAACTATTACAACACAAATGTATTTGGGCATTTAAACTGTCCAGAGTCGAACAAATCGGACTTGAAAGTATAAGAAGTCACACATTTGAAAAGGGGTTTTGTGAGGACTTTGTCTGCTCCAGCGCTGGCTGCACGAGCCACTGAACTCGGACAGACGAGGGATCAAATTGCCGGGCAGGAGAGTGATAATAAGGGACTCGGAGAGAGAGAAAATTGCATCAGAATGGAATCATAAGCCCGAACAGAAGTGAGGATTTGCTGATCTCTGACCTTCTGTTTCTCAGCTGCAGATTTTAAGTAATGAGATCCATGCGCTGAAACAACTGCAGTGTCGAAGCGGTCGAGAGAGCAGCGCACACGGAAACCACACGGCGAGCGCGGCAGATGGATTTAACACTTTTGTACAAATGTGCCGGCGCAGCAGCACGCACACTGGGTCCAGGCAGGAAGAAAGAGGAGGAGAATGACAATGTGTTGGGATAAATAGACCAGGCATGACGCTCCGATGTGGGAAATATGTCATGGTATGGAATGTGCAAAGATATGAAGAAATAAGAAACTGCTTGCAGTTCAAGACGTACAGGTTTATTGAAGCGTGAACTATGAACAGCCCTGCGACGAGTTGGCCACTGTCCAGGGTGCACCCCGCCTAAGGCTCAAAGTCACTGGGATAAGCTCCAGTCACCCGCGACCCCAGGAACGGGAATAAGCAGTAGAAAATGAACGAATGAATGAATCCCACATTCTATTCAAGTGTGGTTTAATCTTGATGGGGATTGCAAACAAGTAGGGCTGCAACTATCTATTATTTTAGATGTCAAAAGATTATTTGTATTGTGAGCATTATCAACCAAATAAAAGTTGATATGACTTCTAGAGAGAAAATATTGATACAAATGATAAAAATGGTTTATTCTTTTTTGACATTTTGATTTAAAAAGGTCTTTTCATATATTTTTCATAGGCTGTAGAGTCCAGATAATGATTACAATTTTCAAAATATAATATATATAATTTTGTCAACTAGTGACAATTAGTTGATTCATCGTGCAGCCATACCACTTCATAAAATAAAATATTTGTCCAAAGTATCACCAGGACTATACAAATATTTAATTTAATTAAATGTATTTATGTAATGCCCAAAATCACATGAACAGTTTCCTCGATCGGCGAAAATGAAACGGTTATTGGTCAATAATGGAAAAACTGTTTAAATAACCAATGTTCAAAGGAATTTAGCAAATGGATAAATGTCCCAGAGCATCCCCTGTCTGTAACCCTGATTCTCAACAAAGAAAAACTACAAAAAACTCTGTGGGAAAAAGTAGAAACCACAGTGAAGGAGAGATCCTACTCACACGGATGGAAAGGCTGCAGATGGTCCTGACACATCCATTTGGACTGAACCAGAACCACTCAGGAGGAAGGAAGGTGGCTCATCTAGTGTAGAGAGAGTTCCCCCAGACAGATGAGGAACAGTTCATCTAGTGTAGAGAGAGTTCCATTAAATTATGACCTAAATGGCCTAAACTAGGACTTCCGGTAAATCAAACTATGACATGAACCAGGTCTAAAGTAGGCCCAGCTCTAGTTATAATACAGGACTAAACCATAACATGGCTATTATATTATACCATCATCAGGAATCACGTTTAACAGGAACACATGCGATGCAGTGGTGTAAACATGCACATTTCATTTGAACACATTCTAATTATGGCAGACGCACTCCGGTACACCAGCCTTTAGTAATCACGTACCTCTGTAACACATATCAGCGTCCCACAGCTCTTTATTTACCTGTGATTATTCAAAAACATCAGGATCCTCACACACGTAAAGTTCAATGTTTTAACCGTATATAAAAACAAAAAGTAACACTTGAAAGACTCATTTCTGTTACCAATCTGTTTTAGATCTTTACTGCTACATGCCATCTTTAATCGTGCTTCATGAGTTGGATATCAGATTTGTTTGTAGTCAATTAATCTTGTGAAAAATGATGGTGCTTATCGTTTTGTGAACTGGGATAAACTGATAATAAACATCTAAACATCTGTTTCAGTCTTTTTGTTTAAGGCAGTGATTTTCTTGTCACTTGAGTTGTGCTCTTCCAAAATGTCTGCACTGTAGAGCGCTGACATCATTTAACAGGGATAATTAGGCTGAATAATTAACCTAATTGGGCCAATTTGGCTCATTATCTTGTATTCACAGATTGTCTTTGGCTGGCTGCTGTTTGTGTACTTGTTCTTGGACAATCACTGCAGTTTGAAAACCGAATGAAAAGGTCATACAACCGCCAGTTTTAATATAAGCAATTACAATCACTGAGGAGTCGGATTATGAAAATTGGCAGTTTAAATGTTGTAACAAGAAAAATTTATAACTCACACCAAACTGCAACTCCACATCTTTTCTTTCATTTGACCCACAATTTTATTCTGCAGATTCAAATGTAAAACTGAAGAACAAGAAACAAACTATTAACCCATCCTTGTAATATTATTCCAACGATGTGATGCTTTGAAGTTTGAGCTGGACAATCAATGACTTGTGCTGCTGTGAAAAATCTGTTCTGTCAAACATCTGAAAGGTGCAAATGGAGATGTTATTGCTTTCAGGTTCAGATTCAGGTTGGTTTATTTTAGGTAAAGTTGTTGCTTTGTCTTCAGTGTAGGGATGGGCAATGTATTGGGTCAAGTACCGGCCGATATCAGCTAATATGGGGGCGAAAAGTGTTGATTTTTATTTATTTATTGACAGTAAAAACAGAACTTGAAGAGCTTTTTAGGCTATAATATGGCTGTTTGTTTACACCAGGGGTCTCCAACTGCTTTTTAACCATGTTCTAACATTGTTCCGTCATCAAAAACATACCTGGAGTTGCATTTAGTTTGATTCATTTGAAAATCCTTTCTCTCCAACACTGACGTAGATGATGCTGACGCAGATGATGCTGATGTTGTTTATCCCAGAATCTTGCTGTTTATTTACATGTCTGTAATTGCCTCTACAGCCAGTAGATGGAGCCACAACTAAGTCAAAATGGCATCTCCCAATTCAATTATAAAGTAATGTTTTTCTTTGTAAAAGCATTTTATTTTTATGTCAAACTGAAGACACTCAAGAGCAGGTTTAAAGGCTAAAAACAATCCAAAAATCATATTTTTCCTTCAGTTACAATACAGTATAGTGTAATTTTTTTACAGAAAATATTACTATTTTCTTTATAATACCATGTGGTCTTAAACTAGTTCTGTTTGTACCAATGCTTGCTCTAATTATCTAGTTTAAATACTAGTCTTAAATTTCGATTAGTCTATGATTTTTGATACTTTTGACAACATTAAAATTTGAATTTAAAATAAATTTTAAACAGTTAACTTTGTGCCCTGATAAATGGATAATGGTTAATGTGTCATAAGTCCCATTTGTTTAGAGTGAATACATTTCACTCATCCAAGTCGTTTCTTCAATTATGATGCTGCTCTGGTGACTAATGTTGTCAAAAGTATCAAACATCCAAACCTGATTGAAAAAACTGAAGCTAGACAGGATGTGACTTTTGAACTGCTGAGCTTTATCAGAACTAGCATAAGATTCACCGTTTGGTAATCATTTATTTATAAGATAAGAACTGTGTTTTCTATTTTGTTCACAAATTCAGTGTAATTCAAAGCCTAAAGAATTTGAGAAAAGTAATTTTATTCTGAATACCACCAAAAAAGTGTTAGTTGCTAAAAATGAGTGTTCTGAAGTTGCATTTTCTGTATATTAAGATTCTTAGTTTTTTGTGTTGAAAATTACATTGTTTTGTTTGAAGAAATTGTGTTGTTGGTTTTTTTTTTTTTGTTATTGTGGTGTAGTTTGAAATTGTAGTCTGAAGGGAGGAGCTAACTATAGTCGTTGTTTACAGAAAAACTGACTTGGATGATTGCAAAATGTATTCAAACCTGACAGGATTAAACTTTCTTTAATCTTTTGCTATGAAACCAACCTGGACACCTGACCCTCCGCTCTAAAAGTCACACAGTGCCCCTTTAAATTTCGAAGTTTTCAGTTGAAACCAGTCTGCGGCAAACCATGCTTTGACTGATGGAAACTGAGAGGAACACAAGTCCCATTGACACATCCGGCATCAGTATTCACAGGAGCGTCCATTGTTCTTGGCCGCTGGATGTGGAGTCTGGCAGGTCGCGTTTATTTGGAGCTTTTGGCTTAAAAACGACTGGTTTGTGCTTTAGAGGCTGATAACACAGCGACTCCCATCACCATGAACCACGACAATCAAGTCCACCAGGCCCACAAAACAAAATGAAAGCCCTTTGTAGTATTTATGGTGTCAAAGTTCATATGACAGCTTTTCATGTTTTTCCAGTTATGACTTTGCTTGATGGGATAGAACTTGTGGGAAATATTTATCATATTTTTTTACTCCTAGCCAGTTGCAGTTAATGTCATTTTGCAAAGACACGTTTTTCTGAGAGTTTACACATTCATTTAACAAGATTAAAGGGTTTTTGGTCAAATAATAACAACTGTTGTTTAAAGTCTATATGACAGGTTAGACGACCCATTTCACTAAAACGCAATGAACATGATTATATTACATTTTTTACAAAACATTTAGCCTATTTCTCCACAATTTGACAGTTTTTTTTAATGTTTGTAATTCGTCTTCCTGGGCAGTAAATGTGATAAAGGTAGAGGTAATTCTACAACTGTTACCTAGCAACCATTTTGAAAACAAGGGCCACAATCCACATAAATTACACAATAGTTCGTACAACAATAGTTAGGATTTGACCAATGATAACACCCGATAACAGCTTTATTTCGTTGAATGAGTGTGTTGAAAATGTGTCAGTTGTCTGTAAATTGTTTTTGTATATTCAACGGTGCGTCGCTTTTTGATGACATCACAGAGGGATTCTGTTTTAGAACTCAGCACTACTCCCTGTCATTTTAAACTATTAATTTTCAAATTTTTTTCACAAACTTCTACTTCACAAATGTAAATCTATGCTAAATATTTGCCACAGGTGCCCTTCCACCAAACTAAATCATAATTAGAATGTCATGAGAATCTGTCATATTGACCTTTTTCTGGAAGTATTCGTTTACATTGGGCAGACGCGCTCAACAGAACTGACTTGTTGTTGCACGTGTACATTAATGTTTTACACAAATCAATCTACTTTATATAATGTTTTAGCGGCAAGACTTTTCCCTCGTTCGCCGTTTGTCAATAAACCAGAAATGCGTTTACTGCAGGAGTGTGGATCTGTGGCATAAAGAGGCAAAAGTGGGCGGCTGTATACGATGAATAGACTTTAAATTAAGGGTTAGGGTTAGTCATGGCTCTTGTTTGGTGTATGGTTGCTAGGTAACAATAGTGGAATTACCTATTCACCTTATTCCGGAAGTTGCCGTACGCGCCGCCATCTTTTTCCGTTGTAGTTTACACGGGGCAGACGAGCTCAACAGAAAATAAGTTCTACACGGACTAAAAAGCCGTTTTCAGACTGACCAGGAAATCGGAGCGTTGTGACTTGTTTTTGCTCGTGTTCATTAAACATTTCAGACAAATCAATATACTTTATTTAATGTTTTAGCGAGAGACTTTTCCCTTGTTCATCATTTGCGTGAACATCGTTAGCGTCAAACCGGAAGTCCCTTTACTACAAGAGTTCGGATCATAGACATAAAAAGAGGCAAAAGTGGGCGGGGCAGAATAAGGTGCATACGGCTGTGTCCAAATGACCAAACTATTCCCTACAGGTCACAAAAGGTGAGATCCATGTTAAATAAAACATGTGCGTGTCCGATGGATTTATTCACAAATATTTATTATAGAAATCGATTTTTTTCTGAGTTCATCAGTTCACCCAGAGGCCAGAGTCACGTGACCCGCGGCAAGGAGAAAGTATTGAGCTGAGAGTCTGAATCGCTCGGTGAATGAGGAATGACCATAGAGTCTGTAAAAGAGTGCAGGGTTATGTGGGCAATGAGGGGTTCGGGAATAGCGTAAACGCACTCTATGTCACAGCTGCTGTCTATGTCCAGCCAGGACGCAAGATTACAAATGTCATTTCGACTGTCAAGCTAAATTGTGCCGCACGATCTTATAAATGATGTGAAGGAAGAAGTCTAATCTGTCAAATGCACTGCAGTTGTTGTCGCTGTAGCAGTAACAATCGCTTTCACAGCTTTCGGTCTGAAATGAACACACAATTTGGGCAAAAGATAAACGCAAACAACACAAAAATCAAGTTCAAAACTCCAGTATCTACAAAAGAGAGGATTTTGGCAGAGTTTTACAGTCACTGGTTTGCCTTTTTCACAGGCGTTTGGTTATGTTGATGATCAAACAATATTTGAAGCATGAAAGTCCTGTTTGGAGTGACAAGTGAAGCCAGACAGGTAAAGCGACAGGTCCAGTCACTGCCACAAAACACTTTTTATTGTATTTTTTCCCACTCAAAGTTTTCAGCACCTGACAGAGGAAGTAAAAATGAGTTGGCATGAAAGCTACTGTCTGGAATTGTTATAAAAGGCATGTGTGTGCTTTTGCGAGTTTTATATGCTTTAGTCGTTTGTGTTGTTGCTTTAGGCAGCTTCCAGCGCTTTAAAATGGTGCAAATTGATTAACCTCTGTTCTGAAACAATCTGAACAATTCATTATATTAAAAGTTATAATAAACATTCATGTCTATCAGATGTAACTTAAATAACATGTTCCAACATACAATTTAGAGAATATTAATGTTAATCTTGTTTTCATTATACTGTATACTTCATCTTTTTGCAATTTTATAAAAGCATTTCCTAATCAAAAACATGTGTCTTTTATGTTGATTGAGATGTGACCAAGACATGTGACCAGAGTAGAGTTTCACAATTTAGGAAAAATATCTGTTTGCAATTTTTCTTTTTTGCGGTTTATGTTATAATAGTAGGATTCTGTTCAAAGTTTGCATCTTTAAATGCACCCAGGAAATTTGGCAAAAAAATTTAAACAGGCCAATAAACTGACCAACTGAATAAAAAGGAATAACGTTTATTTCAGAGCACTATACACTACAGGGCTAGCAGTTTTTATGCATAATAAAACAGGAAATTTGTTGTTTCTGCTGGAAATTACGTGACTTACAAAATTGCAGCCTTTGTGTTTTGATAATTGCATCCATTAAAATTTCAGATTTTGATTAAATTACGATTAATCTTGTAGCCCTAACCAACAGTAAACACAAGCACACCTTAAAATGACAGCAGAAACATAACATAGCATAAATCATATCTCTGCATTTCACTTTCATTTTCCACATTTTTCTTACTATAAAAACATGTCTAAATGTAGCGTTGGCCTCAGCTCAGCTCCAGTGACTTCACCTCACGGCACCTTAAGCCTCATATTCGCTCAGACAAACTTTAGTCCAAGCCACAATGTGTGAACCAAAGTGTGAATGTCTTGTAGTGTGACATCCATAAATATTGTAACGCGAAAAAAATTGTGCAGTGGACACCGGGCTTAACGCCGTAGCAGTTATTGTCTTCAGCTTCATTTAAAATCATTCACGCCTTTGTGCACCAGCAGTGGCCAAGTCCAAAGTCTATTCGTGGATTCAGATTCCTGTTAATTGGTGATGTTTTGAAGACCTCTCCATTGACATATATCGTTTTTAGTGTACGCAGCGTTCAAGGCTCATGCTATCGATCACTCGAGCAGTCTAATGTATTTTCCGTATAGCCCTTAGCATTAACCTTGAAGTAAAAAAAAAAATTCAGAAAAATTCAGAGAGTGTCAGCTGGTACCAACCCATTTACCACATTTAAGTGAACTCAAAGCCTTATTAAGAATCAGTGTGGAGTATGTAAAGCTTTTGGTCTTTTAGATGCGCTTCTTATAAGAATCTAGTGACTGCAACATGTCCTCTTTTTCGTGTGGTGGTGAGGAGAACGGAAAAATGGCATAAACATCATGAAATAAACATTTAATATACTTTAATATGGGGATTTTGCCACATTGTTCATTTGCAAGTGAAGGAGCGTCCAATCAAACATAACTCCAAGTAGCATCGAGTTGAGTCTGAGTCTCAGCAACGGACAGAGCTGGAGACATGTCTGTGAATGTCTAGGGTCTAAGGTATTCAGCTAAAAGTCCAAACAATAAAGTAATATATTGGTGGTTCAATACAGTCACCCAAATGCAGAAAGTTTGTGTACCTTTAATGCCACAGCCCTTTATGCTCATAATTATGCAGGCATTACTTCTGATAGTGCACTTTATCCTTATAATTGCAACTTTTGCCATTGTTCATTCATTCATTTTCTACCACTTGTTCCTGTCAGGGGTCGAGGGTGACTGGAGTCTATCCCAGTGACTTTGGGCCTTAGGTGGGGTACACCCTGGACAGTGTCCAACTCGTCACAGAGCGAAAAAGAGACATGGACTTTGACAGACGACCATCCACTCTCACATTCATACTATGGGCAATTTACATTTTCCAATTAACCTACACATGCATTTGTTTGGACGGTGGGAGGAAGCTGGAGAACCCGGAGAGAACCCACGGTAACATGGGGAGGACATACAGACTCCACCCAGAGAGATCGCGTGATGGTGGTCTGGTCTGGGATTTGAACCCATTTGATTTGAATCCTTACCGGGAGGCAGGAGCTCTAACTGCTCTGCCGCCCTGCACCTCTCTCGAACACATTTGCCATTGTGTTAAATTGATTTGTACCATCATTGCATACCAGCCCAACATGGCGGAGAAATGCTGTCGGTATCGTAGCAACTGTGGACTTAATAGAGACGGGTTGTGATCATCAAAGTGCACGTACTCACCTTGGCTTTCCTCGCTGTACACGAGAAATGTCACATATCGCATACTGTAACTGTTTCCTCGTCAAGGCCAGAAGTCTCCCGTCCGACCTGCCGCGGTGCGTTCGAGCCACAGGAGCAAAAATCGCTGCTTTTCCGCAGGCAGCGAACGAGCCTGATCACGGGCTAAGTGAAAGAAGCATTTAGGCTTTTAAGTCTGAGCCAGGTTGTGATTGGAGCAGCGTGCAGCAGGTTTGGGGACGATTATGTTCAAAGAATGATGCACTTTGTAGCAATCATGCAAGAAAGAGAGGGAATGAGAGAGAGAAAGAGAGAGATGGAGAAAGAAAGAGGGGGAGAGAGTTGGAAAAAAAGAAGGGGAGCGAGAGAGAAGATGGGAAAAAACGAGCGCGAGAGAGAAAAGAAAGTGGAGAATGTGAGAAAGATTGACAACGAGTGAAAGGAAAAGAGAGAGGGGGAGAGAGAAGGGAAAAGAGAAATTGAGAGACATGAGAAAGAAAAGCACAGAAAGAGAGAAAACAAGAGGGAAAGAGAGAGAGAGCGTATAGAGAGCAAACCAGAGAAAGGAAGACAGGAAGGAAAGAAGACAGAGGTGTAGAAAGGGGTAGAGATTCAGGAAGAAGATGAAAAAAGAAGCAACCGAGTGAGAGAGGGGCAAAGAGACAGCAAGAGAGAAGGGCAGAAAGAGAGAAAATGGGAGAAAGAAAGAGGACAGATGGAAGAAGAGAAAAGAAATGAGAAAGAGGGAGACATGAAAAAGAGGAAAGAAAGAAGAAAAAGTGGACATAAAGATGGAGAGAAAGAGACAGACTGACAGAAAAAGAGATAAATAAAGAATGAAAGAGTGAGAGACAGAGAGGAGAACAAGATTCAATGTGAAAAAGAGTATGACAGAAATTGAGGCAAAGAGAGAGGAGTGAGACGGAGAGACCTTAAAGAGATTCAAGATAGAAGGGTAGAAAGAAAGGTGGGCAGAGATGTAAAAAAGAGAGAAACATAAAATGGAAGAAAGGAAAAGAAAGTTCAAATGAGAAAGCGAGTCAAAGGGAAGAGTAAAAAAGAGAGTAAGAGAGAGAGAGAAACCGATTGAAAAATGACATAACCTTAGAATTGCAACAAAGAAAGTGGGAGAAAAAAGGAGATGGAAATAGAGAGATATAAATATCATGAAGGAAAAGAGAGGGGGAGTGGATGGAGAGACCAGAAACAGAGGCAAGTAAGAGTAGAAAAGTGGAAGATGAAAGAGAGAGAATTCAGGCAAGAAAGAGTCAGAGAAGAGACAGAGAAAAAGAGATGAAGAGTAAGTGAGTAAGACAGAGGAGAAAGACAACGACAGTGGGAGAAAAAGACTGACAGAAATAGAGAGGAGATGGAGGGACATGAAAAAGGATATGAAGGAATGAAGCTAAAGAAAAGGGAGAAATAATAGCAAAAAAGGACGAGAGAATAACAGAGGGAGAGATATTTACAAAGGAGGATGGACAGACCTGAAAAGGGGGAAGTTGTGAGATAGAAAGAAAGAAAAAAAGAGAGAGATAAAGAGATAGAAAGAGAGAGAGAAAGACAGCGGGAGAGATATTGACAAAGTAAGACAGATGGGAGAGAGATGGAGAGACCTGAAAAGGGGGAAAGAGAAGGATGTGAAAAGAGAGCGAAAAAGAAGGAGAGAAAAGGAGAAAAAGTTTGACAGTCAGAAGAAAAGTGAGAGAATTAGGAAGAGACACTGAGAGAGAATGAAAAAAGAGAGAGACTGGCAGAGAAATGAAGAAAGCAAGAGAGAAAAGGAGAGAAAGAATGATAGAATTAGACAGAATGGAGAAAGAGAGACATGTAAAGAGAGAGAAAGAAAGAAAGAAAAAGACAGAAACTGAAAACAAGGAAGAGAGAGGGGAAGGAAGAAAAAGGTACAGAGCCAGAAAGAAGAAGAGTGAGACAATTAGGGAGAGAGAAAATGGACAAAGGAGCGAAAAGGAGATAAAGAATGAGAAAGTTATACAGAACGGAGAAAGAGAGACGTGTATACAGAGCGAGGGAGATGTGTAGGCCTATTCTCTGCTCTGGCATTTTCACCCGCGACATAAATCTCAACTTTGCCATTTATGGTTTGGACTTTGGAAATTGGACTTTTCTTTGCTTCTTATGGGAACGGATCCCGTGCCCTTAAAAAGTATCTGGAATTTACTTTGCTGCTTTTGTGCTGTGTCATCTTAACAAGAGCCGGAGTGGCATTTTTAATTATGAAAAGTAAATACAGAGGACAGTGAAATTGATCCGGGCCAGTGCTGATCCATCAAATCTCTCAGTCATACGTCCTTCTGCTAATCACGGTATTTCCTGAATACACAACTGTAATTACATTTCGGTGAATAGCCCGCGCACGATAAAGCCCCTCGCCGGGTTTTTTCCTGCCCCTGACCGCGGTGAACATTTGGAAATGACATTTAGTCGGCAGAAGAACGCAGATTTAACAGGGATTGTCGTGGCTCGCAAATCAATCCCAACAAAACCATCTGACAAATGAGCCAATGACCTTTTGCAAACTCATTCTTTCGTTTGATCCAGCGCCGCGGAAGTTTGATTCTGTCAGGCATCGCTTGGAACTGACAATGCTTTCTCTGTTGGAATTTTGATAGGATTTTACATTTTTCAGCTCTTTTTTGACATTCTTAAGGCAACAAAAACAATGTATTATTATTCACTTACTAAACAATTTCTTCTTTAAAGGCCCTGTACCTGATTTTTACTGTTTTGAAACATGAAAAACAGAACTAGTTGATGTTAAAGTCTTTACATCAGTTGCATGTATCGCTTACTTTCCTAATGCAGTCCAAGCATCCTAAATATTCACCTCCATGAGTTTATGAGTACTTTTCACTACTTTTCACAAAGCCCAGAGCGTCCCGGGTAAAGCTAACAAACATTAGCATGCTAACGATGCACTTCCTGCTTCTCTCATAGCATAAAAAGCTCTATAAACAAATGCAAAGTAAAAGCTGTAGTATTATTTTCACCCAAATAGATGCTTTTGCAATATATCTGTGCTGGGGCATATAGATTTGACTTTATTACCTGCAAAAAAATCAGGTACATGGACTAGTTTTGTGTTTCTTGTTTCACAACAGTAAAAATCAGGTACAGCCCCTTTAATGTTGGTATTTCACGGCAGAAGAATGTATGTGAACGCAAGGCCGGTTCTAGGAATTTGGAGGCTCTAAACTGCAATGAAGGGGCCTTGTTGTACATGTAAAAGACGTTTACTTATTCAAACACATGATTTTAGCGATGGGTATGTAGATTTATTACAATATTTCTGCTCTAGAATTAGCCTAAACAAAATGGTATTATTCCACTGTAGAGAAGTGACAATACAGTAAAAAAAATGGATATAATTATTGAGATGAAACAACAAATGTGTTCAGTGTCATTCATGTCACCTATGTCAAACACGTTATTTTTTGAGTTTGTAACCAGCTTTACAATATTGGAAAACAATAAATAAATAAATAAGAGGAAAGCGATAGAAAGAGAGAGGAGGAAAAAAAGTTAGAGCAAAAAGAGAGAAAGAGAGGTAGAGAAAGTTTAAGAAAGAGGGAAAGAAGCAGAAATAAAGAAAATCAGAAAGAGGGAGACCAATGAAGAGTGGAAAAAATAAGAGTTAGAGGGTGAGAAAGAATGAAAATGATCAAAAGGAAATGAGACAGTGAAAGAAAAATTGAATAACAGAATAAAGTTAGTGTGTCACAAACATCCAGATAAAAAGCACTTTGCTTCTTTCTTTCTTTCTTTCTTTCTTTCTTTCTTTCTTTCTTTCTTTCTTTCTTTCTTTCTTTCTTTCTTTCTTTCTTTCTTTCTTTCTTTCTTTCTTTCTTTCTTTCTTTCTTTCTTTCTTTCTTTCTTTCTTTCTTTCTTTCTTTCCAAAAAATACATCTAAATGCAAGGTTCTTTTTTTATCTGTGTGTTTTTGACACAATCTTTCTCTCATTTTCTTTCTTTCTTTCTTTCTTTTTTTCTTTCCTTATTTTTGGACTATCAATTTAAAAAGACTTTTTTGCTTATAAAACTGACCTAATCATTATATTTTGGTTCTTACTGTTATACAACGACCCGTACGACCACAATTATCGACCAACCGAACAGTCTTGCCATCCCTGCTGCTATTATCTCGTCATCTACGTCCCCTGTTTGACCAAAAGGATGCTTGGAATATAGACCTCCTTCCTCATTGAACTGTGGCTCAAAGCTCCGCTCAATACGTCGTTATTGAATAAAACTTAGAGCGGCTTCCACAGGCGTCAGCTGCTAATTCTCTCTCCATAATCAGCCCTGAGTGTCCCCGGGGAGCTCTTCCACGCTCTGTTTTAGCTGACCACAGAGAACGGCCGCTTTACTGACCGCCGCGCGATGGTCCGGCCTGAAGTGTTTTCAACCGCTCCAATAAGCAATAAACATGCTGCAAGATAACAGAAGGGAAAGTTATGGTTGACCAATAATGGGACGTGGGTCTGATGGCAAAAGGATGTCTTGTAAACGGTGTGAGATATAATGATGGAAATAATTGAACGATGTACAGCGTTTGTTATGAAATGTCATTATATCTAAGGACAGTGTGTTACAGCTGATAAGTACTGTACTACTGATTATATTTTTCCCTTTTGACACGTTCATTTCAGTCATATTTAAACAAAAATGTAGTGTAAGTGTATTCATTTACTTGTCAAACTCCGTTAAATGAAAACCATCAAAAACTTTTGGGTTTTAAAGTGTGATATTAAGTGATTCAAATCAAAGAAGTCCAGACCAGGTAGATGTGAAAATACTTTACTGGATCCAGGACGCATTGTCTGCGGATTTGCAGACGCCGCGATGAAGAAGCACAGAAAAGACCACCAGTATATATGTCTACGCAAAACAGAGTAAAAGTTCTAAGTACAGAACTTAGGTTTCTAAGAACAGAACAGTCCAAAAACACATGAATCAAAGAGGCCCTTGCGTGCCATGTTTGGACGTAAATGAGTGTGGGGGGGGACTTAAAATAACTCAAAGGATGTCTGAGGACGACACCATATAAGGTCACACCATATGTAAAGCCAGACATGGATGACCTTTGCTCCCGAAGAAGAGCGTTTCCCTGTTATGGACTAAAACATGCTTACAAAGTGCATATGTTTGTTTTTTTTCTTACTACTTTGTTTGGTCTGTTAAAATCTGCGTTGAATATTTGTCAAGTTTTACATCAGTAAAATGGCCGTTTGTGAACAAAATTTGAATAATTACAGGAAGTAGTATTGAGCTCCAAAACAGAATCCCACTCTGATGTCATCAATAGGTGACGTTCCATCAAAAATGTCAGTTCTGTCCAGACCAGGGCTGCGTCCGAATGTCCCTAACCCCTCATTCACTGCACAGTCCTGCACTCTGGAGCAAACTAAATAGTGCTCTCAATCTCGGAGCGATTCGGACATGCATTTTTTCACGTCACTCTGGCAACTGAGAGAAAAAAAGTCTGATGAAAATAGATTTCTGTAATGAATGTGGGTCAAATCCGCCTGACACGCACATATTTATGGACTAACAATCATCATGCAACTTTATTCATCATGGATCAGCACGTGAAACATCAAACGGATTGGATTATTCAACGTTTTGCCTGAGATTTGTGATCTATTCACAGCTCAAGCTAAGGTGAACGGCTAATGCTATCAAATCTGCTGTTAACTGTTTGTTTAAAGTGTTTTGTTCATCATCTCGGCTCAACAATTCCTTTAAACAGCTTTCATTCAGTCTGTTGTGTCCAAGACCTGTCACTGTCCACTGTTGGTTTTTTTCCGATTATTGCAATGCATCGTGGTCAATATTGGCCCATCTAGTGACCAGCATTGGACACTACTTTTCAAGGTGCATTGTGCATTTTGAGTGTACTGCTGGACATTCGGACAGCAACAAAAAGGCGTGACCACTATACAGTGCCCTATGAGGGAATAGTGTGGACATTTGGACGTAGTTCAGGTTAGCTCACACGAAGTCCCAAAGCCCTAAACTTAACCAAATATCTGTACCTAACCCAAACCGCACCCTTATCGTGAAAAAATGATATTGCAAAAAATAAACTTTTGCTAGCATAGTCACCATTGCAGAGTGGGTGTATGGCATGAGTGGGTTGTGGAAAAAAAATAAAAGAAGCTGCCAAAACAAGTTTAACGCAACAGATGTATTTTTCTCACTGTTTACACACCATTTAATCATCATTGAACAAATGAATGGTCTATCAGCTATTATTATTTGTCAAATCATAATTATTGTGTAAATTATGTGGTAACAGTTGTGGAATTACCTCGGCCGGTCACAGCTGCAGCTCATGTCCAACCAGGAAATAACTTTATCAACGTATCCAAAATAGTCAAACCGGAGACTTTTGGTAAAATCGTAAATATAATCATGTTCATTATGTTTTTGAAATGTGTAGTCTAACTTGTCACTTTAACAAAAACGTAAACAAAATCAGCATTCATTCATTCATTCATTTTCTACCGCTTATTCCCGTTAGGGGTCGCGGGTGACTGGAGCCTATCCCAGTGACTTTGGGCCTTAGGCGGGGTACACCCTGGACAGTGGCCAACTCGTCGCAGGGCTGACACAGAGAGACAGACAAGGACAGACAACCATTCACTCTCACATTCATTCACTAGGGGCAATTTAGAGTTCTCAATTAACCTGTACAGTCATGTCTTTGGACGGTGGGAGGAAGCCGGAGAACCTGGAGAGAACCCACGGTAACACGGGGAGGACATGCAGACTCCACCCAGAGAGATCGTGTGATGTTAGGGTGGTTCAGAATTCGAAACCACGATGTTGGGGTGGTGCGGGATTCGAACCCACGATCTCCTTATTGAGAGGCAGAAGCTCTAGCCGCTCTGCCACCGTGCACCCAACAAAAATCAGCATTTTTAACGCAAATGTCTGTCAGATGGAGGACCCTGATGTTTATGTGATTAATTTTTTTGTTGCGATATCGATTATTGTGTCGGCCAATATTGTGATATCGACATTTTTTATTTATTTTGCAGCATTTGCATTTTCTAGTGTATGATATCGATCTGTTTTAAAATAATGAAAACTTCCAGAAAAGTGCAGCTGGACTTTTATAATTAAACTTCTTCATAAAGTGTACACACAGCCAATATTTGACACGACAAACAACTATTATTACCCATTAACACCCATTACAGATAGATAGAAGGTATTTAAACATTGTTGATGTTGCAGTTGTTGGAATAAACAATTATCTGCACTAGGTTTATTGGTTGAATTCTAAAATAAGAATTATCCACCTCTTTCTTGCTCCCGCTTCACACTCTAAAACGTTAAATAATTTATGCATTAACTTGGAAATACTCCAGTGTTTTTTCCGATGACAACCGCTCATCTGCGCTTGCTCTAAACGAAGTAATTGGACAATGTTATAGAAAAAACACTAAACAACATAAAGAGGCTTTGTAAAAACAGGTCAACAGTGGCTCTCAGCTCTCTCAACGATAGCTTTTTAATCACAGAGTCTGGGTCTTATATCCAGGAGGAAGGAATCACATTTAAAATAGTTCTAATAGGGTGCAGGTCAAAATATAGCCCTCGTTTGCGTACAGTGTGTGGGCAGCAAGTAATAGTACTGTAACATTTGCCTTATAGCTCTGTATTGGCTGAACATAAGTAGCATTTACAGTTTATCCAAGCGTAAATAAAATATGGATTTAGTTACAAAAACGTGTGAATAAAATTTTAATTCGAAAATTCAAAGTCTGATCAAGATTTATGTCGGGAAGGTTTTGTTTTTGTTTTTTTATACCGCTGACCCTGGGCAAGAATAATCTGTTGATGAATTTATCTTTTATTAACATTTCTAACTTTTCCATGCTTTTCCATAGAGAGTGCTGCATCGGGCATCTGTCATAAAATAAAGGGAGAGAAAAATTCCTAAAAGGTGCATCCAGATTTTGTATATTGATTGCAACATACAAAGCTAGTTAGTTTAGTTTAAGAAGATGTGCTGTATCTCATGGACCTACTTGGCAAAAAGAAGATGGATAAAGAACTACTTGAGATATAAAATATGACATATATGGCTATTTGTGCAGAAGCACTTATACAGGATTTGGCTGTTGATTATTTAACATACTCTAATAAGCAGATTATTATTGCTCTTATAACATTTTGAACATGGGTTATAAACCACACCTTTTGGTTAATGGCTTATCAACATGAATTGAAGGTGTTCTAATAATTGTCTAAGTGCCCATAAACAAATAGCCAATGCTTAGAAATAGTTTACAGACCTTTACCTTATTTTATATTGTTACTGAGGCATTTTCTTGTCAAGGTCATACATTTTCATCCATTCAGGCACGTAGTGTGACTATTGTTCCTCTGTCATAATTCAACATTAGAGTGAAAGAAAGGACTAAGTAGATAAAGCTAATACTTTAATCCAGGCATCTCACACCGGCGGCCTGGGGGCCAAATGCGGCCCTCAAGACAATTTCTGGTGGCCCCTCGAGATGATTTTGTATTTGTATTATAAATGGCCTGCTGATAAAACATTTAGAACGATAGAACGATAACACGACAAACGGCACTCGTCCTAAAACTGCAGATGCTTGGACCTGTTTTTGACTCCAGCTGAAGGTTTGATAATTCACTGACACAAGAACCAGACACAAGAGAGAGGACCTGCTTAAATCCCAGGCTAGATCACTGCATCAGTAATTATTGGGCCTAATAATACAGGACTTAATTATATTTTTGGTAGTTTGTGGCTTATAAGGTATCATCATTTCTAAATTCTAAAATATACAAAGTATGCTTTAAAAAATGTTAAACTTCTGGCAAATAAAATCTACTACAGTATAGATTTTATGAGTAAGGAAAATGTATTTTAGAGCATTTCAAGTCTGTCTCTGTTGTGGCCCCCAACTGAGTTTGAGACCCCTGGTTTAACCATGTTCCTCACTCATGGTTCATAATTGAGTACAGGTCCTTTAAAGTTCGCGGTTTTTGAATCTGTCCTCTGCATTTGACCCATCCCTCTGCTACTGGACCAACCTGGCGCCAGCACTGAGCAACAATATTGCAACATCAATATCTAAATTATTATCATTCCTACAAAAAACAACCAAATCAAAATATATACTGCAATAGTTTCCTTTAGTTTATTTGGTTTTACATTTGCTCAGAGAAAGGAGATCAATGTTAGGGCTGGGATTGAGGAGATTTCTCTCTGTACAGCAATAGCATACATCATAACCATTCCACCTGACCATGGAGACATTTACAGGGTTCATTTCAGCTTTCACCAAACGCACTTTAGTCGCGGTCATCAGTGAAAGGTGCGCCGACTGAGATCACAGGAGGATAAAGGCGGCGGCACAAAGAGGGCTGTTACAATCAGAGCAGTAAAAGTGCTTTCGACGCGGGTCACTGGGAGTATGTGCTGCTTCACACTGGGCTGAAAGACTGTGGGATGCACATTGATCTGGTGGACCTCTCCTCTCAGCATTAACCCCCCGCCAAACCATCCATTCGCGTCGATACGTCTGACCACATCATCTGCAAATGGACGCCATTTGCAAAATAGGCTCATTGCCGCCCTGTTTGCTGCTCTGGCGTAAAATGGGTTAAAAGAAGAAGAAAAGAATCAGGCTGAAATAATTGTGTTGATTGTTGCTGATGTTCTTAGTAATTTGCACATTATTTTGGCAAATTACCCAAGATGCCTTTTGAAGTTATCCTGTCGTTTTATTCAGGTTTAAGGCTGGGGGTTTCTGTAACAAACAAAAAGTTATAAAGGTGCAGTTTGTAATATTTCTGTAATTTTCCACCCTATGGCTTTAATCCCATCTGTCTTTATATTGCATTTATTCAATTACATGTGTTATTGCCTTCTTACTGTGAACTGCCTCCCACAGATTTGACCTGTAACTTAGCCTGATGCTGTCTTCATGGAGATAATATGTTTATGGCCATACTGAGGTAATATTGTGGTATAAGGTTAAGGTACACTTTATTGCTTCCGTTGGGAAATTTCTCCTCTGCATTTGATCCATCCTTCAATCCCACTGGGACATCTCCTCTGGAGCAGGGGGCGCCACGGAGCAGCAGCAGGGGACCCTTCTCCAGATCGTTGTGCTAGGACGAGTGTAAGTGGAGGATTTAACCCATGGTGCATGTTTGGGGTGATGGGGTAAACCAGAGCACCCTGAGGCAACCCACCCAAACATGAGGAGAAACATGCAAACTCTGCAGACAAGCAGGCCACAAACTTTTTGTGCAAAAGTTACACAGGACCCCTTCAAATAAGCATGACCAGATGGAGCTATTATTTTGAATTTACTCTTTGCATATTCGTAATTTTGTTGTTTCCTTTGAGCTACATGTGCCTTATAAGAACTTACAATGCCAAAAGATAGGTGCATGCTTTATTATTTGTTTAAATTTAGTTTCCAGGTAATTTTTTTTTTTATTTAAAGTACATTGAGATCAAAATCTCTTTTTCAAGAGTGACCAGGGCTAATGGCAAACTGCTGCATGAAAATATTCATTTGCACTACATTTAAAAGCACAGACAAAGGATAGGATACCTGTTCTTTGTTTTTGTTTTTTTTAGCTGGAGCAAAAACACTATTAAGAAACCAGCTCACAAAGCTGTGTTATGACCATACGTTTTAGAATAATAAGAAAAAGTCCTAAGATAACAAATTACACTATTTAAACAGAACAGAAAGATGCATCAAACTCTGCCTTGTACGAAAGACATAGAATAGAACATCAATCAAGGAGCAACAGCCTCCACTGCAGAGTGTAAAACCACATTTGGTTTCCCATCTCCTCCATGTTGCTCTGTGCCAGGTGCTCTCATTTGTCCTTGGATGTATTGGTGTAAGAGATGAGCCAGCACGCCTCCGGTCTGGACCTGTGCACTGAGCCCGGGCCAGGCCTGGACTCGCTGGCCTTCACGGACTTCCGGATTGACCGAGGTTGGATTCTGGTTCAGGAGCACAAGCAGCAGGAGGATATGGCAACGTGAACTCGGCTGGCATGCTGTGTGGTGTGGCGTGGAAATATTTGGACACGTCTACGGTTCCTTGAGTCTGTTTTGATGGTGATAAGAAATGGAATGTTAAAGGACACATTCTGCTGCAGTGACTTTTTGGAGCTTTTAACCGTGTTTTATCATAATTTTAACAATGTTTCATCATCAGAAACATACCTGGAGTAGTATTTAGCTGCATTCACACCAAGAATGTTGGTTTGAAAATCCTTTCCCCTCTGACCGTCAAGAATACTTCTTGCTGAACTCCCTCGATCAGTGATGATTTTCAGATCATCTGCGCCACTTATCCGTGAATCTTCTGCATGAACTTAAGTCTTTAAATCATCGACACACTCGTTCTGAGCAATTCATTTCTTACTTCTACATTGACTACAAAGCAATTTTCAAGCCGCCCAGAGAACAGAAAAAAAAAAGTGACTTACTTACTTAGTTCTGCTTTAAAAACATAAAGAAGTGTTGCAAATTAAACAAAATGACACAGTGGTTAGTTAGTTAGTGTTTTAGAAATTAAGAAAAAGTAAAGATTTGTGGCTTATCCAGAAAGGTTTCATGGACGAGTTTGCCTTTAAGCACGTACATGGCGTCATCTACATGCAGTGTAAATCTCCCCTGGGTAATTGTATCCCAACCCAACCAGAGCCATAATACTAAACGTAAACACACCTTTTGTTTCCTGCATACGCGGTATAAATACATGCATGAAGAGCCCCGCCTCCCATCTCCTCTGGGAGCAGACACCGTCCTCTCATTATCACACTGTTGAGACAAGGTCGCGATCTACCTGATTATCATTTACATTTCTGCACCGACGCGCCGACTTTTCCGCGTTTGAAGTGTTTTCATGTTGTCTTTGTCCTCTTTACGTCTCCGCTCTAAACGCTGTCACTCTCCTTGTGGTCCAAATGAGTTAGACGTGCACAATAACAAAGCCATTTCCTGAATGGTTGGAAGAAATAGTTTGAACAGAGGAGGGTCAGTGTCAGGAAGAAGATTTCTTTACTGATTATATTGTATAGGTTCATCTATAGACAAGAAGCATTCCTAATCAGAGCCTTTAATCACATGCAAACAATGCTTTAATTCACAGCATACAGAAAAAGCAAGTCCTTCAGCGTCTTATGATCGAGCTTTGCCTTGGCATAATGAAAAAAATATATACTATAATGTTTACTCACTCATTCTAATTTGATTTGTTGAAGAAAAAAATAGAATAACATCTTCCTTTTTAGTATTTTTCATAAAGGTGCACTGCATATCTTTTCTTGCGGAGGTTACGCCACCGTCTCGATGGTGGAAGAAGTTATTGCTTTGCCTGGAATGTTCCACAATATGGCATTAAACTTACTTATCTCCATGTATGGGTGACTCAACCAGGCCACGATAGAGGACAGATCTGTGGAAAAGTACCCCCAATCACAGTAATAAGATTTATCTTTTTTTGCACGTCTTTTTTTTTTTTTTCCCTATGCCTTCTCCTTTCTCCTCTGGTCCATAGAAATCGTAACACTCCCAATAAAAGAATTAGTCGACCAATAAATATCTTATTAGACTAAGAAACCATCAAAGTTTGTTTTTGTTTTTCTCTTTTGTTGTTGTCGTTATTGTAATTTTAGTTGTTGGAGTTTTTATTTTTTAAATCCATGCCGTTTTAGTCATTAAATTGTTGTTGTTGTTGTTGCTTTTTGGCTGTCTAGTGTCAGGAGATGGCACAATTGCGACACCTGACCAGAAAAGTTGCACAGTGCGAGGAAAAATTGCAACATGCATTCACTACAATATACATTTTTCAAATAGCTTTGCAGAAATTGTTTGAACCAAAGAATGCCATAGTTTAAAGGACAATTTCCTTTTTTTTATATAGCTTTTAACCATTTCTGCCATCTAAACAGGATTGTTACAACTCCTTGGCTTACTAACACCTCCCCAAACTTGTGTATTTCACTTTGCAGCTTTTTTTTTTTTAGTTCTAAAGCATGATGAGCTAAACTAAAGGCACTTAAGAACATGTTTAAAGGCTAATAACAATCCAAATAATGTCTTAAAATATCCTCAAAAATATGAAATTAGATGAACAAACAATCACAACGCTATTAATTGTGATTTAACTGCACATTTTCGTATTTATTTGTATTATTTGATCAAAATCTAGTCTCCTTCATGGACCCTATCTCATGTCTGGTCTTGTGGGATTTGTGTCTCATCCTTGCTAACTACCTTTAATCACATGCAAATAACATGCTTTAATTCACTTCATTGAGAACAAGGCAGAACATACATAAAAGCCTGCTAGTCCCACTCTCGGCACAGCTCTCCCGGCGAGTCCTCAGGGGTGTCTTTTAATCTTGCTTCGCCTTGGGCAAAATGCAACCAAGCCCTAAAGCGCCGGAATGGGATAAATTGAACACAATCAATGGTGCTTAATTCTCTTTGAGGAAGTTGACAAATTCCTGGGTTTTCTGTGGCGGAAAGTGATGCAGTTGTAAATGTCTTTAAAGGGCTATTAAGTCATTAGCCAGATCAGATACTTTAAATAATGGCGCTCACTTGCAGCAAGATTCATGTTGTTGTCTGGTTTGGTTCAGAGCTGCAGTCTTTGCGGCAAATAACACACAATTACAAAACTGTTTCCTACATTTATGTTTAAATATAGTAATATTGTCCAATATTTATACACATACGATATGTTTTTACCATACAGACTTTATTGGACAAGATTGTAAGCATTGTTATTAAAGGGGAGTGACAAGATATTCAGCACATTTTTCGAGCCGGAAGTCGATCTCACAACACAGTGGCTGGGATTGCATTTGTGCTGCAACCAAACCCTTAAGCCATAGTGCTGCACATATCCATTCACAATAGTTCCACAGAATTGAGGTTGGTGGATTCATCCCCACTTTATATACTGCCTTTGTGCCTTTGGGAAACACACTTCACCTTCAAACACGTTTATGTGGAGGTTGAATTAAAAAGAGTTCCTCAAATAAGCAAAAATATGACTCTATCACTGTCTAATTCACAACTTAAGTGCTAGTCAAGACTAAAGAACGAAACAACATAATCTAAGAAAGACAAAACCAGGTCAATGAAGACTATCCCAGGACTAAACCACGATTAAACCATGTCTATATAAAGTATTAAATTCAAAGCTGGGACCAAGACCTTGTTTTGCAAGTCTCAAGTAAGTAACCCTAACCCTGAGTAAGTTTCAAGTCCTTTCAAGTCATTGTTCCAAATGACCAAAAACAGATCATATTATTGTAATGTCTTGCAATTTGTCTTTTAAAAGTGCCTTGGTAACATACAAGTATCAACTGTGGAGTGAAAACGGTTTGAACAACACATTTATTTTTTTAGAAGAAGCAACAGGTCATGTCTGCAGTCATCAAAATAGTGACTCATATCTAACTCGAGTCACGACTTGTGTCCACACCTCTAATAAAATTACCAATCAACTTGTAGCACTGTCACCCACTAACCTCACTCCTGACCACCAAACCAGACCGAATCATCCACACAAGTATTAGACCCCAAAACCGCACGTTACCCAGAATGAGAAAAAAAAAGGATTTTGTCTCCGAATGGAACAAACCACCAACTGAAGTAGTTAAAGCCCAACTTTGGACACCTTTAAAAGTCTGGCTGGCAAAACTATAACACCATACACTCTCCTTTCATTATAGTGTAATATCCATTTGGAGTTTGCAGATTATCAGCCAGAACCAGGTCTACAGCAGGACTAAACCAGGGCCAGACCCCAATCTGAAATAATGTGTAGTTGACGTCAAATTCAATCTGTCAAAATCTTTTGTGTCACATTTCCCAGTGTGCTTTGAAGATATGTACTTGCTGTAAATTGCCGCACTAACCTTTCCAGTCCATCCTCCAAAAGGAACTGGTTGATCTAACTTCAAGTATCCAGCTCAATCATTCAGAAAACCTTTGATATCTCAAAAGTGATGACTAGAAGATTCTGATTCTGATTCTGAACCCATTTCCCTGTCTCCTTTTTACTTTTCATCTTTGATCCTCCATAATAGCTGTGCTTGGGGACATCTCTGTCTTTCTCAGGGCTACACACTGCCTTCAGCTGTTCTATCCAACTTCACAGACTTATATTGTCTATCAGCAACTCTATAAAAGCTCCTGTTATTTTATCTCAACCAGGATGGATTTATATGGGTGAGATGTGGTAGGTAGTTTATTAGATTGATAGTCACCAGCGCTTCAAAGGTGCAATATGCAACTTTTTCCATGGAGATGTTATGGAATTGCCCAGAAGGCTCCACAGTATGGCAATAAACCTACTAACTCCATGGAGGAAGAAACGGGTAATGCCACCAAGCCAAAAATAATTTCAGAATTTTCAGGGTATGAATCTTAATTCACGATGTTTTGACTAGTTAAGATTAGTTAAGAGCATTTATTATGATTCAACCCGTCTTTCTTACTTCAAGCCAAATTATCTGCCAGTGGGTTAAGATTATTTTATTTACCCACTGGCACATTTATTTTCACATTTTAAGCTAAATTATCGCATTATCAGGAATAAATACTTTGAAACCAGTGAAATCTTCTGCACCATGTAAGAAATTAAATTGAGTCAAATCAAATTTTAAGATAGGCTATATATACATTTTTTTGTGTGTTTTCTTTGCAATTAAGACGCCTGTAATTGATTCAATACTTTAAAATGTGGCATGGATGTGCAGAGAAGTGAAATAAATACAGAAAAAGTGATGATAAACTGGAAGTTATGTCTTATTTACTCTAGCTTTAGCCACGTTTTACAGCGACACAAACGTGGAATGATTTAGAGACGCTCCAGAGTCAACCAGGCTGAGGGACCCGGGCCAATGGAAACATGGCTTAAGAGTGCGTTACACTTGTATTTATTCGGTCCTAAATTGAGCCTAACTTTCTTCCTTATTTAGATTAGGTTGGGTCCTGTTCTAGTCCAGTCCAGGTTTACCTCTGGGTTTAGTTCTGTTTTAGTCCCAGTTAAGATGCGGTGAATAAAAGTGTGAACGCACCCTAAATCAGGACTAAAACCAGTTTTATCCAAGACCAAATTAGAACTAAACCAGGACTAGAAAACAGGCATTTATGTATTGTTGGCTACAAATTCAGTACATCAGAATCTTTGTCAAGTGATCTGTTTTCAGGATCTGTTTTTTATTCGGTAATATTATCTTTTTGGGTCCTTGAAACTGCTGGCATAAATCGAAGGAAATGAAGTGCAATGGTGAAGATGAGGCAGAGGTCGTGACAGATTGTGGTTGGTTGAATTTACACTCCAACTTCATCCATCAGCACCTAAATAAATGTTTCCGGACCACGACCAAGACAGATACCTACCATTAAAATTCATATATTCCATTGTTTTGCGATCATTTGTTTGGATCATTATGAAGTGCAATATTCCTTTCCCAATGCAATTTACTTTTAAGTTGAAGTTGGCCGTGAATACCTTCATATTCAGATCAGGCAGACTTTTGGGCTTGTCCTGTCTCCTCTATCTGTTTGACGAGTGTCCGCGCATTTCTTTCCAATAATTGTGTCATGTGTTATCGCGTCGCTTATGACAAAGTGCTAAACAATGATTTATGACCCGCGAATAAAATCCATGGAGATGCTTTAAAAGTTTGGCACTGGCTTATACTTGTACATCAACATAACACTCGGCTTTCTGCATATTCATCGGAGCATGTGCATGTATTTCTGTGCAGTGCTTGTGGCTCATGCATTATGTATCGAGGAGTACGACGGCAGCGCTCCTGAGTAGGATTAGTAATATGTCACCCGGAATCTCCGCCTTACAAACTATATTAGAGGAGCAGTTGTGTGCGTCTACAGTGTTCGGGTCTGTTTACGGGTGTAGAGTAGAACTAAGAGCTCTCTGAATAAAACAGGTTTCAAAGCAAGTCATCTGGTCAATTTAGAAGAGAGATAGAGAATGGGATCATTATTTGTATAGCCTTTAAACACGCTTCTAACTTTGCTTTGGCAGCTCATGTTTGAAGCTTAAAATAATCTATACATTTGAAAGGTACACATTGCTTTCAATAAGTCAGGCGTTTTCTCATCAGGACTCGTTTACTGGTCGATCATGGGGAGAAAAAACAAGCTTGCCCCCAACATTAACGCAATTTTGGCGGCAGAAATGTTCAAAACGCAGTCTGGCACGGATTTATGGACTTAAAA
Organism: Rhinogobius similis; assembly: GCA_019453435.1. Taxonomy (NCBI): domain Eukaryota; kingdom Metazoa; phylum Chordata; class Actinopteri; order Gobiiformes; family Gobiidae; genus Rhinogobius; species Rhinogobius similis. The sequence goes on along the minus strand of CM033622.1, from coordinate 13,603,580 downwards.
GTTGAAACCATGCACTTTATGAGGTTCAAAAAAAAGGTGCAAAGAAGACAACGTTGAAACCATATCTAAATTAAACCTAAAGTACTCACTAAGACTAAAAAGAACCGAACAGCCAGATCAAACAAAGAAAATCATAATGTACATTTTACATCTAAAAAAAGATAAAAGAAAATAAAAACTCACTGCATAACTCCCACATTCCTGTCCCAGTTGGTCCAAAGTCTGATAAACAAGTCAATTTTCAAATTGAGTCAAGTCTTTTTTTTTTCTTCCATTTTACAAAAGTCCTTTATGAGTTATAATTTGGGTCAATCAAGGACTGTCGGTTCTGTTTCAGGTCAGTTCAGTTTTTCAGTTTCATCCATTTCCTTATGATGGCGGTCTTTCCTGTCGACAAAAGTATTCTCCAAAGGTATCCATTTATTGTGACCGTGACAAGACGTTGTTGAGCTTCTAACCATGTCATGAGTTTGTTCCTTCACCGAAAAAATACCTGCAGAGAGTTGCATTTTATTTAATTACTTGTTCATGAATCTTGTTTATGAGGCCATCTTCCTCTGAGCCTCAGGAAATACTCAGTTTAAAATTTTCAGAATCGCGACGTCAAATGTCAAAATCTGTAAAGGACAATAATAATACAAATATGTGCACTTTATTCTATTTTTTTTTACTTTTTTCAGTCTGTCTAAATATTTTCCAAATGCTGTTTTCAGTGCCTTAAAGATAGTGGTTTTGAGCATTTAACAAATTTTGGCTCCAGTCCCCCGCCCCGCCTAACCCGCTTAACAGGAATTGGCTATGGGGAATTTATTAATGGTCTGTTTATTACCACCACCATGTGCCTTCTTGTTGCTAACATCTTAAAGTGCATTAGCAGCACTTTGGCTTGAAGGATCACTTACTTAATGGCCATCATTTTCTCCCTCACTGTTTGGCCTAGAAGCTCTGGAGAAATGTCTACAAGTTGCAAAGTGGGTCATCAACCAATTACAGTCAAAAGGCCCGTACAGATAGATAAGAAGTCTGCGAAAACACACGCTAAAGTCCTTTCCGATTTCAAACCGACACCGACGAAGGTGACAGGGTGCACGGATCTTATGAAACTATAGCAACAAAAACGCACGCGTCTGCTTAAACATTCTCCGAGCTCCTTCGCAAATATCACACGTCTAAGAATAATCTGCTCCAGTAGATTTGAAAATAGAAATGGGATCGTTCGGTTTTCTCGAGAGGAAACGCAACTGTGATTTTAATCAGGAGATATAGAGACACAGAGAGAGACTTGTGATAGATACATGAACTGACGAACAGAACTGACGTCTGGATGTTTGATTGTTTAGACCAACCAGATTTTAGTTTAGAAGTTAATTGTCACGTTGTCACAGGAATGGCAAAAAATAACTATACAAGTCTATTAAATTAATAAAATAAACAGGATATAGTGAATAAAAAGCTGAAGATGAACCAAACATGTTTTCTTCAGCCACCTAGTTAGTTCTCGTTGACGTGTGACTTTAATGTGCCACAGTACTGCATTAAAAGTGAAGGAGTTACAGGTCAGATACTGCATTTCTGAGCAATAAAAACACCAGTAACTGAAGTGCAAGATAGATAAGTTTAATGTTGTATTCAGTAAAGCATCCTCATCTCCAAAAAGACAAACAGATGAAACGCAAAAAGAAAAAAAAAAAACACTAAACAACTCAAAATGGCACTGTCCGAATCATTCCCCCTCAAGACATGCACCAAGAATACGTGTTCAGAATACTACTTTTGAGTCATTTTTTTTTCTAGTTACTTTTGTAAAATCAGATGAATACATTGTGGTATTTGATCATGAAAGTTTGGCTTCGAACTGCACCAAATTATTGAGAAAAATACATTAAAAACTCGATTTATAGCGACTGCACGTGCAATTTTTCTTTCTCTAATTTGTGATAACGGTTCTTAAAAATGCATGAACAAAACATGAAACAAAAAGCAGTTTTAATCTCATGTCGTATTTTCACATTGTAATAAGATGTAGGTCAATGTGAAAGTATTTTAAGTATTCTCTTCTCTGATTGGACCATGTAACAGAATACGTTACAAAATACATTTCGATGCATGTACTGAGTATTCTATAACTAAATACAACACTAAAAACACTGTCCCCGGGCCACAGCACTTAAAGAACTCCAGCTGCGTTAGAAATTCAGGTCACAAACCCAGCTTGAATTCAAAAACTGCTCATTTCCTTGTTGTCAGATTGTATTAAAACAAAGCTCAAATTAATAACTTGAGCTTCAGACAAGAGCGTTAGCTTCTCCCCCGCAGGAATGTTAATGATACCACTTTAAAGTTATCGATAGTATGTTACAAAAAGGCACGTGCAATTGTATTTTGTGTATTTTTAGTTCGGAGTTGCGCATCGTCATGTGCCACCAACTTAAAAATGACTTTGAAAAGTTCAGAAGCAATTCTGAACTTTTCATTCAGTTTCATTCAAATTATATTGGATGTTTATTAAAGGGGCACCTTTAATAAACATCCAATATAATTTTTTTTATTATCATTATGTTTTCCATCAGAAAATTGACTTTTTTGTCTTTATTAGTTAGTTATTATTTGTAGTTTGTGAATACACTGCCCCCCTTTGTTAATCAGAGCCTTGAATTGCGTGTTTTTGTGCGACAGAACTCCAAACCTCTTCTCAGCCCTTGATCAATCTCCCTCCGTCGAAGACATATTATTTTTAGGTGCTTGACAAGTGCCTGAAAAGCTGTATATTTTCCGCAGATTGGTTTCACATTTATATCAGCGATAGGCACGAGCAGTGGATCTTCAGAAGGAGGAAGTGACAGGCGGATCCACAGAGAGAAGCCGCTCTCCCCAGTCTGACAGTTTGGATATGAGACTTATTTACATCATTAGACTTGTGTATTGCGCACTTGCCTGCCCATATACTTCATTACACATTTATGAAAAGGCAGCACGTGTGAAATAAATTAAAGATAAACAATTGTACATGCATTATAAGTTGTATATATATTTCAGATTTCAAGCAAATGTTATAAGATAGTGTTCATTTGGGATTTGAGGGCTGTGATCTGGCGTTGAGTCCAGTTCAGTTGTTGTCAGTTTTGCTTGTTCTTATTCTAATCCTGCTTTAATCCTGATCTAGTCCAGGTTTTATTCTGGGAGCAGTTTAGTCCCAAATTTGACGTGGTGTTTCTGCAAGTTTGAGCTCCAAATTGCTAATCTGGCCTCGAAGGTAGATCACACATTTATTCCCAGGAGGGCAAGATGAAGGCAAAGAAAGTCTGCAGTTTTGTCTTGAGTGGGTGCATTTATATCAATTCATGCTAAATGTATATAATTTTTTGTGGATAAAGTGTACATTCAGTAACTACATTCTGAAAAAATACTATCTTTCAACACAAACGCTCATCTTTTTACTGCATAGTTGGTAGGTGCACTGTGTAACTTTTTGGTGGGGGTCGACCACAGGCTGGTCTTCTTGGGGATGTGTTTGCTTTGCCAGGAACGTTCCACAGTATGGCAATGAACTTATCTATCTTGCACAAGTGGTTTATGGCTAAAAAGAAACAATAATAATACTTGAAGAACATACGATAGAAATGGAGATAGTGATGAGCAAAGTGAGGCTTCATGAAACGGTAAAGCACTTGAACCAAATGTAATGAGGCTTCAAACAACACTCTGAAACACTTCCTCGGAGTGATATCTAGTGGTTGCTTGTTTCAGTTTTACAACATCCCCAGTCTTCAAACCACATCCATTGTAATATATTTGCCAATAAAATAACTTCACATTTTTATTTTCATGTATTATTGATGCATTTGTGTTTCTAATAATATTAAAGATGCAGTAACTGTTTTTACTGTTTTGAAACGTGAAAAACAGCTATTTTATTTTATTGTATTGCAGTCCCAGCATCCTAAATATTCACTGCGATGAGCTCATAAGCTCTTTTCACACGTTTCTGAGCCCAGAGTGTCTAAGGCAAACAAACATCAGCATGCTAACAATGCACTTCCTGTGTCTCGTAGAATAAAATGCACTATAAATAGATTCAGTAGTTTCACCCGAATAGATGCTTTTATATCTGCAATGGGGCAACACAGATTTTACTTTATTACACATAAACATGGACAAGTTCTTTTTTTCACGTTTCACAACAATAATAATAAATAATGTACAGTCCCTTTAATATCTAACTTACTTAATAAAAGCAAGGAAATATACATATATATTTATAAGTATGTTTTAATTACACATTTGCCCACTATGCAGGGACACAGTCTTTTTTTCATATATGTTTTTCTGTATATTCTCCTACTTTTGAAAAGATCAAGAGTGGCACGAGGATATCAACCTCACACCAGACGAGATTCGTACCCAGAATCTCAGGCCTTTAAAACCAGAATTCTAACTGCGTCGCTCGTGTCATAGGCGCTAAGTCTCATTCCGTTACAGTGAGGAACGCCTAGTTCAGGAAATTATACAATTTCTGCTATTTTTCCATTTCAAATATTGCAATTGCTCCGGTTATTTGGAGTTAATATCATATTAATGCATGAAAGGCTCCGAGTACTTAGTCTTAATCCTCCTACCTATCCGTCAAAAAGTACTTCTCTTTTACTTCTGCGATCAGATTAGTTCATTCTTTTTTTTTTGGTAATAAAAACGTGCATAAGAATCTGTCCCTTGGAGAAATCTGGCCACTCGTGATTACAAAAGCGAGATGTGAGGAAAACAAATAGAGAATAATGCCCCGCAGACGGAGCACTGAGCCCAGCCTGTGTTCTGGGAGCCTGACAATCCGCGCTAATACTCTTTCATATTTGTTTATTCTGCGCCGCTCCGCCTCAGGAAATGGTAATTGTTGTTTGTATATGCATGTTTGGGAATTTTGATCCACAATGATATTTTCTCTCCTCTATCCAAGGACAATTACCGCGTGGTGGAAGAGATAACCGTGTTCGCTGGCAGCAAAGGCATAGTTTTGATTAAAAAGAAATAATGGAGAGATATATAAGAAACAGGCAAAGCTTAGCCGGCGCTGTTGTGGCTGATCCTCACCTAGAGCTCAGGATTCCTGCTGCATGACTAATATCAGCACTCAAAACCTTCTGCGGCTGCACAAGGTCAGATTTAACTTCTGCCACTGGAAGTTTATACAAGACTACTTTATTATGCATTTCTTCTGGTATTTATTTTTAATTATAGAGTAAGAAGATCATTATTTTACATTAAGTTCAGTGTAAACCAAGCTATTTCCGTTCAGTTTATTTAGTTTCAGTCGTACAATATTTTATTTATGATGCATTTCTTCTTATTGTTAAACTGTAGCTTTGGCAGATCATCATTTTATATTCTGTTCATTTTAAACCATGTTATTTCAGTTCAGTTTATTTGTTTAAGTTATGCTGCATTATTTCATCAAGTACAAGGTTTTGTGTGTTTGTGAGATGCATCTATTTACAATGTAGAAGTTATTATTATTTTAAGGTTTAAGTGTATTTTTAGTTTTAATAATGTAGATGAGTAAAGAATTACACATTGTCATCTCTTTACTAACATTTGACAAGTATTGTATTGATTTAAAGCAGTTTAATTATAGAAACATGTTGACTGACTTTCTATTACTTTTCATGTAAACCTTTATTTAACCTGGAAATTGAGATTACTAATCTCTGTTTCAAGGCCAAAACAGCAGATCATTCGTAACATCGACACACATTCAGACAATCACAAAAGAGTTCTCTAAAAACAGCTACAAACTATAGATCTTTAATTTCAGCGAAAAGGGGACATTGCGAGTGAATAGGAAAAAAGTTTAAACTGAAACGAAAGGATATCTATTTGAAACTTCTCCTGTAGTTTACAGGATGTATTTATAGTATTACAAGTTTTTAATTATGTAATGTTTTCATATGGAAATAAGGCATTTTATGTGTGAAAATGGCCAAAATTACACATATTTAGGACATTTAAAACTAAACAAGGGACAGAACCAGGTTTAAATTTCTTGGTTCATTTTGTACACATTTTAGTTACAAAAACAGGGAGATTTTGTATTTCTTATTTAGTTTTTGAGTAAACTAGATCTGATCAAATTTCATTATCAAACTGTGCCTCTTTTTTTTCCTTAAAACTTTAATAAATTAGGCTTAGTATTAAATGTCAACAAATCTTTCTGTACAATCTATCAAAATCTTGTTAAATCCAAGATCGTAAATTTTGGTGTGTGTAGGAGCTACTTTAAGTGGTTTTGCCTCTGTGGGAGAAAAATACACTTTAAGTAACTTTGAAGTTACAGTGTCCCAGAGAAATCTATGGATGATTGGATTAAATAATAAAACCTCTTTATGAGCAGATTGGACTTTGTTTGTTTTTGTTTGTTATTTGAAAGTTGAGAGAGCAAACTGACCATTAAAACATTAACATAAAAAAGTAGTGTCTCGCCTTTAACTGACCTATGGAAACCTGTTATTATAATTTAAGTCGTTCCATGTCGAGGGAGCAGTATTATCGAGATGCCACTTGACCAGCCTCTGTGCGAACACTTGGTACAGAAAGTAACAGTGAGTTTTTAGAGCGCGGAGAATATTTGCTCAGAGATATGGAGGGAGCAGACACACGATGCCTTTGTAAATACATTTTCCAGTGGATTTGCCTGCGAGTGTCCAGTGTGTGATGGATCAAAGAGAGGCCTGGGAGTCCAGCGGTTTTAATACTTGGTTTGGGGCATTCACATAAATAAGATCACTGTAATCCAAAAACGTGGCTGCAACAAGTTTCTGACCTTTTCATACTGGCACGCTGCAAAAATGTATGTCTGGCTTACTTACTTAACTTACTTATCTTACTTAAAATGACCTAAATTTGGATTAAAAATTGTTGTTTGAACCAGGTTATAATTAAAAGCTTCTGTGATGTGGAATATTTTGCTGAATTCAACACATTTTGGACTGGTTACAAGATAATTTAGCTTGGAATAAGAAAATACATTTGCCAGTGAGTTAAGCAAAAAATTCGTACACCATTGGCAAATAATTTGGCTGAAAATAAGAAGAAATACACTAAACAAGTTAAAAGCACCTTTAAACAAAAAAATCAAGGACCATGAAGTAAATAAATCTTAACTTTTCAAATGTGTTGAAATTAAAATGAATATTTTAGGTTTTTGCAATGCATTTCGTTGGAACAATCAGCAGATTTTTATGTGTTTTTATTGTTGAGAAATGGCTAACATTTTTCAAATCTTCATGCCCGATCGTCTGATTAAGAAAATAATACTTGCAAGTAAATATAAAGCTAAGATAAGATAAGATAAGAGATCCTTTATTTGTCCCACAATGGGGAAATTACAATGTTGCAACACACAGTTTAGAACAGGAATGAATGAAATAGGCGCATGCAATAAAAATAGGATAAATAATTACTAAACATGGTCATAAAAATACAATATAAAGTATAAAGTATAAAGTGCACACTCTTATTTACAGTAGGTGGCTGTCTGGGAATAATAAGCTGTCAGGGGTAAAAACATAACTTTTCTGAGCACTCGAGCCTCAAAAGAACAATATTCAAACATGAATTAATGTCGACATACAACGTTAAGCAAACAAATGACAAGGGAACACTCTTATAACATGGTAAAAAGCTCATAAAAGTCAGTTTTACATAATTTCTCCCCTTTTTCAATTGTGTTGTGACTTTCAAAGACAATGTAGAGGTGTAAGAGGAGGGTAAGGGAACGACTTTGAGCGAACCAAAGTCACTTCAGGCAATTGAAAGCTCTCATATTTAACTTCTTAATGTAATTTTTAAATACTTTTTGATACCTTTACTGCACTGACATTTTTAACTTAAATGTGGATTATGCAGGGCTGGACCAGGAGAAAAACAATTGTCCCTGGACTTCTTGGTCTGGACCGGTCCCTGCACAACTATGACCGCGACTATCTGGTGATTTAACAACAAAAAATCATAATAAATACTTTAAATAATTATTTTAAACTTGCCCTAGTTAAACTTTTCAATATAGGATAAGCTTGCTAACATCATATTTGTGTATTCAAATTAATGAGTGAGGAATTGGTACGAAAAGGAGTGTTGTTTTGGTGCAGTGTCTAATAACTGTCTTAATAATTCTTAGCGTGTTTGGCCCAAATTTGGCCCAATGCAAATGCTTAAAGGCTATTTTTCGCCGTATCATTACTACATACGCAACATTATTACATATAAAAAACAAAAAATGCAACTATATACTACTATAACATAACTATTTTACTAATGATTTTTAACTGACGCAAATCCAAATGTAATGATTTAAGTTTAAAAATAAGGCGAATCAGCTCACAAAAAAAGAATAAAAGCTGACAAAAGCTGTATTGACAATAATAAATTATTTGTTTTTCTTGCAGCATTCAGATATGATTTTATCTCATTTGTGTGTGAGTCTGTCATTGGAAATTCCACAGTTTGTGCACGTTAAGGTAAGATAAGGTAAACTTTATTGTGATACAGTTTTGCTGCTGAAATTCCCGCACATAGTCTGAAATACCTCAAGACATAGCATAGATACATAGTTTCAGCAGCATTTCTTCAATTCTATGGTTGCTGAGCCCTGTCACAACCAATACAATAATACACACAGAAATGTAATTAGAGACGGCAATAAATAAATATGAATAAGTCACAATTCTATTCACATTCATGACTGCATTAAAAGACCTAAAGATCCACATACAAGGACACACGGAAAGGTGAATTCATGGTGCAACAGGAACTAAAAAATAAAAGCTGAGTGTATGTTTTGATGCACATTTCATTATTTAGAATTTGTTTTGCCTTTGTAATTACATTTAATCAAATTCAGCATACTTTTACACTTACAAATCTCGCTTGAGTTGTAGTTCATCCAAAGAAGTTTTACTCTAACTTGAGTGACTTCTTGACTTGCTTTTTTATTGTAGTTGAGTAAAATTATTTGGAAGTAACAGAACTCTTACTTGTGGACTCTTCACACTGTTGGATCAGAGAAACAAATAAACAAACAAGTAACACTCCATTATAGTCACCTTATACTCCTCAAAAATTGTCCTTGATAAAAAAAATTAAAAAATTAAAATTAAAATGCCCCAAGACAAGGCCCATTTTTGGAGTTTTGTGTGAAATTATGTCAAATTTGCTCTTTTCCTCTGTTTTTTTTAATTGATCCAATACACACAAAGGAAATAAACATGTGTAGAGCAAAAATTGGTTAATTGCAATACTTTCTGGGGAAAAATACTTGAAGAGTTCATTTGCAAAAACAGATAAATGCCATTAGATACAATTTTTGAAGATTTACAATTTACTCTTTGTCTAGTCCAGAAGTGGTTTCAAAAGCCATATTTTAGTGCAATAAAATAATATCCCATCGCTTTCTGAGCAAATCCTCTCACCTATACTGTTATTAATAATATGTGTAGAAGATGGGATCAAAAATAAACAAACTTTCTGACAAATTTTCAAACTGGAGATATCTGTTTTTGTAAATGAACTCTTCACTTCCTTTGTGCCAGCGCTCTCAGCCAGGACTGTACCTGCAGCTACTTCAAAACATATTCCTCTCTATAATGTTTTGCTTCTATTAAACACCATTAGCTTCAAAAGGTAAACACGTGTGAAAAATACAGATATTTTTTACCTGCGCTCTCGAATCCCCTGCTTTTATCCTTAAATGAACACTTTTTTTCCAGCACAGACGGAACAAAGCCTGAGTACATCTGACGCCGACATGTGTTCCGTATGTTCTCAGATCAGAGTGGAGTGTCATTATCATACATTTATGCTGTTATTTTAAACTTCACACGGCACTGGGTTAAGGATTTCCTCTAGTTCAGTGAACGAGCAGAAAGCCTGTCTTTTTGTCTTTTAACGCCGGCAGATGTTCGCTGACTTGGTGTGGCTTGTTATTCTGACTTGAGTGGGCTGCGAGACTGCCGAAGTTACTGTACCGAATCCAACGCCGTGGCAGCTCCTTTTGATCAGCCTTGGCCCGATCCTTCAGATGTTTGCACACTCTATCTAAAAAAACAACCGTCTTTTCATTACTGCCGACTAGAGCTGGTGCGGGGGGTTCACACGAATCGGAGTCTGGCTTAAACGCGTCGCTGGATTTCTAGGAACATCTTGCGTTGAGTTGGATAATGAAGGCGTTGTTGTTTTCGGTGGTCACCAAAGCGGGACAGAGGTGTGCTGCGACATTTACTGGCGCTTTTTTGCTGACCTCATAGTACAGTCAACAAACTCAGTAATCTGCTCGTTTCTGGGTGGGTTTCCTCTGGTTCTCCATTCTAAAGCATGCTAGGTACTCCGTCATTCCCCAGTTTGCGTCAGCACCAAATCTGTGTCCAAATTTGATCTGCACATGCCCAGATGATCCTGCACAATCTTTGGTCACTTGACCCTTGTGCATGCCTTCAAAATAATCAGTATGGTCCATTGTTGCAATAATAATATCCTGTTATTTTCAAGGTCCCATAACATGCAAAATCGACTTTTCAGAGGTTTTAACCTTCCTACAGTGCTATTTGGGCCTCGTATGTTGTGCCCAAAGTGTTTTTTTGATTGATTCCCGAATGCTTTCGCTAGAGAACTGTCTTTTCCGTCCCCCTCGGCTGAGCAGCAGACGGGGGCTCCTCACTAAGATGACGCGCTTCACAAGGATGACACGGTGTTTAAGCCACGCCTCCAGTCCTTTAATGTAATACAAACTCTTTTCACATCAATGTCTTTAGTTACTTCTGCCCTATAAAATGCTATTTTTTTCACCCCTTAAATACTGTTTGTAAGTGAGAAACATCACATTTTCTGTAAGGAAAAAAATCCATCCATCCATCCATCCTTCTTCCACTTTGCCGGGGCAGCAGTCTAAGCAGGGACTCCCAGACTTCCTTCACCCCAGACACTTCCTGCAGGTCCTCCGGGGGGATCCCAAGGCGTTCCCAGGCCAGCTGAGAGACATAGTCCCTCTAGCACGTCCTGGGTCTTCCCCCACAAATTGGGGAATAGTGAAAGAGTATGTCATGTCATATGATCATTTTACAACAGAAATAATCAAAAAACAAGGAAAATATTGGACACATGGGATTCTCCTGCCTTAAATAGAAGTTAAACAACATCTATGCCCTCAATCAGAATCAGGAGTTTTATTACCAGTATCAGTGAACAAAATTCCCAAACCAGGAACTTTTTTGGCAGCACTATGGAACACAAAACAATGACGAATAACCTGCATGGCCTGCATAAAAATTAGAATAACAATAGACTAAAAATATAAAGAAAATATACAGCGCGGTCAGAACAATAAACCGTTTCCATTCAGACAATTGTAATGTGTGGCTCTAACAAACATGACCAACGACTCACTTGACAATCTGCACTGGCCCTGCGTGTGTCCGGTCCGGGCATCTGTTAAACCCACACACCAGCAGTCCGACTTGAACTCCTCGCGATGCCTTCATGGTCCCGTGCACTTCTCCGGCCTGTCAGCGGAGCGAGTGTGTGCGGCGGTCCTGGCCCGGTCTGGAGGGGGCAGGGCCTGCACCCGCACATGCCCATAGGCCTAATTGGCGCGTTCGGTGATGGAGCATATGGGGAATCCCGGTGGGAGGGCGTCTGACAGCCGGACGGATCCTGCCCTTCAACTCATCAAGCAGAATGACCAGCAATTACTCCGTCTTCTCAATGACTTTACACAGCCTTCTGCAGATTAGAGTAATAGAATGGGCACACTATAGAGTCGTTTGGACCATAGTCACCTTCACCTACGAGCGCCGGTGTAAAAACATAACCGGACCATTACCCCAACCTTCACCCAGCTCCTCCTGACAGACTCACACAGATTGGACTATTACTTGTAATTGTTTTGGGTTTCATGTACTGCATAAGCGGCACAAAAGCGCCATTTTCAACATAATTGCTGTTTCAATGTTTAGATTGTTCTTGACAATGACACCTATTATGCAAAAATTGACAGTTTGAGCTTTTAATTAGGTTATATATTTGTCCTTTCATCAAAAAACACCTGAACTTGTATTTTGCTTCATTCACGCTTGTTTCGTTGGGCCAGTTTAAGAGGTATTCTTCACAATCCACTGTTCGGATTTTCCCCAGATTGTTGTGTCATAGGTAAAAATCTGAATTTTTGCGTAGTTTTAAATCCATAAACTGTCATCAGACTGGAATAGTTCTATGAGCTTCTAAGGGCTTAATTTATGTATTTTCAAAGGTTCATTCCCATTGCTGAAAACAGAGGAAGCTTCAACACCTCATTGGAAACAGAGGAGTAGTTTGTAAAGTGATATTATTTTAAGTGGGAAAGGAAAAACTAAATTAAATACTAATCTCAAAGTGGAAAAAAAGCATGTTTAGAATCCAGTTGAAGACATAAGAATGCATCATATTGTCAGCCTTAGAGCATAATAGACCAAGTCATTTTTTTCATTCTACTCTTCAGACCCTGCTGCATCTATAGGTGTCACTGACTCCATTCCCAGCCAGTCAGAAAGATGTTTTCATTCATTTTCAAATGGAAAGTGTTTTTTTCTATATTCCTGAAAACCCCCAAAAGCGACTTATTACACTATGAGGTCGACGACACCTACTTTAAGGCAATGATTATTTTACATTGTAAACATAGTGACCTATTTTGGAAACTTTACTCTAAAATCTTTCAAATAATCAGCATAACATTTGGCATTGGTTCAATCAGGGCAAAGTTCAAGGAAAGAAAATGGAATGATACAGAAACTTAAGCATATAAACAACTAAATTCACTTAGTAACTTTGTATCTTACATCTTGTAATTTCTTGTTGGAAGTGACACACATATTTGAACAAAAAATAAATACAAATGCCCCCTTGTAAGATACATATGAACCTACACAACATAATACAACTTTCAACAGTGTCATTCAAGTGAATTTAAAGGTACACTATGTAACTTGTCTCGGAGGAGATATGATTATTTTGCCAAGAACATTCCACAGTATGTCATTTACCTTATTTATCTTGCTTTTATAAAACTCCAGGTGTTTTAATTGTTCAAAAACATCTCGAAAAACTTAAATTCTTGCCGTGTGTGGGCTCGTTTCTCCACAGAGCTGACCTGTAGCTGGCCTTGTGGCTTCACCTTCTTGTCTCATGGAAAATCGATATGTTTGATGCATTCCGAACCAACCAGTCTCCATGGAAAAATCTTTACGTTTGTCAGAAAAAAAGTGTACTCGGCGAAACCCAAAATGCTCGTTTAAAATCGCACGAGCCGAGCGACGACATTAGCAAACATCAATACGCCTTTGGGGAGAGTGAGTGCAGCCTCGAACTTGAGTCCGTGGTCGCTCATTAGCATGCTGCGCTCCTGTTTGGACATTTAAGGTTATCCACTCCCTGGGCAAGCTCTCCTGATGGCTCCTCGCTCCTGAATCTGTGACTAGACTGTGTTACTTGTCCCGAGCATCCACGAGGATCGCCACGGGTCAGAACTTCCCTCCAAGTCTTGAAACCGTTTCGGGGGTCTGCAGATGTTGTTGCATGCGTAATGAGGCTGATGAACACCGCTCCAGCATCGCAATCTAATTCCTTCTACCCAAGGTGCATCTGTTCGGCTTGTATTCACCGGAGCCCCATGCTGCTCCCGTACACTTTACAAAGTCACGGCGATGGTGGTTGAAGGAGAGGCGGCCGGGGCCAAGGGGAAGCGATGGGATGTCAGGCGGCACAGTGGGGCGGACATCTTACACACAACAAATAAATGCTGCAGACGGAGCTTGTTTGTTTTACTTGGCAGGAGCAGGTGTAGCTGGAGCAGCATCGGTGTCAATCATCCCGGTTCTGTTTGCGGTTTGAGGATTGTCGGTGGGTTTAAAGGAGGAGAATGGAGCTTCCAGGTCATCTAAGAATATCTACTTGTGTTTTGTTTGGAATAATGTGTCTATTTTGCACAGCGCTAAAGGTTTGTCCAGGTTTTCAGGTGGTTTTGGTTGTAAATCTTTCACACTTTTACCTGGTTTGCAAATAACAAAAAACACAATTATGTATTTCCTTTGCAAACAACAAAATGTCCTATGTTTAAAACCTGTTTAAAGCATGCATGGGATTCTTCTCTAGTTTATACTTTCATGTTTCGTTCTTCTCTCAAATGTTAATGCTCCTGGAAAAGGTTAAAATGTGCACTTTTAGAAGAAATGTTTATAAAAATGTAAAACACATTAAACAACAAAAGAAAACAGTGAGGCACAATATTTAAAGAATGAACACAAAAACATTTAAACTGGATTAAAACTGTAGACACAAACAAAAATGATCCCACTTCTCAGAACAGAAGAACAAGAACTATTGAAAACACAAATTGCAACGTTTGTCAGAAAAATCACAATTAGATCTTTTATCTGAATCGATGAAGACTTGGTTTGATCCCATTCTAGGCCAGGTTCAGTCCAGATTTAGTTTTGAGTTTACTCCCAGTTTCGATCTGATTTGTACCAGTCTGAACGCACGCTCTGCAGAATCATAAAACTGCAAAAACAGTGTTCACAAGTGTATTACCTGGACATACGAATCATTTAAAACGTATTTTAACTTTCATTTTCCGTGCATATTTATTTATATAGCCGTCTTAATGTTCAGTTGATGTCTCAGTTTAATGTGTAAATTGTTTAAAACCAACCAGCAGACATTTATGTTGTAGGGATGGAGATATTACATACAAAAGAGGATCGTTCTAGTTCGTAGACGCTAATTGAAACTTATCACGACTTTCATTACTAAAACAATTACATTACAGGATAAGGCATCATAAATAAAGTTAACAAAGTAATTTGGTACCACTTTATAATAACTACACCTTATTTTGCCTTAACAAAGCATGAAGAAAGACTTATTTCAGACTAAACAAATAGTTTATTAAGCATGATTCAGGATTAGTTACCACTTAATTAAGTTTAGGGTTAGGGCCAGGAATTTGGGTTAGAATATTAGTTAAGTAGTTAATAAGCCTGAATCACTCTTAATACATTCTTTGTTCACTTTAAATTAAGTCCTTTATTCATGCTTTATTAAGGTAGGAATAAGTGTAGTTATTATAAAGTGTTATCAGTAATTTTTTTGTGTTTAAAGATTAGATATTGTCTTAAAAAATAATGTGTTTTTATTTCCATTGTTGTATTTAACTCAAATCTAAATCGTGTTTGGAATTTTTGCCCACTAACTTCTAAGTTCATGGCTCAGTGTACACTTTTGTCTTCAGCCTTTGTCTTCTCGGGCATCTTGAAATCAACACGTCTGTAACAACAACGTCAAAAGTAAGGTTTGTCCTCCTTTTGAGTAAAACGTGATCAACTTGAATCGAGTCAAGGTTTTTCGCCAACTGTCAAAAGTCCTAGTGAGATGAGAACTAATAAAAACGTCCTCTTGCCTGATAATATTAAAGCGAGCGTGTGGTTGATGACGGGAAATGCTGTTTGTCCACAGTTTTTGTCAAAGTTTCATGTCAAAACACAAAAACGAAGACACAAACTTTAACTTACAGCCCGTGGATTCGTGTATCGTCTGGGCGCACACACAACTTGACCAGTGTCCGCAGATAATATGAATTGATGTTTCTCATTTTGGCACATCTCTACTTGTTGTTTTTTCTTCCTTTCCCGCCCACGTCGTGTCACCTGACCGCCGCGCTCCGGGTTACATCGCACTGCGCAGATTACTGTCACAGCCAAACCTCCCGGCGACTTCCTGTACTCTCGAAATGAAACGCGAGTCGGAAAAGTGAAGCAAAAAATAAAACTTTATTAAACGGGAAAACTGCTGCACTCCCTGTGTAAATGTTCTGCGTTTTATCCAATTCAAATACACCTCTAGCCACAAACTAAATAGATTGTGACTTTTTTTTCCCGCACTGCTTTTTATGCTCACAGCGGAATATAACGTTTCTGTCTGCCTGGAGTGCTTGGCTGCCCCACTTTTCCCTGATCCCTCGCTCCTTCAGGCTGTGCGCAGGAATAAGGAACACTTACAGAGAGGTGCTTAAAATCTGATTTGATTAAGTTTGAACTTTAAAACAACAATCCAAGTGAGCTGTGTGAGTGAGACGCCGTTGAAAGCTATAGGCGTGTGGGCGTTGTAAGTTTGTTAGCGCTCGAATTACACTGTGCGAGCGGCCGTATTTCAAAACACCATCATCCGCAATTACGACGGTATTAAGAAAGACAAAAATAGTCGGCTAACTTTCCGTGCGCGGCGACAATTGCGTTGATAAAACATTTGCATAGAAGAGAGGTTTGACTGATTGGTGCATTCAGACAAAGCTACTTCATTCATTATGGAGAAGAACGGGCTTCACACGGAATCATGAAACTTAAATCTATATAGTGCGTTTATTTTGTTTTCAGCGGCCAGTGTTTAGGGGCTTGCATTCTACTTTGTTATTCTCTCAAGCAAAAGAAGTCGTTTTGATCACGTCCAGCCTTGCACAAAGTTTCATTTCATCTTTATGTATATGCATGTTTATTTCATCACAGTATTTTTTGCAGAGCTATGAGAGCCGGAGATGATGCAAGCGGCATTAGCTTCATGTATGTAATGCGATGTTTGTGGAGGACAGGACTTGTTTGATAAGGGTAATGCTACATAAGCACGTAGATATATTGCATTTTTCAGTCATACAGTAATGTTATGCATTACTGAGTTGAAAATGAGCAATATATTACACATTACAATCTCAAAAATGCAAGTTACAAAGGCATTATTATGTGCTTTGTGCTGTCGGGATGAACATTTAACTGGAGCAGAACCAGGGTAGTACCTTTTAAAGAACCACGGAACGTAATTAACTTCAAAATGAGGTGCTTCCTGTGTTGTTTTCTTCATAACGAGGATCTGATAATCTGGGTAGAGGAGTTGTGTAATCTGCACAGTCTATAAATTAATATTAATATTTGCTTAACGTCTATATGACAGGTTCTCATGTTTTTCTAATTATGACTTAGTTTGGTCGGAGGGCACTTGTGGTAAATATTTAACATAGTTTAACATACGTGAAGACATTTTTATTTTAAGAAAGTTTAAAATTACAGGAAGTAGTGCTAGTCTAAAATGGAATCCCTCTGTGATGTCATCAAAAAGCGACGTACAGTTGAAAATAAACTGTTAACACTCAACAGAAACATTTGTCTGACAGTTTTAACTGTCATTCAACAATATAAAGTTGTTATCAGGTATAACTATCTGTCAGTGCTCTACTATTATGTAATTTATGTGGATTTTGGCCCTTGTTTTCAAAATGGTTGCTAGGTAACAGCTGTGGAATTACCTCTATCTACGTCACATCTGCTACTCATGTCCAACCAGGAAGTAACATTATAAACTACAAAAACTGGGGACAAATGGGCAAAATCTTTGGTAAAATCTTAAATAGCATCATTTTTTTGTGAAATTCGTCGTCTGACTTGTCATATAGAATTTAACACTCCAGTTTCTATAGGGTTTTAGCAATACAATATTTCAAATACCGGTGGAGTGGTTGGATATTATAATGTATTACAATTCCAGAGTAACTTGCCCAACCCTGCGTATAATATTCATTACAAACTATTACTGATAAGTCAAGGCTGTAATGTTTCGTCTCTTTCACCCAAACCAAAACCTGTTGTTAGTACATGATGTTCAATAGCTTAATTCCTTTTTTTTTTTTTTTTTGTATTTGTACTTCTTGGTGTGACATGAGCCGCAAATGTGACATATCTGGAGGTGATCTCACAGCTGTTACCTAGCAACCATACTGAAAACAAGGGCCAAAATCCATGAGTTACACAATAGTTATGCTTTAACAACTACTATACCTGATTTGTTATGTTCAATGATTGTTTAAACTGTCATAGAATTGTGTCAGTTGCTGGAAATTGTCCCTGTATTTTTAATGGAATGTCACTTATTGATGACATCACAGAGGGATTCTGTTTCAGACCTCAACACTACTTGGAATATTCTCCTTTTAATTTTCAGTTTTTCTTCACAAATTGCAACATGACTGATGCAAAACTATGATAAATATTTACTATTCCACCAAAATAAGTCATAATTAGAAAAACATGAGAACGTGTTATATGCACTTTAAGTATGAAAGATGTCAACAATTGGATGTGAGTAAATTCTAAATTAAGCAAATACATTTTTGTGTGTGTGTGTGTGTGTGTTGTTGTTTTTTTAGATATATTAAAGTTTAACCTAATTTTAAAGTAGCACTATGTAACTTTCCAATTGAAGTACACTAACTGCTTTTCTCCAATGAGGTGTAATTTATCTTGCTTTGTGAAATTGTACACAAATAAAATGTTACTAGTGTACAACATTTTTACACGTTTTCACTGGGGGTTTAGTTGACAAAAACACAGAATTATTGCATTTTTATTGGGTTTGAATTTGAGTTTTATCTAAAAGTTTAGTTTAATGTTTAGTTTTAACAATTTCTCTTCCTGGTCGACTAAAGATCAAAACATTTTGGCCTTGAAGATGAATAAAAACAATGTTGATTCTGCCTGTAATGTTACACAATATGGCATATTTATCTCCATGGAGACAAGCAGGTGAGACTACAAAGTCAAGGATCACTGGTCAGATTTCTATAAAGGCAAGAACGCTTGCAGCAGAAAGAATGTCTGTTCTTTCTTGCTTTCTTTTTGTTTGATTTTTTTTTTTTTTTTCAATAAAACATGTAATAGAATAAAAGCAAGATAAATCTTCTATTCCTTGCTGTTGAAAATTCAGTATCACTTTACAATAACTACATCTTATTTTGCCTCAATAAAGCATTAACAAAGACTTTAATAATGAATATATAGTTTATTACACATGATTCAGGATTAGTAACTACTTAATTAAGGTTAAGGTCAGGGCTAGAAATTAGGGTTAGAATATTTGTTAAATAGTTACTAAGCCTGAATCATTCTTCATAAACTATTTGTTGATAGTGAAGTCTTTGTTCATGCTTTATTAAGTCAGGAATAAGTGTAATTATTATAAAGTGTAACCGAAAATTCAAGAAAAAGAGTATCATTATAGAAGTACCAAGCCCCCCCATCAGAAAAGTGTCACAGTGCAGCTTTAAACCGGCATCTAAACCACAGAAATGAATCCTGGATCGTTGTCTGAAAACAGCAGGACTAACACAGAGGAACACCCGCATTACCTGACAAAAATGTGCTCATTTAAACCAACGCAGTTTGTTGCCCTTTGAATTCTGTCCCTTTTACTGCTGTTCATGTCGGCGTTGGACACATCAAAACGCCGCACTCTTTTGAGCTGCATTCAAACGCCGCGTATTGACTGAAATGTTTTATCTCGTTTCGCAGGTGATTCTGATGCTGACCAAATTATTCGACTTCAACCTCAACAGCGTGACCGAGAGTTCATTGTGGAGGTAAGTTTGCAACGACACACGTGCCGCACGCGCCCTTTTCATGTTCCGCACAATAATTGCTCCAAAGAAATTCATTTTTTGTCCCTCCGCTTTAACCGCTCTGAGCAAAAACCGTGAAAGGAGCCGAGCCCATTGGATGTTATAATGCGAATTAATAAAACATACCCAGCTTGAAAAGGAGAGATTTCTCAAAAGAGGAGTCTGAATTGGCTGCTCTATCCTCAATTGGTTTAAATGTCTGTGGGCAGTGGCGATGCGTCACTTTATAGTCACCCATCAATGCCTGTGAAGCTATAGAGATATCCAGCAAATTACCTTGACCAGCCTTGAACACAGCGTCGCCTCGTTTAATGTAAGACTGTCATGGCTCGAAGCAGCTTTACACGGATTTAATGTCACCACATGTTTTAGAACTATTTGGAAGCGTAGTTGTTGAAGATTTGAAAAGGGATCAGTGGATTAGAAAAAGCTGGAGAAGGCTGATTGGTCAAATGAACTGAAATTAACTCAATAACCTTGTAATCTTTTTGAGGTTCATTTGGTCTTCTGATCATTTGTTTGAAAGGTTCTTTTCTTTGGAGTTTTTTGTTTCCCTGATAGTTTCGACTGCTCACTCGCGTTGTTCTTCAGTCAATATTGCAGTGAGGTGTTTGATTTGCTAATTTACACTGGTTTTATCGCTGTTTTACCGTCTGGTAGAGGCATGACAACAGCGCCATCTGCAGGCCAACGTACACAGGACGGTATCCCTAACCTGGCACATGACAGATTGATGTGTGTGTCACTCTCTATTAGTTCCACACATTATCAGTCTGGACAGGCTCCCGTCGATGTCGTTTGGGAAAATACGTAACGTCATGTCGAACATTTGAACTGAAGGTCGCAGCGTTGCAAAAGCAGAACAAGCCGAGAAATCAATAAATCCAGTTGAGAGAAAAGCACAGACTTCTTCTTCATCCTCAAATGCACAAAGCACTTCTATGTCCACGTTTTCAAAAGCAAAACAGTCTGTAAATGTGTTGAAATAGGCCGAAGTACGTCCGTCTGCGCCGCCATGTTTGTTTAGGTTCGTCTGTTTAACTTCCGCCCAAACCACAATGCTGCGCTGTGATTGGTCCAGCACACAGCGGCCGGTGCAGCCCTGACAGCGGCAAAACGCCCAGATGGATTCTCAAGAGTGTGTGAACTCACAAATATCGCGAGAATTCATGTGGCAGGGCCAGGTTACAGTATCCCAGGTGTGTGGGAGTAAAAAGGCCCACCTCATCCTGGTTTATAGGAAACATTTTGTAGAAAAACAGTGCCAAAACATAATGTAAATCAGCTGACACGACATGTCACGGACACATCAAGTGACACTCTGAAGAAGTCCAAACTGTCAGGTTCTTTTAAATCCTTGTCTTATCCACACAACACATCAACATGTGGACTAATCCCGGACCTTTTTTTGAACAAAGAAATGTGAAATATATCTATAGTGAACTCCTCCCCTTAAAGCTCGCTATACTGTTTGGGATTTAAATTATTATACTGGAAAATGCAATACGCACATAAATGGTCTATAATGTCTTGTCTTACATCAGATGTTTTGAATATCTTAAAACGTTCTTTACAGCAAAATAGTAAACAGCAGGATAGAAAACACATTCAGAATAATAGTAACGTGCAGTGTACATAGTTTCTATACAAACTGAGTGAATGCGGTCAAAGAACTTTTAATTAAAGTGATTATGTAAAAGTGATATAAAGGAGGATAACTTGTTTTTTTTTATAAATTGCTGTCTACTTTGTAAGTCTCGTGTTTAGCTGACAATTTGAATCGATGTATTCACAAAAGATAAATCACACAAGTCAAAGATGATTAACTTAAGGG
Source organism: Rhinogobius similis (assembly GCA_019453435.1). Taxonomy (NCBI): domain Eukaryota; kingdom Metazoa; phylum Chordata; class Actinopteri; order Gobiiformes; family Gobiidae; genus Rhinogobius; species Rhinogobius similis. Next base: position 13,582,233 of record CM033622.1, on the reverse strand, counting down.
CTGTTAATCGTACGTGTTCACAGAGTCTTTGGGGACATAGATCCATTTAAGATTTAAGACACCCGAATGGACACATACACATACAGTATAATATTAGAGGAAAATGCAACACATTTAACAAAAGCAGTGCGCTTTAATCGATTTTTGCTGTAATTAAATACAATGTGGTAGAGTAAAGTCAAGTCCTTGAGAGATAAGTGCAATCACAGATGAGGGTCCCATCACGCTTTTGAAAATGTGGATAATCGTTGCTCACATATCAGTTTACAAATAAAACTAGTGATTTTTATTTGCAGTTTGTGTATTTTCTAATAGTTATGACATGTTTGAAGATCTTTGTGAAATTAGTCTGAAAGTTTTTGCAAATAAAAACAGTACTGTATCATAATATAGGCTAGTGGCTATTTCTAGAAATGTGTGAGATGTATAAACCATAGAGTGTATATTCCAGCAATAGTGAATGAAAAAGTAACACTAAAAACGAATTTAAATCATATAAAAATGATGTTGGGAGCCCACCAAAAGGGTTTGTACATTGGGCCCAAAATTTGGTGCTACGCCCCTGGGAGCAGTACAAGAAATACAAATGTTTAGATCATTGACACCATAAAGCTTTTATCACTTTCACAGTGGGAAAAGCAACCAAAACGTTCACTCAAGTGAGAGGAAAACTACTCCAAGAATAATCATTTTATTTAAAAGTTACTCAATTAAATGTACTTTCCATCTCTGAAATAATGTTGGTGACAAACTTGTGAAGGGGATTGAGGTTTCTGTTCAATCTCAAAAATGTCCAAAGTTCATGATTGAGACAAGACTTAATAAAAATGTCGGTGATTACATATTTGAAGATAAGTCTGTTCCGAAACTTTATCCCACTTGTGTTCATTTATTCAATATTCCCACTGAAATTTTAATTGTAGATAAGAGCTCAAAATGTGAAGCTTTAACGAGTGTGCCAGGATTAGGGCGGGAAAGTGAAATAAAAATAGTCTTGAGATGATTCCTGCTGATGTAACAGTGCAACTTTGCCCCATCATTTTGGGTTGGATGTTTCGCTCGATATTAGGTTTCCTCTTGGCTCATAGCGCTTGTGTAATGCCGTCAATGCTGAAACTTGTGTCAATATTTCAGGGCCGTTTATAATGAATCTGCTGCGTCCTTATTGCCTCGGCCCGGCCCTCACTGCAGACGGGTGATGGATATGTGGAGACGAGGGCTGCACCTGGAAGCATTCGTCAAATAAGAAGGGCACACAGCATATGCACTGAAGAGACTCTAGTTATATAATACAAACAGTGAGATGGGAACCAAAAGCAGGTCTGGTTTTATGGTCAGTGTTGCGCTGGTTGTCAGTGTGTGCCAGGGATGTTATGTAAAATCACACTTTTACAATTGGCCACCTAACCAGAGTGAAATCCTACATTTTCTCATTCGCATTAATTAATTTGTTTGTTTGATCATCCGTAAAATGAAAAATTATACATGAAATCATTCTTGATTGTTGAACAATCATAAAAACTGGGATACATCATTTACAGTACGCTAATTTGTGATGCTGAAAAGGAGAAGGAAGAAGTTTTAAAATATCTTCTGAACAAAAATATAAACACAAAACTTGTGTTTACTCTTTTTCATGAGCTGAAGATATAAAACTTTTTCTACACACACAAAAGACCCATTTCTCTTCAATACTGATCACAAATCTGTCTAAATCTGTGAGTGAGCGCTTCTCCTTTGCTCAGATAATCCATTCCACCTCACATGGGGGCATATCAAGATGCTGATTAGACAGCATGAATATTCCACATGTGCCTCAGGCTGACCACAGTAATAGAAGAAGAAGAAGAAGAATTTTTATTTATAGAGCGCTTTTCTACCTAATAGGCACCCAAAGCGCTTTACAAACCGTTGAAACTACAGTTGCCGTTACAACATAACATATACAATTACATTTATAGACAATAAACAATGAGCAGACACAACATACAGTTGGAACTACAGTACAGCAGTCACAACAAAACATACAATAAACAAGACATAGCAGGTAGCTGTATTCTGTAAGTAAGTATAGAGTAATAGAACATGTTCAGTGTTTTCTCACATAAAAAAGCCACAGATATCGTAAGTTTGAATTGAAGAATGTCTACCAGAGCTGCCGACTGTGTATTGAATGTTCATTTCTCCACCATCTCTCTCTAAAGGCTTCTTAGAGAATTTGGCAGTACATCCTTCCAGCCTCAGACTACATGTAGGCCAGGACCTCCACATCCAGCACAGTCATCTCCAAAATGAGACCAGCCCCTGGACAGCTGCTGCAACAATCGATTTGCATAAATAAAGAATTTCTGCACAAACTGTCAAGAATTGTCTCATGGACGCTGATCTGGATTTACATCGACCTCATCGGGGTCTCGACCTGATTGCAGTTCATAGTCGTAACAGACTTGAGTGGGCGAATGCTCACATCCAGCTCCCGGTTTTCACTGTTTAGAGCAAATGGGAGAAAAAAACAAAAGTGTTATGTTAACATTTGTTCAGTTTTGCATACAACAAAAATGCAAAAGTATATTGCAAAGATTTATTCTTTATATTTTCTTTAAAATTGATTATGTCTTGACTTATTTCAACGTCAATACTATTCCACAAAATCTCTTTCTCACATGTCTAATAGATCACCATTCTGCTTTTGACACGCTGCAATTTCTCTCCACAATTTTCAGAATCAAGTTTCACCATTGTCCAGTGAGTACACGGTCTATTATTGTCCGTAGAGTTGCTGGAATAAGCCATGCTCCTCCGTGGCTCCTGACAGAATTACAGACAGGACATGAAAGTATGATCGTGTATTCAGCAGAGTCAATTTACATTTTGTGACATCTGGCAGTGAAAGATTTCAATTCCATCCCAACCTCACATACGTAGCGTTGCCAGTGAACAAACCCAAAGGGAGATGGTAATGATTTCATTTTCAAATTGAATGTACATGCCCAAAAATGTGTTTTCAAAAATAACCTTGTACAACCCATGTGCTGAGGTTGAATTCTTGGCGCGTACAACCGATTTGCTTCCACTATAGAACGAACACGGCTGTGAGAGTTAGATCTTTGTGGGCTAAAAGTCTGCCTCGGGCTACTCCAAGTTTAAGCCGCACACTGTGTCTTCAAAAGCCAGTCCACTCAATTTATCCCCAATAGAAGACGGATCCTTGAACGCGGCATTTAGCATCTCACATCTTTACCGTGGTATAAGGATCGAAAAGGCCATTCGGGGCAATGCAGACTGTAAAGAGCTCATTTTGAGGTGCGAGTCTGGGAATACATTTATCTGGTAAAAAAAAAAAGAAGTTTGAGAAAAGTATACGCTCCCTGTATGAAACTTAAAGTCTTTTAGTGAAAGAATAGCAGAGTTTCCATAGGGGCTGCCCCAAGGCTCTGGCCCCACTGCAGTAAACGGAGTGTGTTTGATTTCACTCACTGTTAGAGGTGAAAGAGCTGACGGCATTAGCCTGAAAAAACAACCATACCTCCACTATTCCACTAAACTGAGCTTACATTACAGAAGGCAAATAGGGCTTCCAATGTAAGATCATTACTGCTGGATATGATCAAGAATAACATGACTGTTTGCAATGACGTACAAGTGTTATACTTCAATCCTCATCACAAACTAAAAGCAGGGGTTTTTGTCTTGACAGAAATTGAGCCTCTGGTTTTCCTTGTTTTTAAAATCCATGCACTTTCACTTTTTCAATTTCAATTTTTTGTCACTTTGAAAATAGCTGTTGCACTTTTATTCTCATTCGAACAGTCTAAAACTCACATCTTAATTCCTTTTTTTTTTTGCCTTCACACTTAATTAAACAAAGACTAGAACAGGATCAAACCAAGTCTACATCAGGATTAAAATGGACTCAATTTCAGACCAAATAACTACAAATTTAAACAGAATTACTATATCGTTATCGTGAAGAAAGGTCTCAAAATGCAACTGAACTCACTGAAAATGCAGGTTGATTTAACAAAGGCAAAGGAATCCAAAATCGCAGGCAAACTGGGAGTACAAATACAAGCAAAAATCCTCAAAAAGCTCATGAAAAGGCTGGAACGCTGACACAAAAGAACAAGGCAATCTGGCAGAGAACAAAGGGAAGGAGGGGAGTTTATTCAGTGATCTGAAACAAGGTTAGTTTCAAAATAAAACACTGTAGTGAGAGGAGTGGGGTGTAATAATCAGTGTTAATGATCTTTGCTTTCCATCTGTTCTTGGAACTCGGACCTTGTAGTGACGTCTTCTCCGAGTTTCTATTTTCCGGTCGTCCTCGGAGTTGGAAAAACAATGAGAAATACATTACTGTAACGACTTCAATCAAATAACAGAAACCAGGAAAGTGCTCATAACTACCAAAATGTGGGTCCAATTAAATTATTTTTGTAACTCAGACAGTGTTATTACATCTGTAAGTTATAGATCAATGTTTGAAAGTGAATTTCTGCTTCGTGTTGACGTAAGCAACATTAGCACTCGGAGCAGGAGCAAGTGCAGCAGCGAGTGGACGGCAGAGAGCAACTAATGGAAGATAACAGCAATATTATGTTATTGTTATTCTGTGCCTATTTTTACTTTTTCAACATTTAAAGCACAGAACAGAGCCAGAGAGCCGACAACAAATAGAAAAATAAAATAAAAACGGAACAGAACATTCAATGAAATAAAATAAATACATTTACGGTACACCCAAACTAACATAAAAGTCCCATTTAGTCCAAAGTCTGGCGAATAGATCAATTTTTATTTTAAGTCCAAATGTTTGTTTTTTTCCATTTTCTGAGTGTCAGTCACAGTGTCAGTCCAGAGGGTCATGCTTTACATTAAGGTTTCTCAGTAAACTATTTATAATGCATTAATAAGCTTCTTATACGGCATTTACGAGCATATATTAGCTTGAAAACAACAATCAAACAAACAACAAACAATCTAATAAGCATTTTATGGATTATTAACACAAGCATGTTTTTGGTTAATGGATTATAAACTAAATAATAAATTATATTATAAATGCATTAAACAAATAGCTAGAGCTCATTAACTCCTTATATTAACTCCTTCGTTCCTGTCACAAAAGTATACTCAAAAGATGTGCATTGATTATGTCCGTGGCAGGAGTTTTGAGGCCCAAATATATAGTTGAGTGGGATTTGATGTCAAAACCAGTCTGGAGTTCTTTGTTCATTTCGGTCCAATATTTCGGTGCAACAGGACAGTTTCAAAACACATGATAATGGTGAGAATCCTTACAACCACAATTTCTCCAGCAGTTTGCATTTCCTTGTAAACAGTGCACACTTTGACATGGTGTTATGAAAAACATGACACAGTTTTCCACTAGAACATCCTCCAAACATGTGATTATGTCCTTATATCCTTTTTTGTTCCCCTTGTTCTTTCCTTTTCATTTGTTTTTTTGTCTTTTTTGTCTCTGTTAGTCTTTCAAAAACAAAACAAAACATGTGATTATGTTGCTCTCCATTGAGAGAATCATATTTTTCCATTCCTCATCTCTAAAAACAAAATGACCTTCTCTTTCCCACCTATTTTTAATATATTTAGTGGAGTAGCTGTTCAGATTATTGATGAATTTATGTAATTTAGATATTATTCCCCTTGAATATTCAGATTTATATGCCTTAATAGAAAAGAAAATCTGAGTTATAGTCGTGGATAACTGTTGGACATAAAACTTTACCCAAACGCAAGGTGCAGCCGTGTTTGATTGTCTAACTCGGATACTTTCGGCATTCTAAAACGTTACCCAAGTAGCAATTTCGAAATTTAGTGTGTTCCGGTGTGAACTTACAAGTGGAGATTCAGAACAATTCTCAGAAAATCCAACCTCCAAGGACAACTGGAACGCAGCATTAGTCATCCATCATCATATTGTCTGCATGAAACTCTTCTGCTCACCGTTTTTTCCAGCTTCTCTGTAAGTTTTCTGGACAGAACATTCTCTTGTTCCGTTACACACACAAACAGCATGCCCTAAAATCCTTTCTTGATATGGATTCAGCAAATAATACCCTTCTCTCATCACCAGCTGCTAAATTAAGCCTGTACCTATATTTCACGAGCCGAGTATTACCAAGCGTTTCAGCCCAACAGAGCGCTTGATAAACGCTTCTGAAACAGCCTTGTGGCCTAACCGCGCTCCTCAGGGGAGAGTTTGGGACTAAACCATACACATCAGCTTGTCCTGTCCCCGAAACGCAACAGCATGAGGTAACCGACTGAAACTTAAAAAATCCATACTCCTTGAAATCATGAGAGGCGATTTCAACTGCAGCGTAGACTAGAATGTTACTACTTTTACCCCAAAAAAATGGGAAAATTGTGTATTATTCTGACATAACAAGGCACTTTGTATTGCTGTAATACCATTTTGCAATTCATGAATCCGAAATGTAACTAGCTACAATAGACGCAGTAATCACATGCTTGCCAAATAACATCAAATATTTAATCCGATGCACGATGGTAAAACAATTACACGGATTGCAATAATTTGACCGTGTTTTAAAAGCATCTCTGGATAAAATGGTTCGTCTCAATCTGACCGGCGTGTGCCAATGGACGAGGCAGAATCACTGTCCACTTAAAAACAAATATAATTATTCAGTGTTTTGGGGTTTAAAAGCATTGTAATTTGCTGTGTGGGTTTTGTTTGCGCCTGTCGCTCTGAGTTTGAAGCGAAAGCACATCACAACAGTCCTGCCCCGGGCTTTTGGGCTCCACGACTGAATGTGTCTGATTTATTTATTAATTTAAAGCTCTAATATTGTTGAATGAATTGCATGTTTGCATATAGCTGAAGGGATGTGAAATATATTTTAATTGGCTTTATATTCTTCATGGCGACCTGCAGTTTTTGCCGTGATATTGCAAGGAGGCATACAATACGAAATAAACTTTTAAGAGCGTTAAAAGCCATGGCATAATAGTTTTACACACTCAAACTGTATTCATAGGGATTTGTGCATGTTTGCGTTATCTCCTAAAATCAAGACGACTGCTTAGAAAATGCTCATTTTTTTTACCGATCCCCGATGAACGTCCACTGCTCTTTACTCGCTGTTTCGATAAAAAGAAGAAAAAAAAAACATAAACGTTGGATGGATACAGTCTGCATCTGAGGGAACATCCACTTCGGACCAACGTGGGGGAAAATAACCATTCATTATAATGTGTCAGAGCTCCTCTTTCAGCTACAGTTCAACAACTACAAGAGCAAAATGTATTGAGCCAAATACAGACAAAGACATGGAGAAAAATGTTGTGATCAAACAGCGCAATTGTGTATTTGTCCGAGAATGCTAATGGCAGTTGTGGGCTAAATGCTACCGGACACTGCTACTGCCGCCTGCTGTATTTTAACAACAATCCGTTTACTTTTCTGGGAAACTCCAGGTCAACAACATCATTTAAGACCTGGTTGTGAGTTGATTTGAATTAGTTGTGCTTAAATTAGATATCATTTACAGGAAATTATTAGAAGAGGAAAAAAGTTGTGTTTTCAATTAAATGAATAGAGAATTTCCCTTGAGTTTCCACCATGGCAGACCACGCCTCCCAATATATCATGCTGCCGACTGTATTAAAATCAGAATCATTCATTAATGGCCACATGATAAGTTGGTAGAATTTGTTTCCCGTACAGCAAGGAACGTTCACATCTTCTGTGTCAGTGACAGAAAACGTACAATACAACACACAACCCAGGTAAATAAACAGGTTACATTGGGGATTGGTTTAGCTATAGTGATTTTTGGCACAAACAAAAATAATTCTGCTCGCTGTTGTGAAATGCAGCTGTCAGGCGTCAACATGGTGTTGCAGCTCAGCTTCTTTTATTAGATCGTTTTGGATCGATATTGCAATTTTAAATGTCAAAAGTATAAAATTAAGATCCACAGCTGTCATAGATTAGAGCTACAGCAGACGGAAGAAAAATATGTCTTATGTAAAGTGTAGACTATTTTTGTTTGTCGTTCAAAGTCTTACCCGGAACAAGATTTGAATACGCACTTGGTTAGATAAGTTTATTTCCGTCACAGGTATATTTCGACAATAGCACTTGACATGCAGACTTTAAAGGGGTAGGTTGAAGCATATCCTTGCACAATAACAGATACAAAGTGCAATACTGTCACAAACTAAGACTCAATCTACTGAAAGTTTTACATATAATATATTTCATTTAAAGTGGAAAAGACTGGTACAAGATTTAAGTCTAACAGTTCCAAAAATCTATCCCTTTAACAGATACATCCACAATTTCATATTTGTTCTGAATTTTCTTTTTATAAACATCTCCATTCCCATAAGCTCATGTGGGCCATCTCAGATTTTGACAGAGGATTGTTTTTGTACCTTAAACATGACTTTCAATGTGTGTAGCTGGACTAAATCATAAAATGCCAATGTTTGAAGGTTTATGAATTGTGCATTGATTGTTTCTGGTCTTTAAAGTTGGACAAGCTTCTCACGGAGCTAAACTTGGCCATCATTCATTCACTCTCAGTAGTCGGTTCTTTAGCCACACATGCTCTAAAACAAACAAACCCATGAACACCTTCCAAAACTACCACTTGAGCCGCTGTTCGAAAGACAATCTCACCCTTCTGAGCTACGGCTGAATAATAAACGCCGTAATTCTATAGCCAAACTTTTCCATCGCAGCATCCACAAATAGGCCACAGTCTCCAGGATCACTAATCAAATCCTGACGCTGAGCCGGCGAGAGTCTAATGCATTTGTCGTTTGCCCCATTTGCCCCGATCTGGGACGCTCCACTGTCGCACACGGCCCTCTCTGGGATCACGCTGCGCCCGTTTAGGTTTACAAATAGACCAACACTAACTACTAAAGGAGGCGGGTTAGTGAAACGGCCCACTTAACTCGGACCACCTTTAGAATTTCTGGCTTTTTTTGCAGCAACGAATGCAAAATATTGAGAAGCTTTTATAATATGTTTTACTCAAGAGTTATTTTTGAAGGAGATTGCGTGAAATGGGAGCAGGATATCGTTCTCCTCGAGGTTCCTCTTGCTGCTCATTGGTTTGGGCACTGATTTTTTTCTTTGTTGAAGAAATGTTGGTTAATCAACTTGTCCTTTATTGACAATTATTATTTTTAACACTCTGTTGGTAAAATCATTGGTTTTGTGAAGCCCTGCAAGGCGACTGCTGTTGTTTTGGTACAAAAATGAATTGAAAATGGAAATTTCAATTCAAGAAGGCCCTGATGATAAAAACTGTGCAAATTAATAGACATTATAGAAGTTAGAGGCAATTGATTTATCACAAAGTCAAGAAATGAAAGGAAGGATCGGCTTAATTTGTGTAAAACAATCAAAAAGGATAATGGAACAACTGGTCGGGCAAATGCATTCACTAAAAAAGTTAAGTTCAGCCTCATGTTAGTATTCACCTTATTCCAGAAGTTGCCGGGGGCACCGCCATCTTTTTTCCGCTCTGTTAGCTCAACACCAAATAAGTTTTACACGGACTACAAAGCCGGTTTCAGGCCGCTCAGGAAATCAGTGCATTGCTGACTTGTTGTTGTACATAGAATGCTTTATGTAACTTAATGAAATGTTTTAGCAGGGAGACTTTTTCCTTGTGAAACGGAGCTCGAGCCAAACGTTTTTTACAGGAGTACGATCTGTAGCAATAAGAGGCGAACGTGGGCAGGGCGAAATAAGACGAATACTTCAATATTTCCGAGCTTATATACTGTGCCATTGATTCAAAAACTACAATAATTGTATAGGATTTTTTCAAAACAGGGAGTCAGACTGAAGCTACAGCCCTAAACAAACTTCTTCAAAGACTACATTAGACGAATAGTAGTTCTTTGGTCCAAACTACATCAAAACAAAAGTATTACTTCAAAACTGCCTTTTCCTTGAAATTGCACAATTTCAGGTAAACTCTGAGATGGTCCACAAAAGAACACAATGTCTGTTCAGATGTGGGATTGTTAAAATAACTGACAGGACTGTGGTTTTCAGAAGACTGCACCAGAAGGTTAACTCAAAGGTCCAGAGTTACGTGACCCTTTTGTTCACATTTTCTTTCACAGATTGCTTAATTACTCATTATTTTTTTAACTAATGGAAGACTCTTTCTGTCTGTCTATTATCTAATAAGTGGCATTTCAAAAAAGTCACACAGAATTTGCTTAAAGGTCTCAAAATAAAGAAGTGTTGTGTTCCTGTCTCTCTCAAAATGCAGCCACCAATTTATTTTAATCCTCAAATGCATCAATAGGACTCATTTTGTCCAAACAATAAACCAATTGTTGTATTGAGGTCTTAGTTTATGTTAGGGATATTAAACTCCAACCCTCAAGGCATTGTAAATTCACTTTTCAGAACAATATTAAGTCAGAATCGAGGTTATGCAGATGACATCACAGCAATCTGAATTTTAGCAAATACACATGAATGTCAATGGTGAGTAATGACATTTTGTCCTGTACAAGCTCAAAACACAACTAAAATGTGAAAAGGCTGCTAAAGTCTAATAACAATTATAAAAGGCTACAATGAAATATTTGTTTTTCATCAAAAAAACAACAACTTTGGGATCACACATAGTTGAAGTCATTACCTTTCTCTCCTTAAATAACATGTTCCTGAGTGTAAATGTTGAGGAAAATAATTGTTGTGCAGCAGTTAAAGTGTCCTAAATCTCCAAAACTACATTCAGTTTACATTTTACAGTATACAGTTGTGTACATGTAAAACAAAAGATCCACGGACAAAGATAAGGCACAAGAAAAGCAAAGAAAAACATTTGTGCTGTCTAAAATTCTGCCGCTCAAGTCGGAATGTTGAGGAGTGTCTCTACATAATCTTTATTGTTAAAACCTGTCAAATGACTACCTTTGAAACCTCTTTACAATGCAACACTTCTGGATGGACTACAGTGACAATGCCTTTTCATCCGTGGGTTCCAAGCTGCAGCGACTGTCCCTCGTCGCCATAGCAATTAAGATATTCACATCAAAATACTATATATTTTTAGAAAGAGAGCAAGGTCACCAGGAATTGACTGTGCACAACGTTTGACCTAACACCCTGCTCCTCCTACTGGCAGAGTAATTTCGGTCCAGTTTGAAGTCCGGCTGATGCGCTACGTTTGGCCTCAAAATCTCAACTTTGTCGGGCTTTTCAGACGCCTCCAGGACCTACCAAAAATTACAATAAATGATGCCCATAGACTCGTGGATTCCCTCTCTCCTGCTCCCTTGTGTAAGCGAGAAAAGCTATTTAAATTGCACATTTCCAGCTACATCCACAACTACGAAGGTAAGGAGGCTATGCTAATGAGCAGCGCTAGTGTTGCTGATGCGGAAACATGTAACACTTTCAAAGGGGCCATACCTGATTTTTACGGTTTTGAAATGTGGAAAAACAGACCTCGTCCATGTTCCCAACTTTTTGCATGTAATAAAGTAAAATCTGTGTTGCTCCAGCACAGATATAATGTAAAAGCGTCTATTGGGGTTGAAAATGAGACCACAGCACTTCCTCTGCCTCTATTTATAGAGCGTTTAAATCTATGAGAAGCACCGTTAGCATGCTAATGTTTGTTAGCTTTACCCGAGATCGCAAAACTCACTCAGAGACTTGTGAAAAGTGCTTTTAAACTCATGGCAGAGAATACTGAGGATGCTGAGACTGCATTAGGAAAGTGAGAGATACATGTGACTGTTGTAAAGAGTTTAACATTAACTAGTTTTGTTTTACACATTTCATAACAATAAAAATCAGGTACAGCCCCTTTAAGCGTCCTAGCCATCTAACCTTCATTAATAAAATGATAAGTTAGCGGGCTAGTAACGTAAAGAATCCTGGTGAGAAGAGCAGCCAAGTGCTGGACTAGAAATGACTTTGCCGGTAGAAGGAGCAGCTGTCGAATGTTATGCACATTTAAAACCCATGAATAGTGAAATGATAGGTCTCCCTAAAATATGGCATTTGGTTCAGATTTGTTTGCATTTTCGTAGCAAATGTTTATTTTTGACAATGTATTCTTTCACTATTAGGGTAAGGTCAGGATTATGGTGAGGCTTAGGAACAGTTCTTTTGGTTGAATTGAGGACTCGAAATGCCGAATAAACCAGATAAATCATTAGAGCTGAGGCAATTACTTTAAAAAAACAGAGAGAAATTGAAATTGAATTGAAAAAAAAAAAAAACAACTCAAAAAGGTCAAGTCAAAAAAAGATCCCCTTTCCACCCTGTTTTCTTCCAACTTTATGTATTTTTGTACTTTTTCAGCTTTTAAAATCTAAATACATTTTACACGCACAACACAAAGAGTGCAAAAAGAAAAACATATAACACAAAACATCCAACAAATCAAATAAAAGTATGTCACACATTATCCATTTGGTCCAAAGTCTGTCAAAAAGATTCAGTTTTCAAATTAAGTCCAAATATAACGTTTTCCATTTTCCGGATTTCAATAATAATGTTGTTTTTCAATGTAATATTCAACAATTAAAACACCTGTAATTGAATAAATGTAATGTAGTCACGTTTAATGCCATACTTTGGGGCAATCTAGGCCCAGAAATATCATCCCCGTGGATACAAGCTAAACAATTCCACAACGTACCTTTTAAACATAAAATGCACGACTTCTCTTTGCAGTAACTCAACCATTGACCTCATGTTAACTGTTCTAAAATGCAGCCCCGAGCCTCTGAACATCATTAATCCCTGCCCCACGGAGAATGTAAAAGCAGCGCCTACGTCTGCTCCGTATCGCCGCTCAGTCCTCAACAGAAATTATAATTGAAACACTATCTAATAATGCCCTTAATAAGTCACTCAAGACATCATTGTAATCTGTTTCAGAGAATATAGAGCCGAACCAAATGAGCTTTTAGGCATTCTGTGTTTGAAGAAAAGATTGTTCGACGGAATTTCGAGACCAAAGAGCGGCTAAATTATTCTACCAGTCCATCTTTTACACGAAGGCGCTGTAATCCGATAGACAGTATTCTAGTCACACATTAGAATATTTAACATTATCCCAGCGTTAACATTCCCTTGCATTTCCCTTTCTTCAGGTGGATAGCAGGAGAGAAAAATAAAGCAAAACCAAGTTCACTAAACAGTATTTTACTATTGATACTTAAAATAACGTAAAAGTTTTCCACCACTGGTTGTACATGAGCTCGTTTTGGAGTTTAGATTCTTCAGGCCCACATTTCCCGCTCTGTTGTCGGGCTGGGCACTGAGTATCCCCCTGGAAGAGCGCAGAGTGCAGCCACTGCTGTGTTCTTTTCCTCTCAGATGTTTATCTTTATAAAATGTTTATCTCCCAGTCAATAAAGTGGCAAAAATACAGCAGGTGATGTGAGGAGAAGGCACTTTAATGAAAGTGCGGATCGAAGAGAGTCACAGAGGAGAGAGAGTCGCAGATGCCCTCCCGAAGCGAAAGAAAGAAGTGACGGAGAGAGAAGAAGTGAGCCAGCGCCAGCAGAGGGTCAAAGGGCAGGCGTTTAGGACTCTTGGATTGTGTGAATTGAGCGTTTTGTTTTGTTTTTTCCCCAGTATCCATATAGTTTTACGTGGATCTAGCCAAGGACCTCTTCAGTTCTACAGACTTAGTTTTTTAAGGCATCAAAGGAAATGCTTGAAAGAAATGGCCTGTCTCCTCACCAAAACACGACAGCGGAGTAAGATAAGATAAGATAAGATAATCCTTTATTGTCTCTCGTGAGAGAAATTTGTCTTGGGACAGGGGACCACATGCAGACACCAGACATCAACAGTGCAAGCAAAACAACCAGCGTCACCATTGAACACAAAATACAACACCAACAGAAGCCACGAGTGACACGACATCAGGCGCCTGTCAGTCACAGCAACATGAAACTGTCACAGTCTTAAATACATTAGTAAGAGGGAGACTTAGAAGAGAGCGTTCATGTTGTGTCCATTTGTCTCCCACTGGACGCCAACTGTGATACTAGACACGAATGAGGCACATTTTTGTCCAGAGGGTTGTTACTCACCTCAAACTGCCCTGAGACAAAATCAGACAACCTTACCTGACGAATCCTCCTTTGTTTGAGTTATTCTTGTGTTCTTATATTGCTCATTTGGCTTAAATTCAGACGCTCCAAATTGATTTATGTAATTCCATCTTGTTTTCATCTTGGGGTTTGCAAATAAAATTGAATAAAAGCAACACAAACAAGAAAAACAGATTTTTTTTCTCTCTCCATGAGTGCCTACTCTAGTCTTTCTGTTGATGATGATTTTCATTTTCCACTTTCAGCCGGAATTTCAAAAAGTTAAGACAATCGATTGTCTTTTTCTTGTTTACTCGGGGTGACATGAGCTCACTGTATCCGATCCGGCTCAATAAACCTTTCATATTTTTCTCCTTCCTTCCTTTCCAGCGTATTTAATCCAACATGTGGCCGCAGTGAAGTATTATCTCACCTCTGTGCCCCGCGGAGCCAGCTGGACCATATTGGCTGAAGTCACCTCAGACTCTCCCACACATGCGACGCTGTCAATAGCCTCGATAGCACAAGTTTCTCTCCCCGTCGCCGCCCTTGAGAAGCCATCATTCTCACTTTAGTGCCTCTCTCATCTCGCAGGCCTCTGGTGGGCTTTTTATTGGGCCGTGTTGAAAGTTGCAGTGACACTAAAAATAAGTCATAGGCCCCTAAATCATATGATTGTGTGCCCCCTGTGTGCGGGTCGATACGGTGATGTCAGTGTCCAGAGATGGGATGTGATCAGACGCCGGAGGGAGGGTCCCAGGTCTGATGAACAGTGAGAGGAGGAATTGTCACGACGCCGGTCTCAAAAGGGCAGTAAATGAGGAAGGATTGCAGTGATTCTGGTGTTTTGTGGCATGAAGCGAGGTTGCAAAAAGGCGTCAAGAAGCAGCTAAGATGAGCTTGTGTGACATCGAGGGTCCAAATGTTCTGAATGACACAGACAGCAGGAATAGAGATTTTGTCTGAGCTTCCTAAATTTAAGACAAAGCAGGAAACAGGGTTGCAAGATTAATCGTAATCAAGTTGAAATGACTAGATGCAATTAGCGAAATTTTAAGCAACATCATTTCCTCTCCACAAATGACAACATATCCTGTCTTCTTCTGCATAACATCAGCCAAATCTGTAATTTAGATCTGTACAAACATGTTCTGAAAAACATGGGATTCTTTAATTGTATTAAAACAATCAAAAATCTAACTGCAATCAGCCCTAGCAGGAAATAGAAACTTCTTTTTTTTTTCTCGTCTTTTTTTTCCGCATTGTTTTTATTTTTAAAGCCAGATTTTAATTGGAAAAAATAATTGAAAATTTATGTCCAAAACTAATCTCTTGGAAGCACAAGCGAGACCAGATTTCACAAATTATTTTTGTCCAGTTTTAAAATGTAAAACTGCTATATTTCAAAATCCTAAAGCCTTGTAAAATCACCAAAATTGCAAATATAATGAACTGAGCTGAACCGGATATGTCAACATTTCTGCATCGCCCCCTCAAATTTAAAATTTGTTATTGGTCTTGTTTTGTTTTTATATCATCTTTGCAGATTTAGAAGATATTACGTTAAACAGAACTTTTGTTCTTGGCTTCATACTGAATCTAAGTTTTATTTTACTGAGCTGCATCAACAAGTGAATCTCTTTCAAATAAAAAAGTAACTTTTGACTTGTGGTACTTGTCAATACCTGAGTAAAAAGTGATCTTTTTTGACACTGTTGGTATTTTAGCAAGACAACCTTAAAAGTATCCAAGGCATTCAGAATGATGAAAACCATTGCCACTTTAACAATTCAGATTGAAATAGCATTTATTCATAAAAATCATATGACTGAACCCCAATAACCCATTAGTAGGGACACTGTGGGCCGTATTTTGGCCCTAGGGTCAGCGCTATGACCAGGGAGCGGTTCCAGGGCGGGACTTTCACGGCGGTAACACTAGCGCAAAGAGGCTGTACTTGTCCTCTGGAGGGGGATGTGATAAGTCCATACATGGTGAACGTGTTTGAACCAATGACCGAGAACTGTGTGTGTTTAAAAGGCCGTCAGTGCAGGAGATGTTTGCATCCATGGTATATCCAGGTAAAGAAAGAAACCAATGCTTCACAGGAGGAGACACTTACTTACTTAGATACAGGGACAATAAAACTGCTTCAAACATACGCCGTTCAGCAGCGGTTGAGATCAAAACAGTGGTGTATTCTGAAGCCAGAGAGACCACTGCAGTGACCACGGCTCTGGAGCTTCTCTGACGCTTCCTCCTGGTCCTGAAGCCACTCTGTCCTCTCAGATCCCCGCTGGTCACAAAGTTTTTGGGTGTATTTTTGCGTTGCCGCTGTGCATCCTCAGATATAAGCTGTGCTGTATAATAATAAAGCCTCATTTGTGTCACTTGAATAGACCTATAATAATCTGTAGGAACTTGAAAGCGTTCCGAGGCACAAATGTACAACACCAAACGTTTGGCAGCTCCCTCTCGCGCACCTCTCACAGCTTTCATTCATAAAGTTAGTTCTGGCCTGTTCATCACACAGCGAGCGCGATCAGACACGTGGTTACATGCACTCACACAGACGCACACACACTCACAGAGACGCACACACACACACTCACACAGATGCATACACACACAGACACACACTCATGCGAGGTGTGCACTGCTCTGTGTGTTCGCTGTTTCCGCTGGACATAAGTGGGACTCGGGACTGAGGTGTTTTAGTTTGACACCGATCAGTTCATAATTTAATGCAAACAGGCTGATATTTTCGTCGTCATTTGAAGCAGATCGATACAGTTTTGCGCAAAAGTGCAATGAAAACTCAGTTCAAGTTATTTAAGGCAGACGGACTGCCTTAATTGGACTATATTAATGATTCTGATGTATCGTTTTGGTTATTTGTGCCCATTAAGGTTGTTTTATTAGGATTATCTGGTCCATATGAGGATAGTAATACGACTCCAGGAAATGTTTTCCATGTTTTTCACTGCATTAGTTTTGAAGTTTATTAGTTATGATTCTGGCCATTCACAGAATGCATCACACCACGCCCTACATTTACACCTCATATTTTACCATGATCACGCCTCTTGTTTAGAGCTCCACGCTGTCACCGTTTGCACGGGCACCAAACATCATCAGTAACACCAGCGTCGCGCTGCTGCCAGGGGCAAAATACGGACCTATGTCTGACTCCACATAGTGTACCTTAACCTCGCCAGCAAGATGAATTCTCGCAATATTTTTGAGTTCACAAACGAGATTCCATCTTGTTATGCTCCTATTATTGTGACTGTGAAAGTGGACCAATCACAGGGCAGCATTGTGCTTTGGACAGAGCCACAGGTGAAGTGCACAAACAAATCACAATAAACAGGGAGGCATCCACAGACACACTGTTTTCAGCAGAAAAACAACTTTGAAAAAGATACAGAGGGAAGTGCATTGTGCTTTTCTTTCCATTTTTTACCCCTGCACAAGCAGAACTTACTTGAACATTTCCAGGTTGGGACTCCAATTGAAGAAGGTTCAGATAGATCTTAACGGATCTCGAAAAAGTACTGTATATATTTTAAAAGACACTATATGAAAATTTGTGCCTGAAAGATTTGAATTGAAAACAATAAATAAATGAAGTAGTGACCACAAACATGGTTGGATGCGGTGCTTGCCTCGTTTGAAGTCCTGAGAGTGTTTCTAACGCTATTATGCTTCTTTTGTTCAACTTTCTATTAGTTAGCTTTATTTTCCTGTGAAATTAGTCCTTGGCAGAGCCTTTCAAAATAAATCAGGCTTGACAACTGAAATAAGTCAATTGAAGTTTTGCAGATGCCTCAGACGTGAACACAGATTTGTAATTACCTCATGAAAAGCAAAGCACTTGACTGACGATTGCACCACATAGCTAAAATACTTTTGATCTAACACTTTTATTAAGCATATTTATATCATAAAAACGTAATATATTTGCTCCTAACTGTACCTTAAATTATTCTACTGCTTCTTGACAATTTAGCGTCTGGCCCCAAGTACAGTTTTATTGTCTTTAAGAACATGTCTTATGCTAAATAAACTTTTTTGTTCTAACATTGTTACATCATCAAAAACTTGGAGTTGCTTTTAGCTTCAGTCATGTTAGTTTGATGAATCTTGGTTAGCAAACCGTCATAAACACTCTACTCAGATGTGTTACATTTTCTCCATGTGTAACGTGGCTTCTGCAGTCCAGACTCATTCTGAGCATTCTGCCGTCTAATCATCATTACAACTTCTCAGCAACCTAGCTTCTTCCGGAGAACTTTCCAATTATTTATTTTTATCTTGTGTAATTCACTCTCCAGACAGTGGATTGCGCCAAAATAATAATAAATAATAATGTTAATTTTGTTTTGTTTTTTAGATATGTTATATATATGTTTATAATATATATATAATATAATATAATATAATATACTTAAGGTGCTTAAGAGCATGTGTAAAGGCTGTAATAACAATACAAACAATGCATTTTGATTTATAAATTTAACAAGAGATACACCAAAACTTTCCAAACATTCAACTGAAAGTGTGTTTTGTGTTAAAATGAATTGTCACGCTGACATAGTTGATTAGCTTCCATTGTTTGAAAATTTGAATTTTTTGAAAAGTCTAAAGAAAGTAATATTGTAAAATTTCGCTGTGGCTCCACGGTGGCTTTGAATGTGGGTGGAATTGTTGCGCTCCATAGTGTTTTGGCTAAATGTTTTGTTTGCTGGAAAGAATTTAATGAGAACATGATTATTTTTTGGAAACAAGTTGCACACAGGGACACTTTTGGCGACAGATTAATCGTTTTCTGAAAATGTGCTCAGCTTGCATACCCTCCATAATACATCCCTTTACATTTGTTTAAAATTTAGCAACAAGCGCAGCAAGCAAGCGTGTTTTGGAAACACTGTGGTGTCAAAAGTTCAGTTTGCGGTTTGTGCGGCTGGGATTTGCTGTTTTGGAGGAGGATTAGTGCGACTTGGCTGGTGTTGACTCGTCTCCAAAAGGTGTTGTGAGGTGGAGGTCAGGACAAACATCTGAAACGAGCGCTCTGTGAGGACGAGGCTGGGCCAAAATGTTTCCACCCATCGGCAAAGGCAAACCACAGACAAACTTTACCGCAATGTTGACGCGAAAAGTTTGAAGCAACAATAAATGGCCACACTTGGGGAAAAGACAGTTATAGCAAGAACTACTGAAAAATAACACTTATTTTTATGTATTTATTTTTCTCTGCTGCAATGACAGAACTGTTATTCCAGTAAGGTGAGGAGCAGATAATTCAAATTTTACGATTCTTATAACAAATAACATTCAAAAGTGAAATCCTTAGATTGTTATTTCTCGTTGGGTCACATTTGGTCCATACAAATCTTCTGAATAATAAAGTGAATGTGGCATAAACAAATCGATAAAAGAGCTCATAAAATATATTATACTTTTGGAGCATAGCGCAAATGGAAATTATTTATCTTTGCTCTAAATTTGTTATGATTATTATTTTAACAAAAGCAGCTGTGCAAAACAGAGCAGAAAGCAAACGTTAAAGAGATTTGTTTGTTTGTTTGTTGTGAGGCATTGCATTCAACGTTGTTCCTTCTGATAATGTGATGTAATGATCAGTTAATTACAGCCTTGATTTTCAACCAGTGCGCCGGGGAACACTAGTGTGCCTTGAAGTTTTGTCAGGTGTGCCTTGAAAAAATATCCAATGCGAGTCACTATATTAATAAATGCAAATGTAATTGACTAATTTGACATTCTGGAGCGCCTTGAGCAACTTCTGCATCAAACAAGAGCGCAAAACCATCACTATTGTCAAATTTAAAGAACTAGACAAGGGCACAGACATTTTTGCCTCATTTTGTACTGTACTTTTTTACTAAATGGTCTGATTTGGTAATGTTTTAATAGTAGTTGGTATTCCGTGGTATCTTTCAAACACAAAAAGTGTGCCTCGACTCAAAAAAAGGTTAAAAAACACTGAATTACAGGAACAGTTGCTAATGCATCGATTACCAAAAGGATCGATGGTTCCACAAAACAATGTACCAATGGTATGTGGGCATCATTGCCATGACACAAGCTCCTTCATATTCCCTAAATATCTCAATATTTACCCATTTAATCCACATTTCAGGTAACCACTGCAGAACAGAATGCCTGATGATGCTTTCACATTATGATCAGGATGTTGAAATACAGTAAGAATTATTGTTTCCACAACAGACTCATTCATATCCCACCAAGAATTCATCTTGACATCACTCAATGAGCATAAACGGTTAATAAACTACATGCTTGTCTCCACTGAGAGGTGAAAGCTTTATCTGGAATTAATTCAACACTATCAGAACAGAACATGACAAAATTCATTGTAAAAACAAGTCTCAAGAAAAATATGAACTGTCCTCAGTCGTTACACAATTTTCTTGAACTTATTAATTATGTTCCACAGTATGGCATTAAACTTCAGGTGCTTTAGGACAGTGGTTCCCAAACTTTTTTGGCCGGGACCCCCAAAATATCCATGTAACCAACTTGGGACCCCCAAAGTGAAATGAAAAATAATTTTAAGCATCAAAGCGTGTAAAATCAGGTTTAATATTGACTATTTGAACAGTTTATTGTCTTATCAGACCCTATTTCACTAAAAGATACTGTTTTTGATTACAAATACAGGGTCATATTTATTCAAATTAGATCTTAAAATCATCTCGTGACCCCCTAGGGGGTCCCGACCCCCACTTTGGGAACCACTGCTTTAGAAAATCCTTTATCTTTGCTGCTACATTCTCAGTTCACTGCTAATGTATGTGTGTTAGGATCATCATTTATTCATTTATCAGGACTGTATCATATAAACTAATTTCCACCTCCATTAAAGTATTATATTTATTAATTAATTTGTGTTTAACTACTCCTGACTAACTGTCAGACTCCTAAATTTCCCCTTCTTAATAAGATTTATAAGAATTATTTACATCGGAATCTGAAACAATCGTTTCGACTTTCAAAGCTTTTAAAAATCATTCAGGCCTTAACCAAACAAATAACGCCATTTCAAGTCAATTATTCATACAATTAAAATATGCTACCCATACAAAACGGTAATTAAACTGAAGAATCCAACTATAGCTTCCAATTGTGTTTCATGATCCCTTCCCTGCTGCTTTTGCCCCGAAACAAAAACCACCGCCACATACAGTATTTAGAACAATCGGCTGCGATAAGACCGGGATTTCGTAAGACGTCTGTGACTTTATGCGTGCAGTTTCCACACAAATCTTACATTGTGTCTTCATTAATTCTTCATTGCTTTTCTGAATAAGCCGCATCTTAATGAGCGCCGCGTTAATTAACATTCATTGGAGTTGTTTGTGGCTGATAAACCCGGCAGCTGAAGGCAGTGAACGGTGACCGCGGCCCCGGAGTCCTGCCAAACCTCTGCTCCCTCGCTCTCCCCAAATGCACTCCAAACTGTTGCGTCTTCGGCCCTCGCGCCCTTTCGCCTGCGTCGTCACCGGAGAGTTTTAATTACCGCCGGTGATTCACGAAGCCTGTCTGTGGTTGTGTTTCAGGTCCACGGATTACGGAGCCACGTACCAGAAGCTCAACGACAAAGTGGGAGCCAAGACCATTCTCAGTTACCTTTACGTGAGCCCCAACAACAAGAGGAAGGTAAGGCACTTGATGGCGTGGAGTGGAAATCTGTTTGTTTCTGTCTGCATCAGCCGCAAACTTTTCAATTATAACGTCGGATTGTCAGCTTTTAGCGCAGAGGGGTGCAAACTTTTCTACGAGAGCTCTGCGAATGGAATGAAACAAACGCGAAGAAGGGGGCCGCAGACTAATAATGGTTAATGCAGTGAATCCATCAGATCTGTACGTTTAGCAGGAAGTTTGACCGAGCCATCGCACCTTTATTTAGGATGGAATCAAAATATAAAGCGGCATTCACACACGCATGAGCTGATTTTATCTTTGATCAGGCAGTTTTCCTGGTCAGTAAAAAGACAAATAATGTAGGATCATTGCTTGGTTTCTTTAGATTAGATTAGACTTAATTTCTGGTGAACATATAGTTTATTAAGCATAATTCAGGATTAGTAATAATAATTTAGGTTAGTGTTAGGAATTAAGGATACAGTATTGTATGGTATGGTAATACTTTATAATATGTATTTTTAATAGGGCTTCGTAAAAGAAATGTCAGAGGACTAAACCAGGGGACTAAACCAGGGGACTAAACCAGGGGACTAAACCAGGGGACTAAACCAGAGGACTAAACCAGGGGACTAAACCAGGGGACTAAACCAGAGGACTAAACCAGAGGACTAAACCAGAGGACTAAACCAGTGTACTAAACCAGGGGACTAAACCAGGGGACTAAACCAGTGGACTAAACCAGGGGACTAAACCAGGGGACTAAACCAGTGGACTAAACCAGGGGACTAAACCAGTGGACTAAACCAGGGGACTAAACCAGGGGACTAAACCAGGGGACTAAACCAGAGGACTAAACCAGAGGACTAAACCAGGGGACTAAACCAGGGGACTAAACCAGGGGACTAAACCAGTGGACTAAACCAGGGGACTAAACCAGGGGACTAAACCAGGGGACTAAACCAGGGGACTAAACCAGTGGACTAAACCAGTGGACTAAACCAGTGGACTAAACCAGGAGACTAAACAAGTGGACTAAACCAGGGGACTAAACCAGTGGAATAAACAAGTGGACTAAACAAGTGGACTAAACCAGGGGACTAAACCAGGGGACTAAACCAGGGGACTAAACCAGGGGACTAAACCAGTGGACTAAACCAGTGGACTAAACCAGTGGACTAAACCAGTGGACTAAACCAGTGGACTAAACCAGTGGACTAAACCAATATGTATGTTTTGATGATGAAATAATCTGAAAAAAAGTGTTATTAGCAGTAAATGTATCATATTTTTGGAGTATCTTGGACCATACATATAATTAAAACAGAAATATTATAGTAAAAACTAACAATATGTGAATAATAAATCCATCTATTTACATGAAACTAGAGTTAAGGGGTACTCCGAGTGTGAGACAAAGCTTAGGGGGTACTCGAGACAAAAAAGGTTGGGAACCACTGCTATAAGCTTCCTACTGCCTACTCCTTTTGAGCACTGTGGTGTAACTATTGGGACCTATGTTTCTTTTTTTAATGTTAGTAACTTTGTTTCTTTATTATATTAATAGTGTGCTTCACTTTGTGAAACCAAGTGCTCAAATAAAAGATGATAATAGCTACCTTATTCTTGCCTTAGTAAAGTGTGAAAAAAGACTTAAGAATAAGAATTCATAGTGAACAAAGAGTTAATCAAGAATGGTTTATGCTTAGTAATTACATAACTATTACTCTAACCTGAATTCTTAACCCCAAACCTAACCCTAACCTTAATTAAGTATTTACTAAGCCTGAACCATGCTTTATAAATTCTTTGTTCATGTTTGTAAAGTGTTACCAACGATTTTTATGTATGCTATTACTAGTCACAGCGTTCTTATTAAATCGCAGAAGAGGCATTTTAAGGGCTATTGAACATTCTCATATACGAGGAGTATTATCCAGTGTAATGTTTTCCTCTTTTTGCAAATTATCATCATTCACAAACCCATCTATTGACACATCAGAGAGAAAATCTATGAATTCTATAACTGCTTGCATGCCTTTAGTGCTTCTATAGCTCTGGCTCCTCTAACCTCGCACCATCTGCCTCTATTCAACCTCTTTACACAACTCTAATAAGCCAAGGCCACGTTCTCATTGCTAATTATGGTTGAAATAATGAAGGTAAAAAGCAGTGGCGTTTAATTAAAGAACCCTGACCGCCCACATGATCCGCATGGCCCTCCGTGATTGGCTAACCCCGGAGGTCGGACGAGGTGACGGGCTTCAAATTAAACGTGATGTACAGTCGGGAACAAAGCGTCTGGAGTTGTTATTGAACGAGGATTGAGGTGAGGAACCCCACAGGTATTCTTTATGAAAACTACAGATCACTTTGAGAGGAATGACATTGGGTAAAACGAAAGCGAAAAAGGCATAAAAAAGCCAAGGTCGGAGGGATGTCGCCATGGAGACGGCAGATAAACAGTGGAATGTTTTCGGTTGCAGATAGCGGGAGGTTTTATTCCTGTTGAACATAATGGTGCATGGAGATGATACGTTTTTGGTGCAGAAGAAAACTAATCGGAAATAGAGATTGCAATTCGCGGCTTTCTGTCAGGTTTTCAGGTGGATGATGGGAAACTTTCTTT
Organism: Rhinogobius similis; assembly: GCA_019453435.1. Lineage (NCBI taxonomy): Eukaryota > Metazoa > Chordata > Actinopteri > Gobiiformes > Gobiidae > Rhinogobius > Rhinogobius similis. The sequence goes on along the minus strand of CM033622.1, from coordinate 13,557,824 downwards.
ACTCCATGGAAATAATTGCTGTTTTCCTGTAATGTGCCATAAATTGTATAAATCTCCACGAAGACAAGCAAGTGGCTCTCCCAAACCAAGTATTTTTGGCAATAAAAACATAATTGAATAACTGGAAGATATATAACTTTTATAGATAACTAAATATTCCAAAAACTGAGGCACTCAATAAGATCAAGACAGTTCTTAATAAGTTCTTAATATCACATGACATTCCACTCCTGCTTTCTAAAAATGTCTAAAAATTCTTCTTAACTTTACCAGACCTGTCATGATAATACCTACATAAACTTATTGTTAAATATATGACTGAAAGGGCAATATATTTGGGGATCCTCGCACTATTAGGGACCATTTCTTTTCTTTTTTAATAGGAATTGAGCTATAGAGAGTGAAATTACTTTTTATTCATTGTTGGCACCAACTAACTACAACCGTGTTTCACTGCTTTTTATTTATTGCAAGTCATGTTTTTTCACAATATTACACAGCTTTTAGGGGCTTCTCTTGCTTTCGGTGCCATAAAGAAGTTTGAATATGAAGTTTGTTATGATATTTTCTGTAGCAATATATCCAGGGTTTGTACAAATTTTAACTTAAGGTTTTCCATGACTTGACTATAACTATTTCCCAACTTTCCATGACCTTGATTAAGTGATTCACACATTTTAAAATCAATTATTCTCTTTTATTAGCCACTTGAGTCTGTAGAAAATGAATTCATGGAACAAACTGTAAATTAAGAGTCACCAAAAAGAGATCCAGACAGACTTGCTTCACCGCGGTGTGGCTCAGGTACAGGGAAACTCCCTTAAACATCGATCTGGGGAAAGCGCTCATGTCAAACTCAACTCGCACTGGTTTTACTGTGCTTTATGTATTAATATAACTCTGAACACATGCTTCATTAGAGGTAACCAACTGTACCTGAGGGGCACGGTTTCCTTGTAAAGTTTGACCAGAGGCGCAGAGAAAGGAAAGACATGCATTATATAAATGACAATGCATTTGGGCCAAGTGCTTTGTTATTTCACATATTACTATCAGTATTTAGCCAAAAACACCTTGCCTGGTTAACAATAGCCTGACTGTGCATGTGCCTGTCTCACTGTTCTCTGTACTTATCCTCCGTGCAGCGTCTGGTGCTGAAGTTGGACTTTGAGAGCACAATGAGCGTGAGAGCACCCGACACTCAGGTGCTGAACCAAACAGCGCTGAGCTTTAATAACGCACAGACTGTGAATACGCCACACGTAAATGTTACCTTAAAGTTTAAATACATCCTTCTCCACAGTCTATGAAGAAGGCTTGGATTTCAGCCAAAAAAATGTAACCACATTCAATATTAACTTTCTTTCAGACACTGAGTGTTATAAGACCATTTTACCGATGCTGAATCATGAATGACACAAACTGGAAAATGCAAAGAATCCCTAATAAGCAAAAGACAATACAGTTCTCATTTAACATTTAATTGTGAATGTTTTAATTTAGCCCAAATACATTTCTTACTATTGTGAAGCAGGCACAGGGTTCACGTTCCCGTCATGATTATGTTCTGTGTTGTAACTACATTTGTCAATGTTCTTTTCACGCAAGATTCATTATTCGTTTTTTCATTCTTCCAAAACAGTTTGAATGTTGCACATGATGCGTACATGCTGCGCTGCCACACACGGCTCTGATACGAGCGGTATCCTCGGTGCTCTGCTTCCACAGAGTAGTGTTGTTTGATCCAATTCGCCTGATGTCGGGTCTAGGAGCACCTTGGGCGCTCCAGTCCCTGGTTTGCAGCACCTGCAGACACTTTCCGAGTGTGGCCTGTGCGTCTGTCAGTGACCACGGGCTCAGGGCTGCAAATCTGGTGGTGTGCGGCGCACAAAGACGCAGGAGCCACATTTACACACAAGCCACGGGCAGGACGTGTCGCCTCTCACTTACTTTTCTGTGATGACAATATATGCCACGTCCACAATTACCTTTTGATTTAGACATTTATTTCTGAAACAATAATGTTCTAAATTTCCAAAACTATTCCAAAACCACCAGAATTCCATAACTTTTCCAAGACCTGTAAATTAGGTTTGAATTTTCCATGACTTTTTCAGGTTTTCCATGACTGTACGAACCCTGTATATCGCACATACTGTGGGACATTCCTAGCAAAGCAATAGCATTTTCACAAGACACAAAGACCTTCCACCAGAAAACTTGGTGTTTTATGCAAATAACGGTAATGCCATTTATCTACTAACTCTGGCGATGGACCAGTGACATGAGACAATTCTCACAAAACAAGATGAAACACAAGATTGGGTCCACCGACTAGGCTGGCTTACAATGTAATCAATATATTATTTTTGTTTTGTTTTGGTAATTCTAACATTATTTTGTTTTTCCTGTTGCCTCTCAAAAAACAACAAAAAAACAACACATATTTGTTTGAGAAGGCGCGCATAATGCTGTCAACATCTGAAATAGAGAAAAATCCTGCGCACTGGCTAGTTGCAAAAAACTATGTTTTATTTACAGGAGGGCAGTGGTTTTGCAACCAGGCCTTCATCAGGCAATTGCAACTTCTCTGGCACATTTGAAGGAGCGGTGCCAGGTTTTTGTTTTTTTTCGGTCTTGCCATTTACTGTTGAAGGAGCAACCACAGTTCACTACGAGGTGTTGACTAAATTTAAACTTGTTCAGACCAGTGAGGAAAACCTGAAAACCTGAAAGAGGGTGGGCGATGCCCCTAACTATCAAAAGGCTTTAGCGCTGAGTTATGTGAGTGCTGCCATGGAAGAACTTATCACCTCTTTGGAAAAAATTTGGTTTCTCCATTCAGCAGTAAAAAGAATACTTTACAAACAAGGTACTTTTCATACATCAATTGCAAACATCAATTCATCTTTGCTCACATATTAATGAGTCCCTCAACTTTGTGTTTATGAGTCCCTGATTGAGAGTAATACTTGATCATATATAGTGCTCAATCTGGATGTCAAATAAGTCAAGGCAGGATCTACATTAATGAAATCAAAACAATATCAACTAAGTAACTTCCTGCAGTTAAAATACTTCTTGGTAACTGCCCAGTGCTGTCAGTGTTTTGTAAAATTCAGATGGTGACTAATTGCAATTGATTTTAAGAAAGTGACTCATTAGACCGCTGGGGATACGCCTGTCCTTGCTCTTTCGCCAAAGTTACACGATCTATCTTCAGCAACTAGATTAGGTTTGGCAGCAGTGATAAGCTTTTAGGATGAATGTGTTTTGGAGCGAGGTCAACAGGAAATCACAAAAACCAGTCCAAAAGTCTCTGGCAGTGAAGCATCGGACGTTTAACAGTGAAAGAGGAAAAGAGACGAGGACCTGCGAACAACGTGGAGCCTCTGAAAGATCATCTCTTACACAAAAGCACAGACTAATGAGCGAGCCCCACTGTGAGTGAACACGGTCAGAGTTGGAAGCAAGTTTAAAAGTCGTACATGTTTGTTTTATTTAAAAAAAAATATTCTGGTGGTTAAATAAAATAACTGATGTTGTTTTGTTGATGACCCCTGGACCGTTACACTGCACAATTCAGTTAATTTGCTTGTCTCCATGGAAGGGTTAAAGTCTATGTGGCGGGTTCTCATGTTTTATTATTAATACTTAGTTTGGTGAACCTGTGCCCCTGTGGTACATATTTAGCGTAGTTTAACATTTCTGAAGTAGCAGTTATGACGAAAAATAAAAGTTTACAGGAAGTACTTCTAAAAGGGAATCTCTCTGTGATGTGAACAAAAAGCGACATGCCATTGTAAATCACGGATGTATTAAATGAACTGGATAAGACACGCCCCCTCTGTCTGTGTCCCAGATTGATTAGTTGCCGTGTGAGGTACTGCAGCCTTTTTCTATAATTGCACATTATAATTGCAGGCATTACTTAATTATTATTTGTATTTAAAATAAAAATAGAAGGAAATGTGCTTTTCTGCCGTTTCTAAAATCACAGAAATTACCGTTTTTATATTAAGTGACGTCCGAGCCACGTGAAAGAGTGTCGGATACAAACAAAAGCACATGGCTAGCGATACCTGTAAGTTGTATTTTATTTCATTTCAGACGCTTTCACGTGTGTCTAACATGAAGAATACAATTACAATCACACAAGCTAACGTTAACACAAACACTTGTAAGCTGTGTGGTTGCTCACGTCGCTTAAAGCATCATGGGGGATTGTCGTCACGTGATGCCCTAAAGCAAAGATGGCAGCCTCCATAAAGCAAAGATGGCAGCCTCCATAAAACAAAGATGGCAGCCTCCGTATCAGGAAGTAACGCGGAAGTAAAGAACTTTTTTGGGGTCATGCGCCAATGAGCACACGCCACAGGGATAAACAGGGCGCCATTTTGGGTTCATCTTCCAGTTTTAATTACAGTTCTATGTTGTAAATACAGACATTTTACACACAACTGGCAACATTTTTCTGACAGTTGAAATGATCATTCAATAACATAGGTGTCATCACGTATTATTGTTTGTCAAATCATAACTATTGTGTAATTTATATTGATTCTGGCCCTTGTTTATAGTATAGTTGCTAGTTAACAGTTGTGTCATGTTTGCGGCCCATGTTCAAACAGGAAGTAACGTTATAAACTTTGCAAAAACTGTCAAACTGGGGACAAATAGGCAAAATGTTTAGTCAAATCTTGTTTTACTGAATGTGTTGTCGAACCTGTCATATAGACTTTCCCTAAATTTGTCCACATTACGGCATTAAACGTACAAGATAATAAACAGAATGCATGTTTGTTTTTTTAGACATTTTAGCAGCCTTAGTCATTTTAACTAATGCTATTATCATACTTTGGGCATTGTGGGCAAAGCAGTATCTCCATGGAAACAAGCAGGTGGTGGACCATCGACCAGAAACGTTATGTAGTGCCCCTGTAGTTAAGTAGCACAGATTTTTCTTTTTTTTTTTTTGCCATCGGTGGTGCCATTGTTGCACCGCAGGTTGTAAGTAATTCGTTTATTTGCAACAAGTGCCCCATTGTGCCTTGAGAAATTGCCAGGTGTGCCTTTTTTTTTTTGAGTAAACTGATTGACGCTTTCCATGTAAGAATTGGCCATTTTGAAGTGTCGTGATCAAACTTCTGAACAATAAAAGGCACAAAACAACCACTATTACAAAACACTTATTTTTTTTATCTCTAAATGGAACCTTTTGATTGTGTTTTAGTGGATGGTGTACAGCAGTATCTTTTCACTTATTTATTTATTTTCACAGCAAAATACACAACATGGTTCACACAGAGAAAGGAACTATAAAGACAATAGTGGCAGAAGACATAAAATAAGAAACTCACTGCATAAATTGTCCGTTTACTGTGTCCATGGCAGGAGTTTTGAGGCCCGATTTTTACATTTTTTTCTGAAATCAAGTGAAGGTGATGTGCTGTATATCTGAGCAGCAGATGGTAATTGTGGGCCACTAGACAGTTTCTCCAGCAGTGCGTATTTCCATGTGAATAGTGGGCACTTTGACATGGCGTCATACAGAAACGTGACACATTTTTCCAACTGATTTCTTTCCAAACATGTGATTTTGTTTTCCTCCATTGAGAAATATGTCAGTTGTTCCCATTCTTCATCTGTCAAAACAAAATGACCTTCTCTTTCGCATTTAATTTCTAATATTTGGCAGTCCAACGCAGCAACAATAAAAGTGTTCCACGGCCCAAAAAAGGCTGAGATTCCCAATAGATAATAGTTTATTTGGTTTAAACATATGGGCAGAATTTTAGCATGCAAATCTTAATATTATGTTTTCAACTGTCCCACTAACAAATGATAATATATGAGGGAAATTATCCATTCTAATTCAGAAAAGGTTGTCTTATTCTTAATCTTTTCTGCCTTTGCTTTATCCAGTTCAAATTGTAGTATACCATCTTTGGATCTTTCCCAAACTCTTTCCGACACCTCCGCTCAATCTCCATCACACACAATCTAAATAATTACCAGGTTTATTAACTACTCTAATAAGCTCAATGGAATTTACGCCTGTCTATGTCTGGAAGCTGTGTGAAAATACTGTTCTCCAAATAGTATGATTTTCCGGCCATTGCGCACCAAATGACAGTCTCAATTTTACCTTGTCTCGGTGTTTGACAAACTTTCATCACCTGCGGCTGCCATAACTCAGCCTTGAAGCGATAACACCAGCCCCTGTCTGTAATGTGACAAGATCGAGATAATGCATTTTAACAGTCTATAACATTTCCTTCCACTGCTGTTCCATGGAGACAGACTTATACACTGTCTGCTTCACCACACAGTCTTTCTATATTCACCATGTCACGCTGGGACCGGTTTAAAGTACACGAATCATATGGAAGTGAGAGCGGAGTTTGCACGGTGTACCATAGCCTGCAATTTAAACGTGCAACATGTACTTCTTCTGATGGAGTCCAACGGCTGCTTTTCTCCATGAAGATTATTTTTCTTCTTATTGATGGGCAGGGTTTGGACTGTACTGGAACCGTCATGCACTGGAAATATAATATTTTGGGTCTAGACACGAGTGTTGTGCCTCACTAAACGGTAAACAGTTGACGCTAATGTGCACTAGCTTCGTTTTTGTCGGCTCAACAATTAAAGTTGTCATCAGATCAAGTTAGCGTTTGGTGAGTAATGATTATTTTCTGTTGATGTCAGCTTTCTGCCGTTTTGTTCTCACCTGAGTCTGCGTTCTCTCTCGTTTTTTAAATTGTTTTATTTAACCTTTATTTAACCAGGAAAGTCCCATTGAGATTAAAAACCTCTTTTACAAGGGAGTCCTGGCCAAGAGGCAGCAAAAAGTTCTAGACATAGACAACAAATAAAATTACATAAAAACAGTTACAATTAAACGAGTTGACCTCAAGTGCTCTCAGTCTGGCTTTAAAATCATTTAAAGAGATAAGTTCAGGGAGCTTCCAGCTTTTTTGCAGTGTGTTCCATGAAGTGGGAGCAGCGTGAAAAAAATATATTTTTCCCAGTTCTGTGCGGACATATGGAACACAGAGCAACAGTAAGAATCAACACCTCTCCTCGTTAGTAAATCACCGATGTAGGAGGGAAACAGACCAAGCATGGCCTTAAATAAAAGTGTACCAATGTCCCTGCCTCCTTCTGGACAAAGATGACCAACCAACACGAGAGTACAGTTCACAGTGATGATGTTTTGTCTTATCCAATCATCCCGATTTTAAGCGTTCCAGGGGTCCAAAGCCAGCCATTACCCTCTGGGAGCTGGTACCCCCAATGGGCCACTTTGGGGAGGTACAGCTCACTTATGACACACTCTCAGACCGCACCGATCCAGTCCAAAGCGGATCAGTCGAAAAACACCTTTTGTGTCGTATTCTCTCTCTTGATAATGTGATTTGTCCAAAAAGCAGAGGGGGATGATTTATTTTTCTGTGTATTTTTAGTGAAATGCAGGGACTGATAAAAAACTCAAAAAGACTACAAAGAATATTCTCTCTCTCCTCTGCTTGCTGTGTGTGCCTCAAAGTCAGAGCAGACAGTTACTGCTGCTGCCCCAGAGCAGTGTCCCAGACCGGCGTGTGCTTTAAGACAGATCAGAAGTAAATGGCTGAAGGCTCAAAACGTGCGACACCAGCCGCTGTCCCCGTGTGGAGCGTGTCCATGCGCCTGCCATGCTGAACCTTCTCTGTTAATCATCTGCGCAGAGTCAGAGCAATGTTATTATCTGACCTTTTCGCAATAAGGCACTTTATGCATATATGAAGAGACTTTTATTTCGTAAGGCCTGCAGGAAGTGGGAGCTTGACAGTGTCTGAAACGCTGGATGAACTTTGTAGAGATTTCGAGTTATGGATTTGAATAAAGTAATGACTTGATGCCCCCACCTCGATAAAGCAAAAGGAAGACGCAGCCGCTGAATGTCGCTCCTGGAGAAGCCACAGCAGAGTCTGTGCGAGTTCATTCTCTGGCGGCGAAAACAGGCTTTGCACAACACAAGCGTATGACAGATGTGGCTTTCGACGGGAAGAGAGAGTACGCTACAACGACGATCAGCAAAGACTGTTCACAGTTTTAGATTGAACAGAAGTGCAAGGTAGAAGATATTCATATTTTTTGTGACAATTATTAAAATCACCCTGTACATGTTTCTGCTAAAACACTGATCAGTATCCTCTTGAAATACAACTTTCTTTCAAACATTTTTTTTACCCACGCACAGGTTTGAGTCCCTCCTTCAGCGTTGGATCTTCTTGCCCTTCCTTTCCACCTCTCTCCTTCACACACGCTCACAGAGAAACAGGTGAAGTTTTTGTGGAGGTGTGTTTTGGAGAAGGAGGCTCAGGGCTCGTCAGTCAGACTGTCACCCGCGGCACTGCACCATGTGACCTGCTGCCGGGGCACGCAGAAGCCCCTCTCTGCACTCACTGTGGAAGTAAATCAGCCAAATGTTGGAGTCTGCAGAGAGACGAGAGAAAGACCGACATAAAGAGAGGAAAAGAGAGAGGTATAAGCGTGAGAGGGTAATATATTGCAATACTGATTTACAAAATTGCTATCAGAAATGTCACTTGATATGTTTGTAAAAAAACAACAAAAACACTCAGAAAGTATAGTGACTTAGAAATGTTTTTGAGAGAGAGTTGTTTTTTCAATGTAATATTTTGTGACTTTCTGCCAGTGTTGATCGTGTCGGCTACTGCCTTGGACAAGTTTCTGTAGAAAAAGAGATTCTGGCTCTCAATGGTTATAAAAAAATAGCATGCACCAATGTTTTTAAAGCAGTTTGAAGTTTGAAAGCCAGCCGTCCTTGCAGTAGTTGCACATCTACGGATAAGTGTGCATGAGGTGAGGACTTTATTTGCAAAAAGTCAAAGCTCCATTTCATAGTTCAATCTAGTTCAGTTTTATTTGTATATCACATTTTCCGCAAGATACTTTCCTCCAAAATCTAACCTCTAAAAGTTAGCAGAGGTACATTTCAAACTGAAGGAAATCAGCAAATTAAACTAATATCAAATCTATTGATTAAGAGTTTACAGTAAGTGTGTGTATGTGTGAGTGTATGTGTTATTGTCATTTTTGTTTAGTATTTTAAGTTTCTATGTACAGTTTATTTATTCTTTCTGCTCTACTGTATCCATCCATTTTTTTTGTTGTTGTAATCTTGAGGACCCCCTTGAAAACGAGATGGTTCATCTCAAGGGGCTTATCCTCCTAATAAATAAATTGAAATTGAAATTGAAATCAACAAATCAAGCAACGTAAAAAGCACTAATAATAATAAAACAGACAAAAACAAGAAAGAAATAAAAGCAACTGAATGACACTGACATGACTTAACTACGCATTTCACTAAAACGTCGTGAACATGAGTATATTTAAGATTTTACTAAACATTTTGCCTGTTTGTCTCCAGTTTGACAGTTTTTGTAAGGTTTATAATTTTACTTCCTGGTTGAACATGGACAGTAGAGGTGTAATTCCACAACTGTTACCTAGCAACCAACCATACGTAAAGGGCCAAAATCCATATATATTACACATCAGTTTGGATTTGACAAACAATAACAGTTGATCACACCTTTATTTTGTTAAAGGATTTCTTAAATAGTCATAAAATCATGTCACTTGCTTGTTTTAACTGTCTCTGATGTCTACGATGTTCAGTACGTTATTACGACCTATGGGATGTAATTGTTGTAGTTTTACTGAGAAGGATTAACGTTTTGATGGAGACTTCTTTTTAAATTATCATTAGTTAAACAGTTTCCATGGAGATGTTATTACTTTACCAATGATGTTCCACAGGTCAGGTTACAGCATAGATCTGTGGAGAGGCGATCTTGCTCACAGCAGGAATGCAGGTTTTTCCATGTATTTTTGAGAAATGAAAAAAACTTTCATCAAACAAAAGTTTACTGTCATACTGAGGAAAATTTCAAGCAAAATTGCAACAGCTTCATGGAAAAAGTACATGACAGACCCCAAGGAACGTTACTTAGTGCACCTTTTAAGCAGAACTCAGTAACTTCAGCGACAGTGCTCCCCCTGCAGGTCTCTTGTGAACGTACACTCCTAGTAAAATGACGAAATTTTTTTCTGATTTTCTTTTTTTCCCCTTCCTATTTATTGAAATAAGGAATTTTCATAACAACAAAAACATTTAATGTCGCCAAATATTAAAAAAAGTAAGCCATTATTTCTCAGGAGAGTTGTCTTCAGGTCGGCATCATGAAAGTTGCAAGGCTGGTTTTCCACTCAGAGGCAGCAGGGGGCGACGGCGGGGGCTTCAAACGCCCCGAAAATATATTTACTACCAGCAGTCGGACTTATGAAGACGTTTAATGAGGTTAAAACGTTACTTAGTACTACTTTAAATTGAAGCGAGCCAACATTTTGACCTTTTTGCAAGCGCAAGTGTATGAAGTGCTGCTAGCTCTAGTCTGTAAAAAACAAAACGCAAAACAAAAATGCATACATTAAATTTGAGAGGCGTGTTGAGGTAGAAGGGGAAAAGTGGCAGTGCAAATAAATAGAATTGTGTAACGGTCCAGGGGTCATCCACAAAACAACATCACTGTCTCAATTACCTCCATTTTCATATTGTGCCGGAGGAGAAGGGGCTCTCAGGCACATTAGGGGCTGATTCAGAGCCTCTGCCGCACATTTGGGATGAGAGCGCCGTCATTACAGGAAATGGACTGAGAGTGCCATTGAAAACACAGCCTGGGCAAAATGACTCCGGTCGTTTGGAAACATAGTATTTTGGACAATGAGTGACAGGGGCAGACATTCAGCGCCGCAATCAACTAAATGCAAGCACTCAATTATTTATTTATTTAAAGTCCATATGACAGGTTTTCATGCTTTTGTAATTATCGCTTAGTTTGCTGGGATAATACCTATTTTTCAGGGCTTTGCGTCCGTGAAGTTGGAGTTTGTGATGAAATGTTGAAAAATAAAAGGGAGGTTACGGGAAGTGGTGCTGAAATGGAATCCCTCTGTGATGTCATCAAGAGGCGACAAACCCTTGAAATTACAGGGGCATTTTAGGGCCAAACAGGGACTTTTTTTTTTTTTTTTTTTTGACAGTTATATTTGTTTCGTGCTCACATATCAGTCACTTAGCAAAGCGGCTAGTCCGGGATGATTTAAAGGACTCCGGCGGCAGTTTCGTGTACTTCCCCTGTAGCCGTTAGCATTAGCCTACAAAAAATTCGGAATAATCCAGAGCGTGTCAACTGCTACCAACCCATCGACCACATTTAAGTGAACTCAAAGCTTTGTTAAGAATCACTGTTGAGTGCGTAAACTTTTCGGTGTTTTAATTTAGATGATAATTAGCGTGTAAAACTGTCATCTGAGCGTCCTGTGTGCGCATCTAGTGACCACAACACATCCTCTTTTACATGTTACTGGTGAGGAGAGCAGATAAATGACATAAATATCATGACGTAAACATTTTATCAACTTTAATTGGGGAATTTTGCCTCACCGTTCATTTGTTAAGGAGCGTTCGATCAGACGTAACGCCAATTAGCGTCGGCTAGCCATTAGCTAAGTCTGAGCCTCAACAGACAGAGATGGAGACTTGATTTAGCTATAACACAAGAACCACAGTCTGACTGCATTACAAAATATCAGTGATGTATTGGTGGTGTTAAAGACATTTTAAAAACTTTATTTATTCATTGAACATGACCACGTACAATGACATTATGCTCGGGGCCAAAGATGATTGCACCAGATTGTAGCTATGCAAGCAAATTTCCATCTGCAGTCCTGGACATGATTCAATACAAACAGTGGCCCAAATGTAGAAAGTTCAACATAATATCTAACTTTGATGCATCCGATATGTCAGTATTTTTTGCCCATGATTATGCAGGGATTGCTTATTATAGTGCATTCTATCCATAAAATTGCAACATTTGCCGTTGTCTTCAATTGGTATTCACCGAACCAACACGGCGGTGCGCTGTCTGTATCATAACAACTGTAGAGAGGCAGCAATTTAGCATCTGAATGTCTACAATCAATAGGCCACATATCGGTGAAAATACAGGGACAATTTACACGCAACTGACACATTTTTCTGACGGTTTAAACGATCATTCAACAAAATAAAGGTGTTACCAGGTATTATTTATTGTTAATACCTAACTATTGTGTAATTTATATGCATTTTGGCCCTTCTTTACAGTGGGGTTGTTAACTGTTGTGGATTTACCTTTACCTCTGCTGCCCGAGTTCAAGAAGTAGCATTATAAACTTTTTTTTAAAAACGGTTAAACTGGAGACAGATAGTCAAAATGTTCAGTAAAATCTCAAATATAATCACTACGTTTTAGTGAAATGTGTCATCAAATCTGTCAAAAGCACTTTTCCTATTTTGTAATTAAATCGCCCGTCCCAGTCCTGTTGCTTTTCTATATAGATTGTGTTAAAATCCACTTTTTTAATTAAATTACATGATGATAATTATTTTTATAACTCTACTTCTAACTCACAGACCGCAAAGCAACACAATCCAAACTCAAAATAATCCAATACTGTACAAAGCCCCGTTCACGTCTCGGCGATGCAGGAACGTCCGATATGTCCGTATGTGTGCGTGTGTGATCAGAATGGCTTTGAGCGGTGTGGTATAATGAGTTGAGAAAAATCAGGAAAAGAGAAAAAGGGGTGCGGGGTGAGGACAGGTGTCTGGCAGCACAAAGAATACAAGAGGTGCGTACATGAGCTTTTAAAGGCGCAGAATGCCACCGGGCTGCTCTGAACAATCAGTCTCACACCACAAAACAGAGCTGTGATGGAGATAAATTCCCGAAATTGTTATTCAAAGTTCTCGAACTCAGGAGAATCTGCGTTACTGGTTGATGAGTTCAATAACAGTCAAAGTCAGAGAGTCAAAGAAGTCAAAAGCAAGTGCCTCCATGAAACCGAAGCAAACACGGCAAGGTCGACGGAGATACTTTTGGATATTTTATCAGAAATACGGACATACAGAAGTGCTTATTGCATTTGTGGATGGGAAAGATGTCTGTTCTTCTGCGTGTTTTGTTGTTTTGATGCTCCGTCCAATCACGTCCTTTGATTTCTTTTAGTAAGAGATTGAGATGTGTAGAATCCAAATCAAGACTGCTACACATTTCAATCTGTCTTCTGTCTTCTATCCTTAGACTTGTTAAAATACATGTTTTATTCTTATAATTGGTCTGCCCAGCTGCACTTTGGTTTTGACTCCTGGAAATCAAGTTCAAATCTATGAAGGATAGAAATATATGTATAGAAATGCGCCTTTTTAAAATCCATTCATTTAACTTGTGAGCGTTGGTGAGCCCTAATTCCCCTGAACGTCCCACTGGAGAAGCATATTTGAGGTCTTCAGACACAATGATGGCTTTGTGTGTTGCGACTTCAACAACATTTTGTGGGAGGAATATGAATGTGTAGTTCAAAGACTTCATTGTTCATTGCAGCGTCTTTGAAAAACGCCAACATAAAAGTGAAGTTTAATATTTAATACTGTCAACAGTGTCCTCAACCTGCAGATGACAAAAAGGCAGAAAGTTTTAAATTCCAAACATAAATATTGAGGTGAGGTAATATGGGTGTGTTCCTGATGGAGTCACCTCTAAAGGGTAGTGTCTGATTTCAATGAACAGACAACTTTATTACCTGTCTTTGTGCCCTGTCCTTGCCACAAAGGACCAACCATCTTTAATTTTAGAATTGCATTTAGTTGTTTTTAAAATCTGACATTACAAACATTTGACCATGTCTTATTTTGGGCTATAACACTGGAAACAGTTATACCATTGCATAGGATGCTCATAAAACAACTGTGCGGTGCATTATTTAGAGACACAAACCCACTTTGTTCTATAAACAGACAACAATGTTAACCGTTTATTACTGAGAAGACACAAAGACATGCATTTACAAACCAGGGTTTAGATTTTTTCTTTTTATTTACAGCTTTGTTAAAGTGCGTATGACAGGTTTTTAGGATTTTCTAGTTTTGACTTTATTTGGTGGAATAAAACCTGTTGTGAATATGAATGATAGTTTTACCCAAATCAAGAGTCGGTTTGTGAAGAAAAGTTGAAAAATATGTTGAACTTTACAGGAAGCAGAGCAGAGTTCTAAAACATGATGACATCACACTAGGGAGACACACCAGGGACAAATTACAACCAACAAACACATTTTTCTGATCCTTTAACCATTAATTCAACATGTTTTTATCTGTCAAATAATAATTTCTGACATTTGAGGAGTTTTCACCCAGTGTACGACATGGTTTCTAGGCAACAGTTACAGACTTTCCTAGTGTGATGTCATGATTTACAACCAGGAAGTCAAAATTTAAACCTTAAAAATTGCCAAACTGGGATGAAAATGGCTTTCTTTTTAGCAGAATCTTGAACATTATTATCTTAACTGCGTTTTAGTAAAATTAGTACTTCAACCTGTCATAGGCACTTTAAGGCAAATATTTAGTTATAACATACAGCCTCAATGGGGACATTCATGCTCAATCAACAGTGACGTTTTAACCTTGTTTGCTCATCATTATTTTAATCAAAGTTGTATTTTGATTGATTCCTGCATGTTTGAGTTAATCCTGTATTGTCCTGCAAACGAGGCTTGAGTGCTGAGAAAAATCCTGTGTTCATCTGTCCCCACCCACAACCTCACCTAAAAGTGATATACGCCGGATGATATATGTCAGGTTCTGAAATGTCACGTAGCCACTTTTCAAAGATAAATACATGTAAATGACAATCCGCCGCTTGTTAATGTAAAATGTCACTATGCGGAGGCGGGGCTTATCAGTTCTGCAGTATGGAACAGGAAGTTAATGGACCTGTTTCTGTTGTTAAGCAGTGAACGAATGATCGAAATGTAAAAATGATGATCTGCTTACGTTATATTTCAATACGTATCAAGATGTATTTGAAAAAAAGCATCATATGTCTAATTTAATGAAAGAAATTACTTGAAAAGGAACAAATTGACCAGATATTACAGTATGCCCGACTGACTTTTGTATGTGTTGGTTTATTGTTTCGTCTCCTCTTTCTTTTGGTTTTGTCTTTTCGCTCTCTGGTCTTGTTCTGTTTGTTTTGCTTGTTTTCTATAATATAAAAAGGAAAAAAGAGACTTATGACATATAGATTTGCCTTTTATTCTATTAAAAACTCAAAATGCGGTGTAGGAAATTTAGTGGCAGAGTGGTTAGCATGCAGGAAGACTGTTGTTTCAGTGCAGTCCGTCCATGCATAATTGACGTCAAGGCCTTGAGATGCCGTAACACTACGCTGCTACAGTGCATAGAGTTTGTGTTTTTAGACTTGGATGTTTGCTCCTCCTTTTGCCAGTGGCATCCTGTTTACATCTCACTAAAGAAATTACTCTCAGCTGCAGTGAAAGGCTTCTGCAAACTCTGACCCCAAACTGCAACGAGTGAAAGATGATTGAATTCAATGAGATGTTGTCTGCTGAAGTTGACGAAATGTCTCCAAAAATATACTCAACTTCAAGCTTCAATCCAATATAAAACTTTCTTCTTTCCTGCAGTTCCTGGAGGAGCTGTCAGGTGTCGCAGCAGTGGCGCAGCGACAAACATCTTTTTTAAAACTTGTAGCATGACAAGGTGTCTTTATCTATTTCCCGAGACCGACCTTGTGCCGAAATGCATCACTCCAAATCAGACATGCTGCTCTGGACACCGCAACGCAACCCGGGGCAAGCTAACAAATGATGGCTCGGGCTGGGCAGAAGAGGGGGAGGAGGGGGGGGGGGGGGGGGAGCAGGGCACGAGAATGGAAAAGGAGCTCAAGAGAAAGGGAGAGAGATGGCTAAAAGAGGTGAGAGAGAAGGGAGAGAAGAGGAGAGCGTAGGGGAAGAGAAGAAGAGGAGAGGAGAAGAGATGAATGTGGAGAACAAGGTGAGAGAGAGGGGGGGAAGTGAGAAGAGAGAAAGAGAGAGAGGGGAGACAGAAGAGAGAGAGAAAGGGAGGGGGAGAGACTGCAAGAGAAAGTTAAAAGAGGTGAGAAGAGGAGAGAGTGTGTGAGAGAGAATGGGAAGAGAGGGGGAAAGAGTGAAAAAGTGAGAGAGAAGGTGTGGGGATGAAAGAGAGAGGGATGAGGGAGAGACTATAGAGAGGGGGAGGAATGAGAAAGGAGAGTCATGCGCAAGAGACCGGGGAGAGGAGGAGAAGAGATGAATGTCGAGAGCGAGGTGAGAGAGAAAGGGAAGTGAGAGGAGAGATAAAGCTAAACAGGTGAGAGAGAAGGGGAGAGGAGGAGAGAGATGAGAGAGTGTGCGAGAGAGGGCGAAAGAGGGAATGAGAGAGGTGATAATAAGAAGGGAAAAGGGAGAGGTTCAGACAGCGGGAGAGATAGAGTGAGGATGAGAGAGAAAGAGGGAGAGTGAGAGGGGTGAGAAAAAGAAAGGGGAGTTATGGGCAAGAGGTGGGGTTGAGATTAAACAAAGAAAGAGGGGGGTAAGAGAGAGGAGAAAGAGTGGTCAAAAGACTGATAGAGAAAGAAGAGGGGGTGACAGAAGGTAGAGGGAGGGTGAGAGAGGTGAGAAAGAGAACAGTCAAAGGGGGGAGAGAGGATACAGGATAAAGAGAGACAAGTGAGAGAGAACGAAGAATGGTGAAAGAAGGAGAAAGGTGAGAGATGGGTGAGACAAAAAGAGGAGAGAGAATAAGAGAGACGACAGAAAGAGTGGGGGGAAAAATGAGAGAGAGCAAGAGAGGTTCAGAGGGTGAGGGAGAAGGAGCAGTGAGGATGCGAGAGTTCTGAGAGAGGAGGAGAAAAAAGTAAGAGTGGGGAAGAGATGAAGGGAGAGAGGGCGAGAGAGAAGGATGAAAGAGATAGGGAAGAAAGGGGGAGAAAAGGAGAAAACAGAGAGCAAAAGAGGGGAGAGAAGGAGAAGAGATGAAGGGAGAGCGAGAACGAGAGAAGGATAACAGAGGGAGAGAGAGAAGGGGAGGGAGAAAAGGGAAAGATGGCGCAAGAGAGATTATAAGAGAGAGGGAGAAGAAGGAGTAAATGAGGGGAGAAGTCAATGGAACGAAAATGGAGCACAAGAGAGGGTGGGTGGGTGAGAGGAGGGGAAATGGAGAAAATGGGTGAGCGGGGAGTGAAGAGGAGGAGACAGCAATAAAGATGGGAAGAGAGAAGGAGAGAGGGAAGAGAAATAGGTTGGGAAAAAGGAGGAGAGTTGGCATGACGGAGTGAGAGAGGTGTCAAAGAAGATGGAGAGGTGGAGAGAACTGAAAGAAAAGGATGAGAGACAAGGAAAGGGAGCCCAAGGGGAGAGAGAAGGGTGAGATTATCGAGGGAAGAAAGAGAGAGTGCGAGAAGAGAATGACAGCGGTGTGTGAAATGAGTGGGAAAGGATAAGAGATGGGTGAAAGAAAGAGCAGAGAGGAGGGATGAAAGAGGTGAGAGAAGGAGGAGAGAGAGCCAAGAGACAAAAGAGAAAGAGAGAATGAGAGCGTGAAATGGGGGTGTGATAAGAAATGGGTGAAAGAAGGAGCAGAGAGGAGGGATAACAGAGGTGAGAGAATGAGCAGGGAGAGCAAAGAGAGGAAGATGAAATGCAGAGAAAGAGAGAGGGACAGAGAATGAGGGCGGTGAGTGAAATGAGGGGGAAATGATAAAAGATGGGCGAAATAAGCCGCAGAAAAGAGAGAAGGAGGAGACTGTACAAGAGAAGGAGGAGGGAGAGAGCCATGAAAGAAGAATGAAATGCAGTGAAAGAGAGAGAGAAGGAGAGCGGTTAGTGAAATGAAATGAGGAGGAAATGATAAAAGATGGGCGAAACAAGGAGCACAGAAGAGAGAAGGAGATTGTACAAGAGAAGGAGGAGGGAGAGAGCCATGAGAGAAGAATGAAACGCAGAGAAAGAGAGAGAGAAGGAGAGCAGTTAGTGAAATGAAATAAGGAGGAAATGATAAGAGATGGGCGAAAGAAGGAGCAGAGAAGAGAGGAGGAGGAGATTGTACAAGAGAAGGAGGAGGGAGAGAGCCATGAGAGAAGAATGAAACGCAGAGAAAGGGAGAGAGAAGGAGAGCGGTTAGTGAAATGAAATGAGGAGGAAATTATAAGAGATGGGCGAAAGAAGGAGCAGAAGGAGGAGATCGTACGAGAGCAAAAGGAGACGAGAGAAGGCTGAGACGGCGAGCGAAAGAGAAAAGGGAGACGGGGAGAAAGGGGGGGAAAGTGTGGCATGGCGCGCTGGAGTGGTGATTGCTATAGGAGAGGATGCAACATCTGTCAACCCCGAGGCAGTGTCTCCAAACGGCTGAGCCCAGAGCCTGAGAGCGAAAAGCCAGAGAACGAGACGGGCAGAAGGCGGCGGCAGGAGAGTGACAGGACTGTGCGGCGCGAGGAAGCGAAGAGGGAGGGGATCTGGGGTTATAAAAGTCGTCCCGGCGATGGGTAAATCCAGGTGAGCTGTGGGAATCCATCAATATTCTTTTACCCGCCTTTACGGCACATTGGTTTGGTTGGCGGCCTCGGAGCGTGTGAGCCCGTACAACTGAGTGGCGCTAAAGCTGCCAGGATGCGGGACGTGAAGATACTCCGAAGGCTTCACTGACTCGTGGGCCGTGCGCGGAATGCGAGAGTCCGACGGCGTGCGAACCACTCCGGATCTGAGAGCTGCTGCTGCGCTCGAGAGGAAAGGCAGGGGCTCAGGAAGTTTGTGAAGAAGTGCAATTAGAAGTGAAACGTTGTAACGGAATAGCTTTAATGTTAAGATTTCAAATTACCCAGAGTTTTGAGGATCGCAGCCCTTATAGAATAGTAGATCACGCTTTAATTTACGACATTTGTCATTATGTAACACTGCATAATAACATGATACTAATGGTTATGGTATGTTATTGCATGCTGTTTCATTCACACATAAAAACTATTGACCCTCAGTCCCTATTTAGTTAGAAGAACCACCCAGTTCCCCTTCCTCACGTTCACACGACAACAGTGGCTCAAAGTAGGGCTAGGAATACAAGATTAGTATTGTTTCCTTTCTTTCTACGGGCATTATAGACCTGCATATAAAAGTGTGCACAGAAATGCACAAAATGCTCAAATAAAGAATTAAATTAATAATAAAACACAATTCTTTACAGTTACTACATGTACTTAGTAATTATGATTTAGATTTTTGGAGCTACCGTGTCCAAGTAATTTCTTTTGTGGATCAACAAAAGTTTGTCAAAGTCTGAAAATG
The DNA here is from genome assembly GCA_019453435.1 of Rhinogobius similis. Lineage (NCBI taxonomy): Eukaryota > Metazoa > Chordata > Actinopteri > Gobiiformes > Gobiidae > Rhinogobius > Rhinogobius similis. The sequence continues at coordinate 13,538,537 of CM033622.1, read as the reverse complement.
AATGAAACATCTTTCCCAACAAAGGAATAGTTGTAAATGTTACCAAAAGTATTGTATTATGTTACCATAAACTTTAGCGTCTGCTCAGAGGCAGGTCCCAAAGTGTAGCCCCAGTCCCGGGAAACATGCAATTTGGGAACTAAAAAATAACTAAAAAAGTACTGAGGTAAGGCTAGTATTATACCCTCATTCGTCCAGGAGTGATCCAAAACTCATGATTTTCGGATGTTAAAATGTGTGTCTGGATGACGACCTGTAAAACCTTGTCAACGGTGAAGTAAGGGTATGAAATAAAGTGAACAAAATATCACCTAGTGCTGTGATATTGTAAGAATTTGCGACTTTCTTCCGTTGCCAAATACTTGCTACCTTGACCACCCAACCAGATATTTTCCCAGCCTGGTTCAAACTCTGGCTGCATACATGTACCTTTATCTATTTGTTGCATTTCTCTGAAAGACAGAAATTAAACTTGGAAATGGAAATGAGGCAAGATGAATGCAATTATTTTGGCGTGTCACCAATACATGTGATGAAAACAGCTTTCCCTTGGAGGAAATAGAAAGTAATTGTGATTCTGATACACAAATGAAATTGTTTGTGTGAAGTTATATGAATTTCTATGCAGTTCAAGTCACGTTCTGACTGTCTTGTTCTCTTAAAGTGATAATATAAATGTTAGACGTTTTAGAGATGGTTTGCGCAGGTACAGACAAAGGAATAATTTAAATTGTTAGTCATTTTCTTAGATTAGTGCTGCCTACAGGAGGCCAAGAGGTAGAACTCTCTTTCTGGCAAGTTGATGAACTTTTTAACTGAAGCATTAAAAGGAAGAAAAAAAGTAGTTAAAATGCACTTTCAATTCTAAGAGACTCCGCATATGTTACTTATTAATGCCTGCTTATCTGTATTCCAGGGGTGCTCAGAGCCTAATGTCTGAACCAGAAAGTTAATTAACTAAACATATCTTGACCTTGTCTGATCAGATGTGATGGATTATGAAGCGCTGAGCCTTTTCAACTGCCTCCACGAAGGGCATCTATCACTTCAGCTGTGGAGATGTTTCCCAATTACACAGAAAGGTGGAAACTCACACGTCAGTCTTTGTCAGATCTTGGCAGAGGTTGAGATTTTGCCAAAATGTCAGGCAGTCTTCAATTAGCCCCGGCGTAAATGCCTCGGGTCAACGCACAGAGGTTTGATCTAATAAGATGGATCATATGTATAAAAGCATTGATGCCGTGGAGCCGACCGGCCAAAGGGAGAAGTCGTAATTCTGAAAACGCTCGGGTCTTTCATGTCCAGCCCGTAGCTCGCGCGGCCTGATCGGGTTTGATAGCAACAGTGCCGTGTGAATATTCATGAGCGTGATGTGATTCCCTACGTGCCGCTAATGCAGACGTTTGCAGAGTCAACGTGGAGGCACACAGGCCAGTCTCGAACATGAAGTACTTTCAGTTCAATTTGTATCTCGTTTCTTAAACTGTTACTGAAAGTGACCCTAGGAGAGATATTGCTATTATTTCCAGGTATTCATTTTACTCAAACGTTTTGAACATGATTGTATTTAAGATTTTACTAAACATTTTGCCTCTTTGTCCCCAGTTTGACAGTTTTCGAAAAGTTTATAGCTGTACTTCCTGGTTGAACAGCAAATATGACAGAGGTCGAGGTAATTCCACAACTGTTACCTAGCAACCGTACTATAAACAAGGACCAACATCCATATGAATTACACAAAGTTAGGAATTGACTATGAATAATACCTGATAGCGCCTTTATTTTGTTGAATGATTGTTTAAACTGTATGAAAAATGTGTCAAGTGCTGTAAATTGTCCCTGTATTTTCAATGGCACGTCGCCTGTTGATGACATCACATTTTAGTACTCAGCGCTACTTCCTGGAGAAAAAAAGAATACATAAACAAACATGAGAACCAATCACAAACTTTAATAATAAAAACACGTCCATAAAAAACAAAAATAAAATGCAGAATTGATAAACCCCGCCCCTTCATAGCGACATTTCTCAAAAACAAGCAGCAGGTTCTCATTTACATGTTTTGATTTGTGTTGATACGTGACATTTCAGAACCCTTACATGTTTGATTCAGAGACTTAATTTTTCCAACAATCTCAGTTAAGTACAGGGATGTGGGCGGGGATAGGGGGTAGGTAAAAACAGAACTTTTCTGAGCACTCAAGCCTCAGCTGCAGGACAATACAGGATTAAGTCAAACATGTATGACTCAATCAAAATACAACTTTGAGCAAACTAATGATGAGGAAACACCGTCGTAAGAAGTTTACAAGCTCATATAAGTTGATTTTGCACAATGTCTCCTTTAAACTTTGCCTATTTGCAACGTAATGTACTGTACGGCTAAAGAGGTTTTAGAAAAATACATCAAAATGCAAATTTTCTGACACAGAATGAATGTATTCACTTTATTCCGGAAGTTGCCTTACGCACCGCCGTCTTGTTTCCGTTGTATTAGTTTACATGGAGCAGACGAGCTCAACAGAAAATAAGTTCTACATGGACTAAAAAGCCGTTTTCAGACTGACCAGGAAATCGTTGCGTTGTTGACTTGTTGTTGCTCGTGTTCATTAAACATTTTACACAAATCAACCTACTTTATGTAACATTTTAGCGGCGAGACTTTTCCCTCGTTCGTCATTAGCTTTAACGGAGTTCTCGTCAAACGGAAGTGTGTTTACAACAAAAGTGCAAAAAACTGCAAAAGTGGGCGGGGCAGAATAAGGTCAATAGTCATAAAACTTACAATTGTGATTATTATTATTACTACTACTACTACTACTACTACTATTATAAATGCCCAGAGACAACCAGATTAAAGAACCAAGTGGTAATAACTTGAATAATAATAATTGGAACTTGGATATTCTAAATACGATAATTCTTGTATCCTTATATGTGTTACTGTTGATAGATAAAAACATAAACATAACTTTTTATCTGCTTTTCTTTATAGAGAGAATTTATTGCTTTGCCTTGAAATATTCCACGATTAAACATTTCTGTCTCTGCGATAAGTACAGATTCTTTGTTCATAACCTTAACAATGTAATTGAATTAATGAAAGCCAGATCGTGTCATTGTGCGCCTTTAAACTTTAACCCAAGCAGCGCAGTCAGGCGTGGACTGTTTTGGTTCCTAACTCTTTTCTTGACCTTCTCTTGATGTTTACTCGTGTGAAATATGTGTGACTCTTTTCTCCTGATCAACAATGAGATTCAAGGTCCTGTCCTCATTTGATTCTAAATCATATTAAAATACTCACAAACATTCACTGGGTAACATGCAGAGGACACCGTTTCTCACAGGGACATTTCACACACTGATACATTCTTTTCGATCATAAGTTCTTTGAAATCCATTCAGCATTTCCCGTGGTATTCAAATCGGTAAATACATATTGATTCAAAGACGATTCAAACTTTCCTGGAAGTTTAACAATAAAACATTGTCCACGAATGATGTAAAAATATTGTTTTTCCTCTTGTCCTCTGCTTGTAAATCAATAGAAGAGTGAAATGCTGTCACGGCTGACCCAGACTACACAATGAACCCTTGGTCGGATTATGAGTGCAATACTATGAATACAAACAAGCTCTTGCAAAAATTACCATAGCGTTATTAATGAAGACCAAATTGCACACATTTTAGCTTGACTAACCCATCAGGGAATCTCAGGGAACCATTCTGTACTGCTGCACCCAACGTGACCCCGTGCCCTAATTGGGATTCACAGCCAGCTAAACTCTTTCTTGCAAAACTTCCTCCAAGGAACAGACGGATGTTGTATATGGAACAGGATTTAATGCAAAAAAGTGTGAAACTGAAATGACAAACAAAAATAGCATTCAATAAACGGTAAACAATACAAATATCCAACAAAATAAGACATGCAGACATCAAATAGTAAGATCTACAACATCTCAAATCAACCATAACAAACTACATAAATAATCACATATATATCTGTTAACATTCACATTAAACATACAAACTCACTCATATTGCCACTCAAAGGCTAAGAATGCGAGGATGGCTTCAGATACTGCTCAACAACATCTGGTCTGAGCTGACTTCCTGCATGCTCTAACACTGGCCATCTGCTGGCAGCACACAACGCCACTGCCTCGACCAGCGCCCTCTAGCAGTCTGGATGAGTAAATGAACTAATGAACTAACCCTAACCCAACAAATGAACTGTTCCAGTACACTCCCCGCCTGGCATTATTTTAAGAATGCCACTAATAAACCAACTAAACAGTGGGGGATAACAATAGAATGCAGTCTGATATAGGTCTGGAGAAGGTCTTCGTAGTCTTGTCACGCGCCACTTTGACCTCTATTTTCCGCACTACTCCGTCCTTACTTGGAAGAGTCTTCACGATGATTCCCATGGGCCATTCGTTCCGTTTTAGCTGCTTATCCTTCAGAAGAACAACATCGTTTTCTTTCAGATTTGGTTTGTTGAGTTGCCACTTCCGTCGACTCTGAAGCATGTTGAGGTACTCTTTTTGCCAGCGAGCCCAAAAGGTGTCGGCAAGGACTTGAACTCTTTTCCACTGATGTTGAAACATGTCCGCCTTGGTGAAATCCCCTGATAGAACTGGGATTGCTTTAGTCTTTTGAGTTAGAAGCGTCATGGGAGTCAGGATCAAAGGCGCTTCAGGATCTGAGGAGACGGGCACCAAAGGTCTTGCGTTGATTATAGCTGTGACTTCGGCCAGCAATGTCGTCAAGACCTCATGAGTCAGTGAAGGATTACTTGCTTGTAAGAGCATAGAATCTAGGATGCGTCGTGCGATTCCTATCATACGCTCCCACGTGCCTCCCATGTGGGACGAGTGAGGAGGATTGAACACCCAGGAGCATCTTTGTTCAAGTAGATAGTCATCCACACTTGTGTTACCAGGCTTTGGGGGATCCAGCTTCAGCTCCTTGGATGCACCGATGAAGTTGGTACCGCAGTCGGATCTTAACTGTTTAGCAGGCCCTCTGATGGCGAAAAACCTACGAAGAGCATTGATGAAACTTGAGGAGCTTAGTGTTTCGATCACTTCAATATGGATGGCTCTTGTAGACATACAAGTAAACAGGACTGCCCATCTCTTGCTGTTGGCGTGACCACCTTTAGTGCGGCGCGCTGTGACCTCCCACGGTCCAAACACGTCCAGGCCAACATATGAAAATGGGGGATCAGTTTGTAAACGTTCGGCGGGCAGATCTGCCATGATTTGCTGCTCTGTTTTTCCTCGAAGCTTCCTGCAAGTCACGCATTTGTGGATGACACTGCTGATGGATCTCTTGGCACCAACCAACCACAAACCGCTTGCTCTCACTGCTCCCTCAGTGAAGTGTCTTCCTTGATGTTTAACAGCTTCATGATGATGTCGAATGAGCAGTGTAGCAATGTAATGCTTTCTTGGGATCAGAAGAGGATTGGCTTCATGATTTGGGAGCTTCGACTCTGACAAGCGTCCTCCTACACGGAGCAGATCTTTGTCGTCGATGATCGGCTTGAGCTTGCACAGAGAGCTGTTGCGTGGCAGATCTTGATTTGCCTTGATGTTCCTGATTTCTTCAGCATACACTTCATGTTGGACAGATCTGATGACCGTGTACTCTGCTTGAGTTAAGGTTTCTTCTGTGAGACTGGCTTTGCAGAAGTGCCAGCCTCTACAATCTTTGCTGTTTTTGGACTTGAAACTATGTTTATGTGACGAAGATATGCCACTGCTTTGATAAGAGAGGTCCATTTTGAGAATCGCTCGGCGTGTGGAGCCTAAAGAGCTTGGTGTGGATCTGGTTACAAGCACTGTTGCATTCAGTCGAATTTCAACATCCAACTCCGGATCGATGAGTCCATATGGGCCTTTTTCAGGAGTGACACTGTTTGTGTTAAGAAGAAACTCTGGGCCAGACCACCATGTGGTTCTTTCAATCTTGTCTGCAGGCACAGAGCGAGAACCATGATCAGCTGGATTGTGCTCTGTCGGGACATACTTCCACTGCTCTGGAAGAGAAGATTGTTTGATTCTCTGGACACGATTGTTCACATACACATGGAATCTTCTGTTTTTGTTGTAGATGTATCCCAACACCACTTTGCTGTCAGTGAAAAATGTGATCTTGTCAAGCTTGATTTTTAGCTCTTCTTTGAGAAGCTCTGACATTTCCACCGCAAGAACTGCAGCGCAGAGTTCTAATCTGGGAACGGTGAGCTCTGACATAGGCGCAAGTTTGGCTTTACCCATGACAAACCCAACCTCATTGTGGCCATCTTCATGTGTTGCTTTCAGGTAGGCTGCTGCTGCAATAGCTTTCACAGAAGCATCTGAGAACACACAGAGTTCAATGAAGGTGGCTTGTGAAATGGAGAAGGAAACGTAGGTGCGCGGAATATTGAGTGTTTTAAGGTGCTGCAACGAGTCCTGCCACCTTCTCCAGTCATCATACATGTCTTGTGGTAAAGGACTGTCCCATTCAAGGTCCCGGCTGGTGAGCTCCCTGAGAAGAAGTCTGCCTTTGATGGTTACAGGTGCGAGCATCCCGAGTGGATCATACAAACTATTTATAGTTGAGAGCACACCACGTCGAGTAAAAGGCTTCTGCTCTTGTGGAACATCAAATGTGAATGTGTCTGATGTCGTGTTCCAAATCACACCCAAACTGCGTTGGACTGGGAGCTTGTCTGTTGTGAGATCAAGGTCTTTGATTTCTTTTGCTCTATCTTCAGGAGGGAAAGCACTCACTACTTCCACTTTGTTGGAGCTAATCTTGTGGAGACGTAGATTAGAGAGGGCGAGCATTTTCTGGGCTCTCTGTAAGACGTCAATGGCCTCTGCTTCTGTTGGGAACGACTTCAACGCGTCGTCCACATAGAAGTCTTGTTCGATGAAGTTTCGAGCATCAGTTCCGTATTCACCTTCTGCTTCCTTTGCTGCCATCCGCAATCCGTAGATCGCCACTGCAGGTGAGGGGCTATTGCCAAAGACGTGCACCCTCATGCGATAGTCCACCACATCCTTGGTCAGATCGTTGTCTTCGTACCACAGAAAGCGGAGATAATCCCTGTGATCCTCCTGGACAACGAAGCAATAAAACATCTGCTCGATGTCAGCTGTGATAGCAACAGGTTCCTTTCTGAACCGGAGAAGCACACCTACAAGTGTGTTGTTAAGATCAGGGCCAGAGAGCAAGACATCATTGAGCGACACTCCATCAAACGGAGCACTGGAGTCGAACACCACACGAATCTTCTCAGGCTTCTGTGGGTGGTAGACACCGAAGGTGGGAAGATACCAGGTCTCTTTGTCTTTCTCGCGAGGTGGTGCAAGCTCAGCATGTTTGTTGTCGAGCATCTTCTGCATGAACTCAACAAACTGTGCTTTCATGTCTGGCTTCTTGTCCAACATGCGTCGGAGAGACTCGAGGCGCTTATATGCATAGGTCTTGTTGTCAGGGAGAAGACGTCTTGGGCTTCGAAACGGGAGTGGTGCGACCCAGCTGTTGGAGTCATCTTTGAAACATTGCTCCATCTTTTTCAGAAAGATGAGGTCTTCAACAGAGTGTGCAAGGCGGTTGTCTTCCTTTGTTTGGCAAAAGACATTCTCTCCTAATTTCTCAGCGGTGGGCTTTGCTTGCAGGCTTGAAGATGGCAGTGGGTTGGAAATGGCATTGGATTGGTTCAGTGTGAAGCTCTCTTTTACATTGAAACGACTGTCACAGGGAGTGAGATAGCTTGGGCGACCATTGTCCAACACATGTGTCTTGAGAGCATTTACTTCGCTTGGCTTGTGGGCACTGCCTAGGCACACATCACCGATGATAACCCAGCCTAGGTCGAGCTTTTGTGCAAATGGGTCATTGTGCTTGCCACATATCTGTTTTCTCACCTTGTGAACCATTAGAAGATTACGTCCAATCAGGAGAAGAATGTCGGCCTCTGTGTCAAGAGGAGGTATCTCAGCGGCAATTGCCTTCAGATGAGGGTGATGTGAAGCAGCTTCTGCAGTGGGTATCTCTTCCCTATTGTTGGGGATAGCATTGCACTCAATTAGCATTGGGAGAGGAAAGCTCATTTTTCCATCAATTGACTGAACTATGTAATCACACGCTCTTCTGCCACTTACTTGTGTCACACCAGCACAGGTTTTCAGAGTGTATGGTGTGGTTGTCCCTTGTATTGCAAACATGTCAAAGAACTCTGTTTTTGCCAGTGATTGGTTACTTTGATCATCTATTATTGCATACATCTTTTTTGTGTTGTGTGGCTCACCTTTTGGGTGGACTTGCACCAAACAGATCTTAGAGCAGGACTTTCCTGTGATTTCATTTCCACATACCTCTGTACACGTGGCTGTAACATCAGAGTTTTGTTTATTTTCATTTGCGTTTTCTTGCTCCCCGCCGTGCTCCTTTGAGGATGGAGGAGGCTTGGATGCTGGCGGTGCCGGACCTGGGTGAAGAGCTGCCAGGTGTCTCTCACTGTCACACTCTTCACACTTTATTGTAGCCTTACAGTCCTTGGCTTGGTGACTGGTAGAAGCAAGGCAACGATAGCAGATGTTGTTAACTTTAAGCAACTTCTTCCTATCTTCCAGCAGCATCGTTCTGAAACCCCTGCATTTTTTCAGTGGGTGTGGTTTGTGATGTATTGGACATTCTTTTTTAATGTCTTCACCTGTCTCATTTCTCTTGTCTGTCTCTGACACTTCTGTCTTGTGCACTGTGATTGTCTGTCTTTGGCTGTAGTTACCTGTTGGTTTTCCTTTTCTGTAACTGACTGCAGGGTTGGTCGGTGGGTTGTAAGCTATGGTGAAGCTCGGATCATTCCTTGCTTTTGCTTGACCTTTCACAAAGTCCACAAAAAACGAGAAGGGTGGGAAACTTACATTATGGTCTTCTTTATATCTTGACCCCACCATTGTCCATCGCTCTTGAACATTAAAGGGAAGCTTTTCCACGATCGGACTCACTCCCCTTGCTGTATCAAGGTAACTCAAACCTGTTAGATAACCATCTAGTTTTGCAGCTTCCAGTTCACACAGAAGATCTGACAGGTCACGAAGCTTGTGAGGTTCTTTGTTTGAAAGCTTTGGGAAGTTTTGTAACCTCGCAAACAGGGAGTTTTCTATTGCTTCTGGTGAGCCGTAACATTCCTCTAATCTTGTCCAGACCATGTTCAGACCAACATCTGGATACTTTATGTTGACTGCCTTTAATCTCTTTGCATGTTCAGAAGACTCAGGGCCAAGCCACTTGATGAGGAGGTTCAGCTCTTCATTAGCTGTAAGACCCAGCTCGCTGATAGTGCTCTGGAAAGTAGCCTTCCAGCAGAGATAATTCTCTGGCTTGTCATCAAATTTAGTCAGCCCTCCAGTTACAAGTTGACTTCTAGCTAGGAACCTAGCAAGGTCACTGGTTGTGTTGTCAGCACGGTTTGGACTTAAAAATTGCTGAGGTTGTGACATGTTGTGAGGAGCTCGAATAATGTCTCTTAGTGGTGGTTGCTTGACGCCATCTGGTGGCCGAACTGAGTATTGGTTTTGTTTGGTATGAAAAGGTATGTAGACTCTTTCTCTCTCTCTCTGGTATTGCTCTTCTTGATATGCATAGCTGTGTTGGAAAGTCTCTCTATTTTGAGGAAGCTCAGTGTAGCTGTGTTTGTTTATGTACTCACTCACTTTTTGTTCTGCAGTCGGTTGTAGGTTCAAGAAACTCAATGTATCGCTTTTCTCTTCTTCCCCATACTGAGCTGCTGCAGACTCCATCACCTCTGCTTTAGCCTTGGCAGCGTCTGCTTCCTTTTGGAGGTTGAGCACGTCAAGAGTGGCTTCTAACCGTGCCTTTTCCACTTTGATACTCAACTCTTTCTCAGCATAGGCTAATCTGGCTTTTGCTGCTTGAGCTTCAGCTTGTGCATGTGCTGCAGCCATACTGGCTCGACTTGAAGCTGCTGACCTTGAGGCTGACGACCTTGAGGATACTCCTGCTGCTGATCGAACAGTGATTTTACCTGAATGTGTCGAAGACTTGGATGAGTGTGACTTTGGTGAGTGAGAGGAGTATGACCTTTCCTTCTGATTTGACTTTTCTTCACTGTGTAACTTTTCTTCGTGTGACTTATCTTTAGCCAGTCGTCTTTGTTCTTCTTCTTTCTCCATAGTAGCGTCGAGCAGAACTGCAGATGTTGAAAGTGTGTGTTTCCTTTTGCCAACCGTTCACTGTGGTCCTTGCAGAGTGCTATGATTTCACTGTACTGCTGCACCCAACGTGACCCCGTGCCCTAATTGGGATTCACAGCCAGCTAAACTCTTTCTTGCAAAACTTCCTCCAAGGAACAGACGGATGTTGTATATGGAACAGGATTTAATGCAAAAAAGTGTGAAACTGAAATGACAAACAAAAATAGCATTCAATAAACGGTAAACAATACAAATATCCAACAAAATAAGACATGCAGACATCAAATAGTAAGATCTACAACATCTCAAATCAACCATAACAAACTACATAAATAATCACATATATATCTGTTAACATTCACATTAAACATACAAACTCACTCATATTGCCACTCAAAGGCTAAGAATGCGAGGATGGCTTCAGATACTGCTCAACAACATCTGGTCTGAGCTGACTTCCTGCATGCTCTAACACTGGCCATCTGCTGGCAGCACACAACGCCACTGCCTCGACCAGCGCCCTCTAGCAGTCTGGATGAGTAAATGAACTAATGAACTAACCCTAACCCAACAAATGAACTGTTCCAGTACACATTCAATTTATCTTGTTAAAGAGAAATGGTTTAGAAGTCACGTTGTCCACATTTTCATAGAATATGTGGTTGATTATTTTGTGGGATTTCTTCTTTTAAGATCTGAGCTTGTACCTCAAAGATAAAGGACACAGATGATTTTATTTAGAGCTTTTAACCATGTTTTTAATGTTGATCCTTTATCAAAACATACCTACAGTTGTATTTAACTTTCTTTATGCTTGTTTAATGTAAAAAACGAGATTGTCTTGTCTGACCACCGAAAAGCACTATGTTTCAATTTTCCCAGGACAGTTAGAGCACAAATCAGAAACTCAAAACTCCCTGTGCCTTTTTAAAGCCTATAAATCATCGTCGAACAGGCAGATTTGTTCTGAGTCATGCTGCGGTTGTATTGTGTTCACAACTAACGCATGTCTCCAAAGAGGTTATGCACTGACATTCTTTTATTTGAAAAATGCTCCTAAACATCACGACTGAGTTGCAGAATTTTGAGCAGCACAAACTGAATACAACTGTTTTTCTTTGGGCTAATTTTTGTCCATGTAGCTTTTGTTTCGCTCAAATTAACTTTTTGCTGTAAAATGTAACCCAAAAGTAGTTTCTCGTTGTTGCTTCGACTGTGCACAGCTTAGTTAGTTTGTTAGCTTATGGCAGTTGGAGATTTAGGACACTTCGAATGCCGCTCGACAACTATATTCCATGACACTGGGACTCAGAAACACCTCATTTAAGGAGAGAAAAGTAATGAGTTCAACTGTGTCTGTGCAGTGTTCCTGTTGTTAATCTGGTTTTCTACAACTGTTTAATTGATTTTTTTGTTTTAGATGTCACGTGCAAACTAAATATTTTGCAGACTTGTAGACTTTTGTATTTGTTATCAGACTTTAGCATCTTTTCTTCACATTTTAGTTGTGTTTTAAGCTTTTACATGAAAAAAATGTCATTACTCACCATTGACTCGTGATGTCATATCCTTTATTAGCATAGCAGTCACGTTGCTTAATGGCTTCATATAGTATTATTTCATTATTGTGAAACAGAGTCGTATTTTTTAAAGTTTGTGTGAAATGTAGACCTTATTTTAGGTTTGAAAATCTGAAATACAAATGCCAAGGTGACAAAAAACATGTTTAAAAGCCCATTAATACTACAAGAATGCATAATATGTCTATGTCATAATCATCTCTCGGCAAATACCAGATTCACAAAAAATCCCGGCTGCTTCATCTTACCCAGAAGGAATTGCATTCGCCTTCAACCTTGATCAAAACCTTACTATTTGTCTAAAACACGAGTCGTTATTTGTAATAGTAGACTCTGCTTGCTCCGGGGCTCTGTCAATGCCAAACTATAGCTCTGAATGAACGCTTTGCTGTTTTGCAGTTGCTGCTCTAACCGTGTCCATTAAGTAGTATTAAATCAGCAGGAAAACAAACAACTGTCTCCAAAAAGCACAAAACGGACTCGCCCTGGAGAGAAATGTAGTGGATCTTTTTTTCTTCCTCCCTTTCAACCGCTCCGACTACTCACAAAAGCGTATTTATGGCTGCCCTATGGTGGGATTCCAGATTTATAGACTCGGCGCTGAATTCAATTAAGGAGTGAGTGAGTCAAATGGCGAACTGTGCAGCTAATTTCATTAATATTCTATCTGGGCGTGTTCCGGGGCGTGCGGCGGTGAATTAGCTGGAGTATTCCTTACACATATCGCCGGTGTCCTGCCGCTGGCTTGTACGCGTCATTAACCTTTGTCATTTGCAGCCCTTTTGCCCTCCTAATTTACAGACTCCCTCCACACACGGATTTGCACACGCCTCACACACGGCGCGGAGTTAAATGTTATAGTCGCACCAAGAAAGTATGGCCACCCGTGAAACTTTTATGAGCGAATACTTCTGTGCGGTGTCATGCTGAATACTAAATACAACCGTTCAAGGCTTATGGGGCGCGAAGAGTGGCACACAAGTCCAATTGTTATGAGGTTCAGAGACGAAAACTGCATAAAAATTGATTTGGCCTGAACTTCCTGACAGGGGCGTCGGACAGGGGGGGGTAAAGGGTACTGGTTTCCCCGGGACCCAGGGCAGGGAAGGGCCCTCAAATGTATGTGATGGTTTTTCTTTTTTTTGCATTTTTCAACACTATAATCTACTTTTTGTTGTTATAAAATGCATTGGTATTGATTAAAGTCCTTGAGAGACAAAAATACAATACAACTGAGGGCCCCGTCACCCCTTTAAAAAGACATGTTAGTCAAGTTACTAATAAACATGACAACAAGTTGCAGTTTGTTTCTTTTTTTTTCTTTTTTGCAATAATATGGTTTGAGATGTTTGTGAAATAGGTCTGATTATAGCAAAAAACAAACAATACTGTATCATAATATTGACCTTATTCTGCCCCGCCCACTTTTGCCGTTTTTGTTGTAAACGCACTTTCGTTTGACGAGAACTCCGTTAAAGCTAATGACGAACGAGGTAAAAGTCTGGCCGCTAAAATGTTAGATAAAGTAGGTTGATTTGTGTAAAATGTTTAATGAACACGAGCAACAACAAGTCAACAACGCTCCGATTTCCTGGTCAGTCTGAAAAATATTTTTTAGTCCATGTAGAACTTATTTTCTGTTGAGCTCGTCTGCTCCGTGTAAACTAATACAACGGAAACAAGACGGCGGCGCGTACGGCAACTTCCGGAATAAGGTGAATAAGCCGGTAGCTACACAGATTGTATATAAAGTGGAGAGTAATCAGTTGATAATAGTGAATGAAAAAATAACAACAGAAAAATAAGTAGCAAGGATACATAAATCATATGCAAGATCATGTATTAAGGGTCACGCCAAGAAGGTTTGTACCTGGGGCCCAGAATTTGGTGCGATGCCCCTGCTTCCTCATGAATTAAAACCATATTAGAGGAAAGCAACGGTTTCTCACTAAATATCATCATGTCCGGCCCCCGCACGTTTACCCAGGCAGGTAGATAATGATCATCTCAAAAACCACACCATGTTCCTTGTTGCTGGGTTTTATTAGGTCTGACGCAAGGCATGGATTTGAAGAATGAATGGTAAAAAGGTTCTGCAGGTTTACGGCAGGACTGGTCTGGTCTGGTCTGGTCTGGCGCTAAACAGGAAGTGGAATGTAATAGGGCTGCAACAAGTTATCGTTAATTGAAATAATTTTTTTGCTTCCTAGTTTTGTAGGAGTTTTCTGTACAAACTCCAAATTGTGCCATGAGCTGAGAGAAGACGTTTATGAGGCCCAAATTGAAAAGGACAGTAGAAACATGTACAGTTGTGTTTTTATTATTATTATTTTTTCCCTTTTCTTATAAATACACTCTAGGAAGAAGTAATCAAGCAGCATCTTGTTAGCTTCATCAGATTTCGTAAAAATCTCATATTCACACACCTGAACGAAAGAAATTTATAGATTAATCTCTATTTCTAATAATAGTAATATTGACCTTATTCTGCCCCGCCCACTTTTGCCGTTTTTGCACTTTTGTTGTAAACGCACTTTCGTTTGACGAGAACTCCGTTAAAGCTAATGATGAACGAGGGAAAAGTCTAAAATGTTACATAAAGTAGGTTGATTTGTGTAAAATGTTTAATGAACACGAGCAGCAACAAGTCACAACACAACGATTTCCTGGTCAGTCTGAAAACGTCTTTTTAGTCCATGTAGAACTTATTTTCTGTTGAGCTCGTCTGCTCCATGTAAACGAATACAACGGAGACAAGACGGCGGCGCGTAAGGCAACTTCAGGAATAAGGTGAATAACCATTACCAAAATAATCGTTAGTTGCAGCCAAGAATATAACCCTACTTTCAGTTTACTGAAATGTGATGAGGTGATTGTCTTTCAGCTGCAACATGATGCTTAAATCCAACTAATGCAGTGGGTGGCTTCTCATTTCTGTAGCAACCATGTGGAAAGACGAATCCTGTGATTATGGAAAATGTGTCAGTATGTTTGAGAAGGGTCAAATCATTGGCATCAAACAGAAAGCATCTGAGGAGAAGCACAAACTAACCCAGATCGGAATACTCATTGAGAATCATTGGGGCATCATCAGTACAATATCTTGGTGAAAAATCTTTTGACATTACAGAAGTTTGTTGAAACAGTGGCACAGCGACTGTGTGCTGTAACCAAAGCTCCAACAAAAATAACTGTGTGACCTTCATTTTCTGTTGTGACTTTTTTGGACAGGCAGTGTAAAATACAACTGAAAGGCATCTCTAGAAGAAATAAAGCTGAAATATAGAATGGGTGCAGGCAAAACATTTCAAACAACACGTACAAAATCCTGGAGTAGGTTCAAAACCGCCAAAGAAGTAATGATTTTAGTCATGAAGTAGGCTGCCGATTAATGATATAATCACTAAACGGGTAACAAGGTAATTAGAGAACATGTCAAATTTGGATTGAGAAACTGTTCAAAGTAACATTCAAAATAGTACAACAACATCACTGCTAAATATTAAAAGTGTCCCCCCCTTTTAGAATCAGAATCATACTTTAATCATCCCAAAGGGGAAATTCTTTTTGCTACAGACATACAACCAACCAGAAAAAAATAAGAGTTAGAAATGAGATTTAAAAAAATAGACTTAATTTCTTCAAAACAACAAACTAAATAAAACAATCCCAATACCAAAGGATAAAATAGAATAGATCTATTTTATCAACCAAACCCCTGGAGCTAACAAACAATTAACATTTCAAATAAGTCTGCTACTTTTAACACTAGGACTAATATCACAACAAAACAAAAGTATTTTAATTCATGAGCAATAATTGTAATCTCATTTGACGTCAGACTGATTTAGAAAGGTTTTGCCGGTATTCTTAACATTTTATGGCCTAAAAATGACAACAAAAAGCAGATGCAGCAGCTTAATGGGAGGGATACAATAGCAGACATTATCGGCACAAGGTTAACACGACTTCTTTGTGTGCGCATCAGATGATTATAATCCAGGATGATTATTCATGTGTTCCTGTGTTTGCGTTAGCGCAGCATGTGGACGGGGAGCGGCTTCCACTGAATGAATGCATACAGCGTAAACAGCTACATGCTAAAGTTTTATTTTTGGCCTGTTTGTCATGCAGGAAGTGTCGTGCGCAGCGACTGCATCCGAATACAAACAAACTAAAGCCTGTATCTCCACACAGCTGCATACATTACACTGCAGTAATCTCCTCTTTGTTTTGGCACTTGTCCTTTACAAGTTTGCTCTTTTATTTAAGACGCGGGAGAGGCATTCAAAGAAACAAACAAAATACGATTCAATTTTGTCTATAAAGCACAACATCAGAGCTGAAATCTGCAGGATGCACATGAAAGAAAGTCAACTTGTTTGTTTTATACCATGACATGCAATTGACAATGATATTACAAAATTAGTCATGCCAGAGTAATAAAAATGAAGTTATGTCTCATGTGAATGTTTTAAGATGCATCTAAAGTTTCCATGGTGATAATTGCTGGATTGCTCCACTGTATGGCACTTCATTTAAAGGGCCTATGACAGGTTGAAGTACTCATTTCACTAAAACACAGTTAAGATAATTATATTCAAGATTCTGCTAAAAAATAAAAACCATTTTTATCCCAGTTTGGCAGTTTTTTAGGTTTAACTTTTGACTTCCTGGTTGTAAATCATGACATCACACTGGGGAATTCTGTAACTGTTGCCTAGAAACCATGTCGTACACTGGGTCAAAACTCCTCAAATGTCACAGAAATTATTATTTGACAGATAAAAACATATAGGAACGCCTTTATTTTGATTAATTAATGTTTAAAGGATCAGAAAAATGTGTTTGTTGGTTGTAATTTGTCCCTGGTGTGTCTCCCTAGTGTGATGTCATCGTGTTTTGGAACTCTGCTCTGCTTCCTGTAAAGTTCAACATATTTTTCAACTTTTCTTCACAAACTGACACCCGATTTGTGTAAAACTATCATTCATATTCACAACAGGTTTTATCCCACCAAATAAAGTCAAAACTAGAAAATCATAAAAACCTGTCATACGCACTTTAAACTAAAAACATGCATCATTACTCTGAGGGGTTACACTTCTCCACAGATCTGACCTGGAACTTAGTCTCAACTCCATGGAGATTTTAAGTTTGATGCCAGTCTATGGAAGATTTTAGGAAAGAAAAAAAACATTTCCATGGAGACAAGCAAGTGACAAATCCTGCAACCTAAAGTACAAAAACTTAAATTTGCTTGGATTCTTGAGATACATTATGTTAGTTTTTATCTCTACAAGTAAAATCTACTTTTTCTACATTTCATTCTACATTTCATTCATTTCATTGCACATCTGCCAACTGTACATTCTGTATATAGTCTATCTTAGTCTATTTTATTCTTAATTTTATGCATGCCTTTTATATATTTATTATATTTTATTCATTGCTTTATGTTGCACCTACGCCGAAGCAAGTTCCTATGTTTGTGAATTTCACTGACAATGGCAATAAACCGTTTTCTGATTCTGATTCTGATAAAAAAAGAAAACATAAAATACAAAAATATAAATAAATATAACCCACCCAAGTGTTTTTAAAATGTTGGTTAAACTGAGCAGTTCCATATGCGCCCAGTAGAGGGTGCTAAAGGCTCTGCTGTAAACACACCGCCATCTTGTGAAAAACCTGGACAACACACGTAAGACACATGCTGTAAAAATATTACTAAAGTGTGTTAATCACAACTTGTTTTTGGTTAGAGGTGAAATAATTTGCAAAAAGTACTGGAGATTAACATTTGTAGTGTTTTTGTGTTTGTTATATTCTCCGGTGAGAGTATTATGATGCTATGCTAATGTCAGCTAACTTTGGCACTGATTTCATGATGTTGTGACAAATTGTTTTCCACATGATTTTGTGAAACATTCGAGCCAAGGACGTGCTGCATGCCTTACCCTCATCCACGGTGGACCTGGTCTTCATCGCAAACAACTGAACTGAGCTAAGATCACACTACGCAGACAGATGCAAGACATTTTCATCAGCGCTCTGAACTTTTATGTTCTAAAAGACAGTTTGTGTTGGGAATTTGGATTTATTTGGATTGGGAAAAAGGACTGAAGCATATAGGCATAAACTAGGGCTGAAACAAGTTAATCAATGGATCGCAACTAATTAACTGTCCACCATGTTAGTTATTAAATTAATTTATGGCTCACTTAGAGCAGTAATTATGTGAAAATAACATGGGAAATGTGTAAATTTAGTCTTTAGTCTGTAAATCTACTACAACAGGACATCCTCAAGTGCCTTTATGTCAGCTTCATTTGGTCAAATTTAGTAAAAATTTCGTATTCGTTGGCCTTTTACTTTCTAACCAATTTATTTTGTTTATTTATTTATTTGATAGGGACAATGCACATTAATGAACATCAGTATAAAACAGATGTAAATATACTGGATTATAGCTACAAAGCTAGTTTTCATCCGTAGTCCCTAGGCAGGCAGATACATAAAAAATTACAACATGCAACACAAATACAAGGAAAAGTTAAGTCTAATGGTCACATGACTGAACCAGTTACTTAACAATAGTCGCTAGATTAATTGATTTGTAAAAAGATTGTTAGTCGAGACCAAGAAAGTTGAGATACTTTATTGATTCTGTTAAATACATGCCCTCTTTGTTCACTTTTCTTACTACAAAATGTGATCACAATTTATTACACCTTCATTCCTCCTTCAGAACCCAGAGTCCTGGGTATGTTTATTATTCAGATTACAGTAGCTCACTTGATACAGGTTACATGCAACTGCTGACATCATTCCAAAGGCAAACGTACAACTTTTGTGCTATTTTCCTGTCCACGCAATACACCAGTGTTCATATCTGTCTGCAAAAATATTCCTAGTTTTCCCAAAAGTACGACAAATCCCCAAAAAGTTAGCGGTTTTTAACAAGGAAATCTATTCGTATGGACGTTTGTGTATCGTAGTTAGCTCCTCAAATCTGGGCAGAGTCATCATCGGGTGAATTATGCACTTCTCGTCGTCTGTTCCACAAAAACGCCCGAGCAAATGAATCCGCGCTCCTCCAGCTGTGCGGCCGTCCTCAGTGGAACACGCGCTAATTGGAGCGGCGGTTTTGGTTCGTGCATGCGGCTGTCTCTCCGTGAGCCGTGCGTCTTTGGCATCGCCGCTGTGTGTGTGATTGATGAACCGGTTTCGGGAGGGTTTTGGCCACTGTGCCGTGATTCCTGACAAATGACAGGGTCGCCGGAGGGAGTAGCGGCAGGTGAATCGGGTGTCACGCCGGGAGGGATATAGAGTGTGGAGCGGGGAGCGTGTGTTCTCATTCACACCACTGACTGACGGCTGAGTGGACACGCCGAAATGGTCTCGCCGAAGGCCCGGTGAGAGCTGCAGAGAGCGGGTTTGTGAGGCAGAGGTCGGACTGTGGTGGGATTGGGACGAGCTCAGCGGGCTCTGTGTGCTTCTGATCAGCCTGTCATGGTTACAATGTTTGAAGTGCGATATTTTGCAACGGAAAATATCACGATAAACGATAATAACGAACATCGTAGAAAGGGGTTCAGAGGTTGTCATCCGGACGCCGTTTAAAGATCGAGACGTTTCTTATCTTTAAACGGCGTCCGGATGACAACCTCTGAACCCCTTTCTACGATGGACCACACCTGGACGAATGAGGGTTTACATCGACGATAATAACGAAACTATTCACAAATTGTTCTTCTTAAAGACACATAAGTATTTATTTATTTGGCAGGGACATTGCAATCATTCATAGTTACAGAACAAAGCTTGTAGCTGATGCGATGCATACAGAGTTTATTCACTTTATTCCGGAAGTTGCCGTACGCGCCGCCGTCTTGTTTCTGTTGTATTAGTTTACACGGAGCAGACGAGCTCAACAGAAAATATGTTCTACTTGGACTAAAAAGACGTTTTCAGACGCCCAGGAAATTGATGCGTTGTGACTTGTTGTTGCTCGTGTTCATTAAACATTTTACACAAATCAATCTACTTTATGTAACATTTTAGTGGTGAGACTTTTCCCTCGTTCATCATTAGCTTTAACGGAGTTCTCGTCAAACGGAAGTGCGTTTACAACAAAAGTGCAAAAAACGGCAAAAGTGGGCGGGGCAGAATAAGGTCAATAGCAAGTGCTAATTTTCAACTCCCGTCCCTGGTTGGACTTTTCTACACTTTCTACAACCAATAACAAAACACATTAAAACACATTTCTAATAAATAAATAGATCAGTGCAAAATTTAGACTCGTTCTTTCACTCTCACTCATACACTTTCATACCATTTGCAGGTGGGTACAATTTTGGTTTTATTTGAAAGTAGGAGATGCATTCACCCTCCTACTTATGTGTCTTTAAGAAGAACAATTTGTGAATAAAACCAAAGAAGACATGATGAACTTTGTTGGAATAATGAAACTACCTCATCCCACTGACAGCAACGGAATCTAGTTATTTGGTGTCATTAAAAAGTCTTAAAGTGCCCATGACAGGTTGGACTACCCATTTAACTAAAATATAGTTAAGATAGGTATATTTCAAATTATGCTAAAATCGTTAAAGCTTGTACCCCCACTTATTTTTTTTTTAGGTTTTTAATTTTACTTCCTGGTTGTAAATGATGACTCCACACTAGGAATTTACGAAACCATCCTGTACAGTGGGCCAAAACTCATTTAATGTCCCAATTTTTTCACAAAATGTTTTCATTTGAC
Source organism: Rhinogobius similis (assembly GCA_019453435.1). Taxonomy (NCBI): domain Eukaryota; kingdom Metazoa; phylum Chordata; class Actinopteri; order Gobiiformes; family Gobiidae; genus Rhinogobius; species Rhinogobius similis. The sequence goes on along the minus strand of CM033622.1, from coordinate 13,517,963 downwards.
AAAGAAAAATACATGTGAACACCTTTATTTTGTTGAGTCAATGTTTAAAGTGTCAAAAAAGAAGTTTCTTTTGTGTAAATTATGAATAACCTTTGACTCCCTAGTGTGATATCAATTTGTTTGCTTCCTGTAATTTTCAACATATTTTTCAACTTTTCACAAACAGCGACCTGATTGATATATAACTATAATTCATATTTACAGGAGGTATTAGCACACTGAATAAAGTCAAAATTAGAAAATCTTTCAAACCTGTCATACGCACTTTAAAAGTTACTCATTTCACTCTCTACAGCTCAAATCATATCCAAAATAATACGTTTCTCAAAGTGCAAAGAAAATGCATCACGCATAAATAAATGTATAAATATTGAGCCACAAATCTGTTGTTCTTTCTATCATATATTGAACGATAAGTCGATGTAGTAATTATCGTGGCGGGTGCTGATGGGACAAAACAAACCAAAGCACATGCCGGTCTGTATTTTTTAGATCTGTAAATAATGGTATTGACACAGCATCTGCATTAGCCTAGTGTAGGGGTGTCCAAACTTTTTCCATCGAGGGCCACATAATGAAATATAGACAAAGCGGAGGGCCACAAATCAACCGTGAAACGTTCAAAAAGGTTGCGTTTATCTGATGTTTTAAGCACCACCACATCTACATTCAGTCTCAGTGTCTTAATATCAGCTCTGCCTCACACCAAAATGTGAATTATTTAGGTCATAATTGTAGAAAATCTGAAATGTGCTGTAAATAGTACTTCTTGAGACAATGTGGGCCGAGAACAGTTGGTCTGTGGGCCGCATTTGGCCCCGGGCCTTAGTTTGGACATGCCTGGTCTAGTGACTGAAACTTATGAAAATATTTAGTTTAGTATTTAGTCGACTACTGTTGTGACTGTAGTAAAAAAATAACATGCTCTGCGAATCAGTTCATTATCTAAAAGGACATATAGCAAATAGCAAACAGTATCTTCATTAATGAAAAGCCAGACCACTTTCCTGTCACTCCTGAAACTCTCTCCATACCTTGTCCTTTTTTTTTTATGTGATCCATATAAATGATTATAATCCGCACAAAATAATACGTTGTTTTGGTTGACAAAGACACCATTGACCAATAATTTGACTAAAGGACTATAACGGACTGCAGCCCAAATTGAGTTGTTTCTAAAAAATGTATCAGTTAATCTGTTATTATCTGTTAATATTGAGACATTTATTTTATTTTCCATTCAATTAATAACAGTCAGTGCGTGCTGTTTTTGCTCCTGAAATGTGTCTCCACCCAGTGCCTCAGAACTGTCAGGAGCAGCGGGTGACCCTGATAGAACGTGAAGAATTCTTTTGGCTATTTCTTATTATTTATCAGCCAAATCCAGCGTGTTCGTTTACTGTAAGACTGGAGCGTTTAGCAGTCAACAATTACTACACTATATAACTAATAACACATACCAGTATAATGATGGCCAGGATTCGACGAGTTACAATGAAAAGATTTATTTCCCTAATACAAAATCATCTATACAGAGCTCTGGACGTTCTGAGCCCTAACAATGGTTACTCTCGCCGCTATCTCCCCAGAACGTAACCACTGGCTCAGTCCATCCGTATTTAACACATCGCACATGAATAATACATGAATATGCAAGAAGAGGCGATGTCATCCTTCCTGAAGTCTTCTGATGGGGGGTTTAACGTAAAGTTCTCCTTATATGGTGTGTGCGCAGGGAGAGGCCGTTTTGTTTATCTTACACATTCCTGAGATTTAGGCTTTGCATCTGCTTTGCCACAGTATGAAGACTTCACAACTAGTTTGGATGTTACCTGAAACTCAATAACTGACATGTTGTACAACAAACAAAACCTCTGCAATTCATCTTACATATGTAAAACTATAAAACCATTATTTTATAATTATAAAATATAAAAAAGTCTTCAAATATAAAAGTATAAAAATATAAAACCCTTCAAACGTTTGGGACCCGTCAATAGATCTTGAGCCAAGACATGATCATCTGGCAGGTTTAAACACTTACTGCTGGTATAATTTAACAGAAAGTCCACAAACTGCGCTTTAATCAAACCAAACATCTTTGCTGTGAGATAATACTTCTTTTCGTTTGCAGGATTTCGGAAAACGTAGTAAATAAGACTGTTATTTTTATTTTATAATCACTATCTGATTTTTTACAGTCTTAAAAAGATGGAAAAACATAAGTAGTCCATTCTAAATTGTTTGTTGCAGCCCAAAGTGATTCCTCGTCCTAAATATTCACCATGATAAGACCATTTTATAGAGACCAAAGCAGAGTTTTACCATTTTGGTAAAGTTAACCATAACTAGCATGCTACACTGCAAAAAAGGCCTATCAAAAAATAAGAAAAATAAACTCAAAATAAGACCTTTTTACTCTAATTTAAGTGAAATTATCTGCCAGTGGAATAAGATTATTTTACTTTAGTTTACTTAAAACAAGTCAAAACTGTCAATTTGAAGTAGTCCTGTCAAGTGAAAAAATCTTAAAATTGGACTTTTAAGATTAATTTGCTTAATTCAAGTAAATTTAACTAAATTAGATAATCCCTTTTTGCAGTGTAACAGTGCACATCCTGGTTCTCCGTCAATAAAACGCTTTACATTTAGATGCAAACCTAGTCTACTTTTGACTCTGGGAGAGTTTTTTACACCGCTGAGGCAAAACAGAAAGAAAAACTGGACGCAGCCCCTTTAAAAAATCATCATTTTGCATCATCTTGTCACTTCCAGTCTAGATCTCGCTTCTCAGGTTTTATTTTTGGATCACCACAGCCCGATTTAAATATTGACATTGAAGTTTCATGCCAGCTAGTGTTCATTTTCCCGACGAGTTTTGATTTCACGTTATTTGCTTCATCGTAGCTTCTGTATTTAACTTTTTCCCACTCCCTTTCACACTGTACATCCAAAATAGTCCACACTGTGTCAAAATGACTCTTTCAATTAGGTGGATATTCACGGTATCTTTAAATTCCTCGGTGATTTTCTGTTTTTCTCGACTGCGCTGGAAGTTTTGGATGTTGTTGGATGTCTAAGAAAAGTGTTGGATGTCTAAGAAAAGACAATTCCCATGGGAAATTAGTGCTTTTGAGGCTTCACTGAGCACCACCAGAATGAACCGAGACAAACAGTGCAGATTGGACACACATTCTTTCTAACCGGCATCGGGCTCGGATTACAAGATATTGACTACGTTCTTAGAATCTTGGTCTATAGCCAATCTTTTAATTATTGATTTGACCTGGAAAGTTGCAACGAAACGAATGATCACCAAAGTGAACCATGTTGCAGATATTTTTCAGTGGGAGGATGAACTGGAGAAACCTAAACAGAAAAGCAAACATCCACAGTCCACACAGAAAGGCCCCATGGGGTTCTGAAATCAAATCTTGGACCTTCTTCAAACACGGTGAAGACTTATTTTCTTTATACCTCCCAACTGCCAAACTTGCTTCCAGAAAATCTACGTTTTGAATTAACTCTTATTATTTTTAGACACATCTTTTTAAAATTGCTTAAGACTAACTTAAAACAATGTTATATATCAATTCAAATCAGTATCTCAATAGAATAAAGAATAAAATAAATACAAAAATCTGTTTTATCCACTAACACAATTTCCATTTTATGTTAACTTGTAACACTTTATGATAACTACACTTATTCCTGCCTTAAAACAAAGCATGAACAAAGACTTAAACCATATGAACAAATCGTTTATTAAGAATGATTCAGGCTTAGTATCCATTTAACTAATAATCCAACCCTAATTCTTAACCCTAACCTTAACCTTAATTAACTAATCCTGAATCATGCTTAATCATGCTTAATAAACTACATGTTAATTATGAGATAGGTATTTGTTAATGGTTTGTTAAGGCAAATTAAGATGTAGTTAATATAAAGTGGTACTGCTTAAGTTAATTAATTAATTAATTATTTAGTTAGAAAATATCCCTCACAACTTATTTACATATTTAGACGATCATGTACAGTTTAAACAAGTGTGCGTTCGTACTTTTCATACTTTCATTGACTTTAAAGAGATTTTTACCATACTTTTCATTCTTTATATTTATTAGAAATGTGTAAATTATGTGAACTTTTTAATTGTAATTCTATGCAAAGCCGTTTGAGTTGTCTGAGTGCATGAAAGGTGCTCTACAACTGAACTTGATTTGACTCCTTATGTCTTTTACAAGAAAAACTCAATCTGTAAATGTAAAGAAATGTAGTTATTTAATTTTAATGAAGCTCTATATTCGCTGTCAAGTAAACAGTATAGCTTCTCTCACTCACTCCTCCTATTGGTCAACATCTACCAAGCTCTGTTTGAAAAAGACAGATGGATGTAACGAAATATAGTTACATACCACATCTCACGAGAAGTATAGTTTTACTGTTTAAAGTTGCATTGTCCAACTTTTCTCTTGTATATGAGTGTATTGTATCAGTAATAGTTGACAAAATCAGACAACTGCACCCTGTGATTGTAAAAAAAAAATCAATCACTATTAGGGCTGCATGATATCGTAAAAATTGGGATATGTCTATCAAGTGCTGTGATATTGGTATTGATTGATAACTGTGACATTTGAATATACTTTTTGACCCTACAATTTCAGTTATGTTCAAACAAATATGTTGATCCCTTAATATATTAGTCAAATTGTGAAAATAAAGACTGAACAGCGACTTAATCAAGGCCAATTTAGCCCGAATAAACACAGTTATGAATAAAATCAGTCTGTTGTATCACTTCAATTTTAAGAAACAGAAAACTTCGATCAAATGGACGATCTTGGTGTTGGTGCGATATATTTAGTTTGTTGCTATGCCAGTGTTGCAGCATCGATACTTTTGGACATTTTGGATTGAGAGCTGATTGTGCGTCGGTGGTCCACTCTGCGTCACTTTCTTGTCTGAAAAAGCTGTTGTTCTAGTGGTCCATAATCATGTAAATACTAGCGAGGCCCAAGTGTTTTCAAGAGCTTGGAACTATTTGGAGAGATTCCGTCTTTCCCTTCACTTGAAAAAAGTCCACACAAAGCATGACAAAATCTAAATTGTGCCCTGCTGTGTGAATGTGTTACGTTTATTTACTGCCAAATCGCTAACGTCTACTTTCACTTTTATGCAGCTAAAATGTGGAACAGTCTTCCTGAAGATGTGACACAGGCTTCTCCTCTGACAATGTTCAAATTCAGACTAAAATCAGTTCTGTTTTGCTGTGCTTTGAATGGATTGTATCTGCATTGTTCTCTTTCAAAGTACATTTTATAATAATAGTTTATCTGTTTTGTGTTTTTAATGGATTAATTCTGAGTTGTGGCTTGCCTTATTACAACAGTCATCATCCATTGACCTCATTTTCCGTCTTTTATTCCAGATCATGCTGCTGACCGACCCCGAGGTGGAGAGCAGTTTGCTGATCAGCTCGGACGAAGGCGCCACGTACCAGAAATACCGCCTGAACTTCTACATCCTGAGCCTGCTCTTCCACCCGGAGCAGGAGGACTGGATCCTGGCCTACAGCCACGATCAGAAGGTCAGCGTGCAGCCCTTCTCAGATTGGTCCGGGTTTAGTCCAGGTTTAGTCGGGGCTTTGGCAGGTTTTTACTCCTTCAAACAGCTCCAAAGAAAAGAGTGTAAGTCCAGATAAGCAACAACACTGAGCTGGTGCAATGCCTCAAAGCGATGCGAGTGAGAGCTGCAGTTACACAAGGCTGAAGCGGAGTTCAGAGCAGGTGCAGAGCTGAGCCTGGGTTATGTAACAGCGCTGTGAAGGTTAGAGGCACAACAACAACAAAATATTACAAGAAAAAGTGTAACAAATTTGAACAAGGAAACACAGTATAACTTTTCCGGGTGTTGGTCTGTCACCTCTTGTTTCCATGGCGATTCTTAGAGGGGTTATGCTGCTTTCCAGTTGGCCTCGAGGGTCGGATTATCTGAGTTCCGGCTTGTAAATAGAGGTTATGTAGGTGACTTAACAGTATTCTGAATTTTAGTAGCGAGTAAGGTGAGTAATGACATTTTCTCCTTTAAAAGTGCAAAACACATCTAAAATCGGGAAAAAAACAGCTAAAGTCTGATAAAAAAAAAAGTAAAAGTCAACATTTCTGCAAAATATTTAGTTTGTACCTAACATCATAAAAAAAGATCAACTAAACAGTTGTAGAAAACTATATAAACAACAGGAACACTGCAGCTACACTCACATTTATCACTGATACAGACTTTGGGATCACACACAGTTGAACTCATTACCTTTCTGCCCTTAAATAAGTCCAAATGTTGAGGAAGTTAACTGTTTGTGGCAGTTGAAGTGTCCTAAATCTCCAACTGCCATTAGCAAATAAGCTAGCTAAACTTCACAATCAGCAGCAACAGAGAAACTACTTTCAGTTGATATTTTACTGTAAAAAGTAGATTTGAGAAAAGTAAAACATCCACAAATACAGGCAAAAAGACACATTTTATCAGTTGTGATGCTCATAATTGTTGAGGAGCATTTTCCAAATAAAGGAATATCTCTGCATAACGTCTATATAATATGTATGTTTTACAAAGCATTATGCTGTGTCATAACTAAAACAGAAGCTACAGACAGAATTAGGCTACCATTTTTATGCAATCAGGCACATTTTTCTCAAATAATCATGGAAAAACAACTCAATATCATCCTGTTCATTATGCTTTGTCACGGGAGAAAAAAGAAAAAGTAGTGAGATTGGAGAGCTATATGGAACCTGAAACTAACCAAGACAGTATTTTCTGTGCCGTGGTGCAATATCAGAGTTACAGAAAATACACAGTGGGCGGTGTTTCAGCTTATTCTGTCTCATGTTCTCTCGCATTACCCCCTGCTCACAGCGAACTTTTATTCAACAGTTCTGCATGCAACACACAGCAGCCACGTTTCTCTTAGGTGCATCACTAATAACAGTCCAGGTAGGAACCAAAAAAAAGGAAACCATAAAACAAAAAATGTTCCTGACTCTTATTTCAATCAGGTACAGGTCCTTTAAACGTATCTATCTTGCATAAAATGTAATCACTGTTGTTTTATTGCTCAAAAATAGCTTGAACACTATGAATTCTTATTGTGAATGGGATCGCCTCTCCACAGATCTCAGCTGTAACTCTTCTCTATGGACATTCCAGGCAAAGCAACAACATCTCCATGGAGAAAAGTTCCATAGTGCACATTTAAAAGTCAGACTGAAGTGAGCTAAGTACGAAGACAGTGCACTTTTCCCTAAACTTACCAACTGCCTGCGGTAAAAGTTTCTCCATCATATACAAAACAGAAAATTGCACATCATTTCAAATATAGATAACGCACAAATTCTGCAGCTGAATTATTATTATTATCCGGGGATTCGCGAAAAACACCGACACGAAACAAAACACGAAATTGCAGCAACTCAAGTCGAATCTCAAATCTATCTTTCCATTTCCGCCCCATAAACTGGCAATAGCGCCTCAACAGTGAAAGAAAATAGATGTATTACTTTCACATATAAAAGCGCTGAGCCACCCGGAGTCGAGGTGGAAGTCGGTGTGCGCGAACAGGTAAACACATTGATTGGCAGCATGTAGTCGGCGTACTAAATGCGCTTTTGCTTCTATAAATAACGAAACGCGGAGTGGAAAAAGGGTGCGGGTTGAAGAAAAGGCTGAGGATATGGATTACAGAGGAGCAGTGAACCGTCGGCTGCCCCCTCGAGGCGCCACTTTGACCGCCGTATTGAGTTTTGAAGCAGGTGCGGCTCGGGCTCAAGCGCTCGTTCTGACATCAACTAAAGACCTGTCTCAGAGTTCAGCGTTCAATTTGGGAGAACGTGGCAGAATATAATAAACATTGCGGGTAGTTTTACGAGGCATATTGCATCACATGAAAAAATCTGTTATTCTGTGTTTTAATATAATATTTTCAAACTCAGTAACTCGGCGCACAATCACTATCAATCTTGCAGCTGTTACTGTTGCTTCATACAATTCCCCCATGGTGTGATGAATATAGGTTTTTATTACTTTTTCTTCCAAACGAGAACATAATATATATGAAAATGTGGAGTTAAACATCAGATGAAAACCTAAAGAACCTTTAAAGACGCTGTACTTTTTTACTGTTTTGAAACGTGAAAAACAGAACTAGTTTGTGTATTTTTTGCATGTATTAAAGTAAAATCTGTTTTGCCCCAGTACAGATGCATCGTAAAAGCGTGTATTTGTTTGAGAATGAGACCACAGCACTTTCTCTCTCTTTAAAGAGCGTTTTATTCTACGAGAAGCAGGAAGTGCGTCATTAGCTTCACCCTGAACGGTAAAACTCGCTCTGAGCTTGTGCAAAGTGCTTATGAACTCATTGTGGTGAATATTTTGGATATTGGGACTGCTTTAGGTAAATGAGCGATACAAGTAACTGCTGGAAAGACTTTAAAACAAACTAGTTCTGTTTTTCACGTTTAAAAGCAGTAAAAATCAGGTACAGTGCCATTAACAGCAGTTTGAAAACTCGTTCATAGCTCTCACTACACATTGGTACATTGGAATATTCACATGCATGATTTTTTTGAGCTTTAAAACAGCTTTTTCAGACAGGCTAGACCAGGGGTGTCCAAACTTTTTCCATCGAGGGCCACATATTGAAATACAGACCAAGCGGAGGGCCACAAATCAATCGCGAAACGTTAAAAAAAGCTGCATTTATCTGATGTTTTAAGCTCCACCACATCTACATTCAGTCTCATTGCCTCAATATCAGGTCTGTATTGAACCAAAATGTTAGTTATTTAGGTTGGAATTGTAGAAAATCTGAAATGCGCTGTAAATAGTACTTCTCAGGACAGAGTGGGCCAGTTCACCAGGAAGAAAAATTGGTCTGAGGGCCGCATTTGGCCCCCGGGCCTGAGTTTGGACATGCCTGGGCTAGACCATCGTACAACCAACTCATCCAAAAACTCACCTATAACAGCGGACATTGCTCCTTTTTCTCGGTTTGCCGTCCATAAAATGTTCATTATTAGTTGCAGACTTTGTCAAAATGCTGGTTTTACAACACAATAAATAGTGGAACAAACTACATTTACTCATTTTACGAGAGCAATTTTGATTTATCAAGCTTTTTTTGAGAAAATGTGTTCACAATTTGACTGACTTATCTCAATATGCTCTCCCTAAATATAAGATTATTATGGGCTTGGAGGTGTTTAGATTGTGTGAAACTGAAATAGACGAGACAGCAGTTGAATAGGAAATGACAATCTTGAATTTCTTGCGTAGCGTTCTTACTTTCAGCATTACATGTGTTTTATCATGCAAGGGATTTATGTGTAATAACTGCCAACATTGCACAAATTTGGGATATATACACAAATTGTTAGTGCCAAGCTTAAGTTTCTTGCTTCATTATGTTGACATATTAGATAAAAAAGAAAACAAAAAAAGAATAAAACATTTACAGATGAGATTTTGGATATTTTATTTAGTATTTGATTAAATGAGACAGACTAGCTTTTGCCTAATTTCTATCAACATAAACTTCAGCATGATTCATCAAAACCAAGTACGAGATTGTAAAGAGCTACTAAAAGGGCTGAGCTTTACGCAGTTTGAGAAAAAAAAGTGTCTTTGAAGTTTCTCCCATTTAAGTCTTTGAAAACAAGTTCATTAAAGTAAGACATAAAACATCTTTAGGTGGAGATTGCAATTTATTTCTACTTGAAAGTTTCTAAAGTATAAGTTTTTCCTGTTATGTCTCACCTTAAAAAACAACAAAAACTAAAACAGTCTAACGATGGTCGTCTGGTCTTCTGATAATTTAATCTAAAGGTTCTTATTTTTAGAAATGTCAGGTAAACCAAACAAACGCTGGTCCAAAAGATTTAAAACTAAATCAATAATATCACTATGAAATGATTATGTACAAATGTATCTTTTGTATCTGCAGTTCTTTGACCGAAACACAACATTAAAGTACAATTTTAAAGCGATAATAGCAACCCCAAAAGCTCCTTTCCTTTTATCTTCTCATGCACACTTTAATGTTTTTAACTTCTAACCACCTCAAACTATGAAACTCGCTTCAGTTGGAGTCGTCCACTTGATATATTCACCTCCCCCAAGTAACTCTTTAACCCCGGCCTGCTTTTAACTGCAAAAATATTCCACTTGTCAGAGCGACTTCAGTGTTCCTGGCTCAAATGTAATTCTAATAGAACTCAATGAGGTACTTGCATAAAGTAGTTTGTCCTGGGTTAACTTTAGTGTGTGGGCTCCAGCTGCTCTTCCACAGGCACCGGCCCACTCGTCTCCTCGCTTCCCTCGCACGGACCTCCGAATAAGAAACTCCAATTTAAAGATAGATTCTACCTCCACTGCGGGATAATTACTGGCAAAATGTTCAAGATTTGTCCTCAACCAAAAGAACCATTTGAAGTGAAATTAATTAAACGCAAGTGCTCAACAGACTAATTGCTAATTGGCCTTGAAAATACTAAAAAAGCGAGCGATGTGTTTGACATTTTTGTGCTCTGCAAAGTCTACAGCTACTGCAACTTGTTACGTTTTACATTTGTGTTGTTTTTAACAGGTTTTCTATCAAAATGCAGTGCAGTAAAAGTGTTCAAATGTGCTTAAAGTATTCAAAACTGTGATTAAATATGTACCTATGGGCTAAGTAATTTGTGAATAACTAGCCTGATTAAATGTATAATCATTTCACCAAATAATTAAATATAATACAACCCATCTCTAAGAGTATGCACAAAATGTAGTCAGGAATTATGTTTAAAATCTATTCAAATGGACTTGAAGGGTGAAGAGGGATAATTGACATTTTTTGTGCTTTACAAACTCTACAACTTTTCCAACATTTGCTTATTACATTTTACTTCATCAGAATGTATAAAAGTGTTGTAATGTACTTAAATTATAAAAAAAACTGTACTTGAATATACTATAATTTTTAATAAGTGTGTTGTGAATAACTCCCCTGGGTAAATGTATTATAATTTTACCAAATAACTAAATGTAATACCCTCCCAGCTCTAAAAGAATGCATGAAATGTGGTCAGAAAATACGTACAATTTATCAAATTGGGTAAAAAGGCTAAAAAGTACATTATTTCTTTTTCAAACAGGAGAGACTGTCAGATGAATGCCTGTGTTGCAAGGGATTGAAGTCGAATCTGAAAATATACAATTAAGAGTGTAATTACATAATAGGTTTTGTAGGGAAAATTGTGGAAGAACTTTTGCAACTAAAGTAAAAGTTTTGAAGTATCAATTTGACACTGTGCTTTAAGAGTAAAAAGTAAAAGTATTTCACACAGATATTGATATTGCATTTAGTTGTATTCACACTGTTTTGAGGAATATTAATTATAAAATCCTCTCCCTCCGAGTGTCAAAAACACTTCCTGCTGAACTCCTTCAATCATTTTTTTCAGATTTCATACGTTACTTATCTGTGAATATTCTGTTGTTTTAAAGTGCGTATGACAGGTTTTGACAATGTTCTACTTTTGATTTTATTTGGTGTATTAATACCTATTGTACATAAAAAAAATCTACTTTTACAACAATCGAGTAATAGTTTGAGGAGAAAAGTTGCAAATCTGTTGAAAATTACAGGAAGTAATAAACTGATGACATCACACTAGGGAGACTCATTCCATCCATAGGTTATGCATAATTTACCCAAAATAAACAACTTTTTTGTATGCTTAAAATGTTAATTCAACAAAATAAAGGTGTTCACTAATATTTTTATTTGTCAAATTAAACAATCTGTGACATTGCTGAGTTTTAGCCCAGTGTTCAAAGTAATTTCCAGACTCATTCTGGGCATTTCCGCCGTCTAAACACAATAGCTGCTACTGCTTGGCTAATTGTAGGTAAGAAATAAAGTGCGTTTCTTTGACTCATTTGAGAAAGAAAAGTAGTGGTATACAAAAAATGAAAATGTCAAAAGAAATGTGTCTTTCCTGGATAAACACATGCTTCAGCTACATTTGTCAGACTTGCATCCTGTTGCAAAAAACACATACAGTGCCTGCTAAACCAAATCTGCTCAGTGCCACAAGAATTAGCGGAAATCTCAACTTCCTGTTAATAGTGCTCTTGTGGATGACATGGGAGGACACCAGGCAGATGCTAATGTCAAGATTCAGTCAATTAAGCATGTTAAAAGTGTGGTGCAGTATCATTTTAATAAGACAACTGTTGGAAAACACAGGAGCAATAACATGATGGGTTCAGGTCGGAATTCTCTGGAATGTTTTGACTTTCAATTGTCAACATGCTGTAGGCCTGTAATTCTTTAGTCAGTTATATCAGTCGATGAAGTCTTAGTCTAACCAACATTTTTATTATTAAAGTGATTAGTATATTTACATTAAAAGGAGTTATAAGGCAACAACAGCAAAAACTAAAAGATATGGAGTGAGTTAGCTGAAGATTTTGGAGGGAATCATGATTTCTCACTTCTAAATGCACTCTTTACTCGTACTTTTCTGTATAAATAGTTGTTTTAGCATGAACTCCTCTACGGTTGTGGTCATTTCAGTGCAGTTTGTGTTAGATGAATGGAGATACTTCATTGTGTTCTTGATATATATGTTGCCACACCCCCTTTTAGTTGATTATTCGATTGATGGGGCAGGTCTTTAATCGACCAAGAATTTCTTTAGTCGACTACAACCCTAAAAGGCAGATGTTTCGGGGACTGCAAATGGAAATGAGGAAACTAGCAGTAGCAAAATTCTATATAGATCTTAATTTAACTTGCAAAATTCATGAAATTGTCGATAGTCTATGACAATTAAAGAAAAAATTTAACTTTTCTTGAAGGACACATATTCTGCTACAGTGACTCTTTTGAGCTTTTAACAATGCTCTTTCATTAAAAACATACCTGAAGTAGCATTCAGTTGCATTCTCGCTGTTTTGAGGAATGTTTGTTAAAAAATCCTCCCCCTCCGACCGTCAAATACACTTCCTGTGGTACCCCCTCGATCCGGGACATATTTTCAGATCGTCTATGTCACTTATCAGAGAATTTTAGTTGAATTATAAGTCCTTAAATCATCTCTTATGAAAAATGCTGAATATTTTCCTTTCCTCATATCTGCTGGGTCTTGTCCGCATGAAACAAAAAGTGCAAATTGATTTCTTGATACACTAAGGCGAAAATTGTGTTTGTCAATAACTTCAACAAGTGGTGCAATTATTTAACCCCCCAGCAGCCCTATTCGCACAGGATTAGTTTTACCAAGGGACGTCTCCAAAATTGAAATTATGTCGGTGTTTTATTATGTTCATTCGCACGGGATCAGCATGTCAGTAATTCACTTATTTTTACAAACTTTATTCCGGAAATGTCACAGTATCAAACACATTAAATATGACAAGAACCTTTTAACTCATCCATGTTGCAGCCTCTTACAATACTTTTTAACCTCTCAACCCAAAGTGGAGAAATTCCTGCCATTTGGAAATCTGCCTTTGTTTGTCCTGTATTAAAGGGAGGTGACCCAGCAGTCTTATCCAACTATAGACCAATATCAAATGTGTGTGTATTGTCAAAAATTCTTGAATCTCTTGTTTGTGATCAACTAAAAGACTATCTAACGTTTAATGAACTTCTTTCAAAGTTGCAATCAGGTTTCAGGAAGAAACACAGCACAATCACAGCAGCTACAAAAGTCATCAATGACATACTTATTGCTCTTGACAAAAAGCAACATTGTGCTTCGCTCTTTATAGATTTGTCAAAAGCTTTTGATACTGTGGACCATGCTGTTTTAATGCATCGGATTAATTGTTTTGGATTCTCCAATACTGTGCTTTCCTGGTTTAGAAATTACCTGAATGAAAGGACTCAGTGTGTTAAATGTGATGGCTTGTCCTCTGAATTTTTGAATGTCCACAAGGGGGGGTGCCACAGGGTTCAATATTAGGACCCTTCTTTTCATTTTGTATATTAATGAACTAGGACAAAATCTCCCAGATGCTAATATTCATCTTTATGCTGACGACACAATTATCTATTGCTTTGGACCTACTCCAGCAAAAGCAGTTGAATCTTTGCAGAAAGCTTTTTGATAATGTGCAGCCTCACACTTCTGCAGCTGAAACTTGTTCTAAACGCTGAAAAGACTAAATTCATGTTCTTTTCTAATACCAAAAAGGTGCAAGTAGATCTCCCTAAGATCCTCACTCTTCACGGAGACGCTATAAAGCAAGTGCATGAGTATAAGTATCTTTGGGTCTTACTTGATGATTTTTTGACATTCAAGCCCCACATCAAAAATGTTGTGAAGAAACTAAAACTGAAATTGGGTTTTCTTTTTAGAAATAAGCGTTGTTTCTCTTTTGAGGTAAAAAAAAACGGCTTGTGACAGCAACATTTTTATCTGTTTTAGACTACGGGGACCTTTTGTACATGAACGCCTCAGCTCAATGTCTTTACAGTTTGGAGACTGTGTATCATGCTGCTCTGAGGTTTATCACCAACTGTAGAGCGTTAACGCATCACTGTGAACTGTACTCTCGTGTTGGTTGGTCATCCTTGTCCACAAGGAGGCAGGAACATTGGTACACTTTTTATTTATAAGGCCATGCTTGGTCTGCTTCCCTCCTACATCGGTGATTTACTAACGAGGAGTGTTGATTCTTATTCTTTGCGCTCAAATAAACAACTGTTGCTCTGTGTTCCATATGTCCACACAGAACTGGGAAAAAGATCTTTTCCTCATGCTGCTCCCACTTCATGGAACACACTGCAAAAAAGCTGGAAGCTCCCTGAACTTATCTCTTTAAATGATTTTAAAGCCAGACTGAGAGCACTTGAGGTCAACTCGTTTGGTTGTAACTGTTTTTTATAATTGTATGTAATTTTATTTGTTGTCTATGTCTGTAACTTTTTGCTGCCTCTTGGCCAGGACTCCCTTGTAAAAGAGGTTTTTAATCTCAATGGGACTTTCCTGGTTAAATAAAGGTTAAATAAAAAAAAAAAAGTGTTTCTTCTGTTTTCGACTATTCCGGTTTGTTTTTAGCGTTATGTAGCGGCATGAGACGTTGTTCTTTTTACCACGTTGTTGCATCAGAATGACATCCAGGTGATCAGATTTCTTGTGAAACACTTTTAACTTCACTCTTTTGATCCATTCACGCTGACCTCGATCCAAACTTTGCTCCAAAAGCACCCAAACTTTTCCAAAAGAGCCTCCTGCTGCTCAATAGTCGGCTGCCACGACAATAGGTTTCAATATTTAACGCAGCGTTTTGACTTTTTAATTGTTGAAAAAAAAAAAAGAAATATTGGATTAGCGAAGGTTCCGTGGGGAATTAATAATGTTAATCGGACGCAGAGACATTTTGAATCGATGTAAACTTCAACGCAGAGAAAAAACAGCCCAAATCCCAGGCATGAGTCCCATTCACACGGGACTAAAATGACCGGAGAACCTCTGGGTTTGCTGACATACAGAAAGTAAAATTTGGGGAAATTTGGTAACGCTTTAGATTAAGGTTCCTCAGTAAACTATTTATAATGCATTAATAAGCACTTGTTATGTGTTTACAAGCACTTACAAGGCATTTACAAGCATTTATTAGCGTAATAATTGAAAATAATGTAATATGCAGCTCATTGATGCTCTGTACATGTGGTTTATTAACTCAAACATGTTTGGCTGATGGATTATAAACATGTATAAGGCGTTATAAGTGCATAAACAAACTATTAGTGCGTATTAACATCTTATAAATAGTTAACTAAGGAACCTTAATCTAAAGTGTTACCGAAAATGTTTACAGACGTAGACAAGTCGCACTGCACTAGTTACACAGATGATGACTTTCGTAATTGTTACAATTTACCCGAGGTCTCAATCCGGTCCAAATAAGGCTAAAGACGTGAATTTGTGAACCAATTCCTGACAAATAACGATAAGGTTCAAGATTGATTGGTTTGTGATTGATTACCGTATTTTCCGCACTATAAGGCGCACCTAAAAGCTTTCATTTTTCTCAAAAAACTGACAGTGCGGCTTATAATCCGGTGCGCTTTATATATGGATCAATACTGAGCCGCAACTACGCAACCACAGTCACTACTGTAGCTTCTATTCTTATATATGAACAAAGTTTTCAAATAGGCCATTCATTGAAGGTGCGCCTCATAATCCGGTGCCCCTTATAGTGCGGAAAATACGGTATTTCTTTTAAAAAACACTTGAATATCCCATACATTTTGACTCCTGCCTTCCATATTATAAAAACATCAAAACTATCACCCAGTTTCTGAAATATAGCAGCAAAGTCCAGTCTAACTTATGCTTAGGCCACAAGGCTAGCAGGGGATAACATTTAACTGTAAAACAAGCATCGCTCGAAAATATCTTCTGCTGTGGAAATGTACGCGTTAAATATTCTGTTACAATAATGACACGCAGTAGAGTTTGCTCGGAGACGCCTATCAAAATTCAGAGTCGACGGATTTATGGCAGTTATTCAAGATTTTGATAATAATTAGGCAAATTGCTTAAATTGTCTGCCAGGGGAAAACTGTTATGATTGATAGCGTGCAGCCTGCAATTAGCAACAGTTAAACTTGCTCATGTTTAGTCTTGATTTACAGGCTGTTTGTTTTGGAAATGTCACTGGGGTTTGCTCAGGGCGATATGGCACGACAGTTTTATCTCAACGTAAAAGAGAAAATGTGCGATAAAATTGGTGATATATCTTAAAGGCTGCTTAACGTTGCCTTTTATCATATGTGTTCTCGCTCGTCTCGGGCTGTTTAAGTTCTGCTTCCACTCCTCACGGCTTTCATTTTTAGCTTTTAGCCTCTGCAGAGCTTCCACAGTCGGAGTTTAAGACGCTCTAATCTTCAGCGGTAGCATTTTGCCATGATTTCTGTCTACCTTTGCAACTGAGAGGAAAATCAGCAATCACTTCACGATACTTTCATCCCTTTATATATCACAATGTTTTACCAGAAAATGTACACGGCAAAGTCTTAACACAATGGCATCCTGTTGCATTTTTCCATTTTCGGTGTTTTGTGGAAAAAAAGACAATTTTCTTTCAATGTACATGGACTAAAACTTAAGCATCACTAATATGATTAAATAAAAAATTAAACTGAATCATGATGACAAGAATGACTGCAATTTTACCACATTTGACCAAAAAAATATCTTAAGGCGAGACAGATGTGGTTTGCTCACATAAAGGTGAGAAAAATGTTTCATCTTGTAATGTTTTCATATAAAAATCAGGCATTTTATGTGAAAAAACGGTCAAAATTGCGCATATTTTGGACATTTAAATCTGAAAAATTGACAAAAGCAGGATTACATTTTTTTTGGTTCATTTTGTACACATATAAATTGAAGGGATTTTGGATAGCTTGTTTTTGAGTAAACTAGCTCTAACTGAAAATCGCCTAAAAATTAAAATTTCACCTCATTGTTTTGATTGAAAACTTGAATAAGTCGTAATTGTAAAGTTGGGTGTTTGTAGGTGCTACTTTTAGGGCTGATCTTCATGTCCCTCCAGTAGAATAATGCATTTTCAGAAGTTACAATGTCCCATAGAAATCTATAGATGAAGTGGATTAAATGAAATAATAAAGAGTGTTTAGGAGCAGATTAGACAAGTTTGTTTTTTCCACATGAAATCAGATATGCTGAGAAAGCAAACTGACTAAAAAACAAAACAAAAACAAAAAACAGAAAAGTGCCAGTAGTGTCTTGCCTTAATCTATAGACTTTTCTTTCTATCTTTAGAGTTTGCCGATTTGCATAAACATGTATCTACCTTTAAACACAACCTGGAGAATAACTGGACATTGTGATTTAAATTGTATCCATTTTTAATTCCAGAATAAATGAGTAGAACACACAATGTGAAAAGCAATTATTCCAAACCGACAAAGTCACATTTGATTATGGGTTAATAAATGGCTGTTTACATTCATGCGTGGCTGCTCATGCCTCAAATGGATGAGAGTCCGGGGCCCAACAGTGGCATAAAGTTTCACAGCTCATTAAACTCCAGCTGTAAACTGCTCGGCTCTTCCCCGCGCTCGTCGGGGCTTTGCTTTGTGGTTCAGGAGGATGCAGGTGTGTTCAGAGACAACGGGACTTCACTGTGCTCCGTATCTGTCACAAATGTGGATTTACTGTTGAAGAGAGAAAGAGCGCTCTGTTCATAATGTTATCGCTGCAATCTGGCTCAGACAAGACACTCATATCTGTGGGTTACCTCAACAAGAAGGGTTAGTCTGAGTCCCAGGCTGAGTGGGGCCTTAAAGTCTAAATGACGACACATTTCACTAAAACACAGTGAACATTAGATTTAAGATTTTGCTGAACATTTCACTCATTTGTCCCCAGCTTGACAGTCTTCATAATGATTTTAATGGTACTTTCTGGTTGAACATGGGCAGTTAGAGGTAATTCCACATCTGTTTCCTAGCAACCATTTTGAAAAGAAAGGCCAAAATCCATATAATTTACGCAATAGTTAGGATTTGACAAATAATAATAAGTCATTAGCATTAGAATACAATGAGAACTTGTCATATAGACTTAATAAATAAAATAATGATCCAGTCACGCTGACCTTGATTCAAACTTTGCTCCAAAAGCACACAAACTTTTCCAAAAGAGCCTCCTGCTGCTCGATAGTCGGCTGCCACGACAATAGGTATCAATATTTACCGCAGCGTTTTGACTTTTTAATTGTTGAAAAAAAAAGAAATATTGGATTAGCGAAGGTTCCATGGGGAATTAATCATTTTAATCGGACGCAGAGACATTTTGAATCGATGTAAACTTCAACGCAGAGAAAAAACAGCCCAAATCACAGGCATGAGTCCCATTCACACGGGACTAAAATGACCCGAGAACCTCTGAGTTTGATGACATACAGAAAGTAAAATTTGGGGAAATTTTTACAGACATAGACAAGTCGCACTGCACTAGTTACACAGATGACTTTCGTAATAATTACAATTTACCTGAGAACACAATGAGAACTTGTCATATAGACTTAATAAATAAAATAATGACTAAAAGTGCGTATGACAGAAGCTGGTTTGCCTCCATCAAATAAACATAGGCACGATAGGCTAATGGTGCACGGGACACCTCACATACGAGATCAGCTCTGACGTGTTACAACAATGAATGGTAATCGGCACAAACGGTGGACCTGAGCGATTAACCACGGCATAAACGATGTAAACGTTTGCTGAAGGATAAATCCAAAAATAATCGGTTATTTCACATGTTTGAGGCATTTGTTTGATGATCATCTTTTTTAGCTTACAGTTAGCATTAGCCACATTGTTTACAGGTTCATTCAGCTGGAACACTGCGAGGTCGGAACTCATATCAAGTGGGAAACAACCGACTTCCCAGATGCCTTAAACACAGCATGAATCCAGCTCCATCCAAATGCAACTGTACTCACCTTATTCTGGAAGTTGCCGTACGCGCCGCCGTCTTGTTTCCATTGTAGTTTACATAGAGCAGACGAGCTCAACAGAAAATAAGTTCTACATGGACTAAAAAGCCGTTTTCAGACTGACCAGGAAATCGGTGCGTTGTTGACTTGTTGTTGCTCGTGTTCATTAAACATTTTACACAAATCAATCTACTTTATGTAACATTTTAGCGGCGAGACTTTTCCCTCGTTCGTCATTAGCTTTAACGGAGTTCTCGTCAAACGGAAGTGCATTTACAACAAAAGTGCGTATCTGTGGCAAAAAACGGCAAAAGTGGGCGGGGCAGAATAAGGTGAATAGTTATGACCAAACTTGTTATTTTTAGTGATTATTTGAAAAAGTAAGACTGACACATCTAAAATGTAACATAGCCACTTTTCAAAATTAAAGGTACATTTATAACAAAATGTATTTATCTGGTATATCCCTTGTGCTCTCTTCGTTTGAGCTAAGCACATTTGGTCAAAGAGCAAAAAATAAAAAATAAAAATTTAAATTGTATGCTGAGTGATGTTTGAAACCACCCATGAAAGTTTCACAGCGGAAAAAAAAAACGCAGCACGGGCTATAAAACAATTTCTGGCATAATTTTGTAATCATACAGCCATATTTTTAGCCAGATTGGTCAGATTTTTACTTATTAGGCTGGTGAGTTCTGCAGTTTTGAACAGGAAGTCAGTGGACCCATTAGTATTTTTAGCTGTTTTAGATTGATATTGTGGTTTACAGGGACAAAAAATGTAAAATGACAATCAACCAATGTTATAGTTCAAAAAGAATAGCACGTCTATTTAACATTAACCATTAGAGATTAGTTGATAACAGAGGTCATCACCCATACGACAAAAACAGACCTTCATTGTTTCATAATGTGTTTCCTTAAATCTGTATTTTATTTAAGGCATAAGAAATCAGTCACTTTTTAATTTAATCAATTTCAGTCAAAAATCTCAACAGTCAAGCAGACATCACGCTGTTTCTCCCATGCACCATATGGCAGTGCGGTAGGGGAAAAATCAATGCAGCTCCATCCATCTTTTAATTAATTTCACATATCAAACAAATTGCTCTAAATTGAAAAACTTACCTGACTCAGTTTTCCAATTTCCGGTCTCCGACAGTTTACCAAATGTTTCTCCCCACTCAAGACTCCACCTGGTTTTCTTACGCTCTCTTGATTCTATTTTTATACCAAGAGTTTTCTGAAAGCATAATCACATCTTTCAAGTTTTAATATGTAGTGGAGTGCTGGTTTACATAAATTCATCTCTAAGCAACTAACTAAAAGTACTGAATGAACAAGCAAACAATCCTTAAAAATGAATGAACAAGCAAACAATCCTTTAAAATGAATGAACGAGCAAACAATCCTCAAAAATTAAGAAACAAATGGGGGTAATTTCATACAAAAAAAAAAAAAGTTCCTGTTCTGGCCCAAAGCCTTTATTGATCAGGTCAGAAATGGGGAGAGAAAGGGTCAAGGCATTTGGCAAATTGTTGAAAATTGCTAGGAATCGAACCTTCGCTGCTGCTGTAGTAACAACCGCACAAGTACAACGCCCTGTGGTGAAGTGGATGGAACAGTAAAGCTTGAAATGGTGGAGCAGAGCAGGGAAGACATTTAGCAAATTATTTGGAGCAGGGAATTGATTTCATGCATAGAACTATAATAAAACCTGGAAGATGAATCCAAAATGGCGCCCTGTTTATCCGTATGGCGTGTGCTCATTGGCGCCCCCAAAAAGTTATTTACTTCCGCGTTACTTCCTGATATGGAGGCTGACATCTTTGCTTTAGGGCGCCACGTGACGACAATCCCCCATGATGCTTTGAGCGACGTGAACGACCACGCAGCTTGCAAGTTTTTGTGTTAACGTTAGCTTGTGTGATTGTAATTGTGTTCTTCATGTTAGAGCACACCTGAAAGCGTCTGAAATGAAATAAAATTTACAGGTGTCTCTAGTCGAGCCTTTTCCACGAGCTTCTGTTTGTATCGTCCGACGCTCGTTCACGTGACTTGCACATGTTTGCGGTGACGTCACTTCATATAAAAACGGTAATTTCCGTGATTTTAGAAACGGTAGAAAAGAACATTTCCTTTTATTTTATTTAAATACCGATAATAATTCAGTCTTGTCTGTGATTATAATGAGCAATTTTAGAAAAAGGCTGGTTCCAAGAGGCTGCAGTACCTCGCACGGCCACTAATCAATCTGGGACCACAGACAGAGGGGGCGTACCTTATCCAGTTCTTTTAATACATCCATGATTTCATGACACTGGGACAGAGGCTGGCATATGTGCTTCTGCTTAGACCACCGGGCTGGACAGATTTTCAGTTTTCATTGGGGGTGGTCAATTTTTTAGTTGATACCGATATCCTATATGTGTCTTACAGTCGTGGCTGATAATCGATAAATACCGATACCGATAAGACAACAAGTTTATTAAGTTATTTTAATTAAGTTAATTTTTCACTTTTGTAAAAGTTAAAAAAAAATGTATTTATCTAGTATATCCCTTGTGCTCTCTTCATTTGAGATAAGTACATTTGGTCAAAGAGCAAAAAAAAAAAAAAAAAAGGATTTTAAAACTGTATACTGAGTGATGTTTGGGACCACCCATGAAAGTTTCATAGTGAAAAAAAAAAAAAAAAATCTAGACGTGGTCAAAATGACTGGAACGCAGCACGGGCTATAAAACAATTTCTGGCATAATTTTGTAATTATACAGCCATATTTTTAGCCAGATAGGGCTCCTATTTCGATTTTTACTTATTAGTCTCTTCAAAAAGAAGTAAACTCTGATGCACATGAGCACACACAGACTGGGGCAATGCAAAACAATCATTGGTGCCACATATCGGCTACATTTTCAGTATCAGACCAATACCAAAATCTGTCGAAACCCATCAATATCACCAAAATCTGGCAACCGATGACTGAAATACCATCCCTAATATTCAGTTTAAGAATTCCCAGCGATCCATCCATCCATTATTCTGTGCTATTCACACACAACCTGGAGAATTGTCTCCTACATCTCCAGGCCTCGCTGCAGTCTGGGTTCTAATAAATGAGCGCGCACCAAATGAACACTGTGTTTTCTGGACAGTTAGCTCCATCTCACTGCGGGCTCAGGGGAGTTCTCCCGTAGAGACTCTGATTTAGTCAACAATGGCCGCTTTGAGCCTTCCTCGCCGTGCTCCATTTCCACAACACCATTCACAAATCCCACTTCCTCCTATACAGTACGTACAGCTGCAATCTATGGGCTCCAGTGTGAAGTATTGTCTGTGCAAGAATACGTGAGCAGCAGATAATAGTTGTTCTTCCAGGCGTTTTTAATAATAAAGTGAATTTGACATTTAAGTCACTCAATTGTGGTGAATAGTGCTTCCGCTAACTGCTGATAAGAAAAAAGAAGTTCGATACGTCTTCTTTGACAGCAATTTTTATGCTATTGGCAATTATGTTTGCTCTTTTATAAAAGCGAGTTTGACGGTGGCGAATCTTTGTGAAATATAATGGTTCTGCTTGTTGTGAAATATGGCTTTGTTTTCACCCTGTTTAAATAGAAAATGTATTGATAAATTGAATTGACTGATTGATCAAGAATGGTTGTCTGTAAGTTCCTTTTTTGAATTTAGCGTAGTAGTAGTATAGTAGTATAGTATTGTAATATAGTAATAGTATTAGTAATAGTATTTTATTCAGTATTAGTGGGTGAACTTTGGGGTAAATGGATCACACAGTGCAGAGAGCAACGGTTTACTATTGAAATACGGCAAATTAGTTCTTATAAGATTTTCAATGTAGTTAAAGTATTTTCCAAATTGGTGTATTCTATGGTTGGTTGATATTGACAAAAATTAATATCTTCATTTTTTTTTCTTTTTCTTTTTTGGAGCATGTAGATAATGATGGTCAAACGATATTATTATTATTATTATATTAAACCTATTCTGATTATGTAAATCCAACAGAAATGTGTAAAACATATTTTTAAACTTATTAGTTAAGGTTTAATTATCAGAAATGTGAAAGAGTGAAAGGGTTTTTTCAATTTTATTTTTTATCAGCTATTACGCTATTAGCATTTTTCTATAAATCAGGGCTATTCAACTTAAGGCCTGGGAGCCAAATCAGTCCCTCCAAGGGATATGATCCGGCCCTCAACCCATCTTTAAACAATCTGGAAAATATTTTATCTCGTTAGTGGTTTAATCCTGATTTAGTCTTGGTTTAGTCCTGATTTAGTCTTGGTTTAGACCTGGTTTAGTCTTGGTTCAGTTCTGCAGATGTTGTTACAGCCTTTCGTATTACTTTTTTTTTTGTATTTCAAAAGTGTTGGGCATGTTTCCAGCCCCGAGGACGAATCCATCTGGCCCTTGATAAAATAAAGTTGAATAGCCCTGTTATAGATGATATGCTTGATATTCAAATTTAGCATATCTTCAAAGTAACATTCACCGTTTTATTTAAATTTCAAAATATGCCCACCTCTTGTCCATTCCACCCATTCAACTTGAAACACTACCAAGTTAAATACATTTGATTAGGAAACTACCGAAAAGAAAGTTAGCAAAACCTCAACTTTTTAATCTTGTATTGTGTCCTGAGGGCTGTTACTCTCCTCAAACTTTCCCATATCTTCTGTAACTCCACAGCCACAGCTCCCTGGGACAAACTATCAAAGCCATGGCAGCTCTAACACAAAACCTGTTTCTCTGTTTGTGTCGCAACGAGCCTCACAAAACTGATTTAGAAAGAATAATGGATTTTATTTCAAAGCGGGACATTTTGGCCGCAAAGTGATCTTCTCGGATGCCTATTCCTCACTGAACCCTTGTGTTGTTTCACAGCTCTACAGCTCAGTCGAGTTTGGACGGAGGTGGCAAATCGTGCATGAGAGAGTGGCGCCCAATCGATTCTACTGGTGAGTACACTACACCACGCATAAATGACCACCGCGCCTGTTATTTTTAACCCAAAACATACCTCCTACTGTACATTAACTGTTTTGCCATCGACTTGGTAAAACCTGTTATTTTTCTCCATTAAGAGCAATACAAAGTGTCTTATATAAACCACTCAAACTTAGTAAAAATACTGTGTAGCGAAGAGTTTCTGTGATTGCTGTACATATAGGAGATGGGGTGACGTTGAGCCATCCATAAAATCTCAAAAACTATACAATTTTATAAGCATTTGAAATGATATAATGAAAACATACATTCTTAACACATGTCAAAAAATGTTTAGGTAAATTGGAAAGAAAATAATTCAAATTTTGGCTGTTTTTTTGTTTTGTTTGTTTTTTCAAATTCAAAGTCAAAGAAAAAATCTGGCAAAAATGGAAGTATTGCAGAGATGCATTTATTTTTTTATTTAGAGCAAACATTTTTTGTCATATTGTTAGGTAATTCAAGCTATGAAATACATATTATGATTTAGGTACATTTCAAATCCTAAAATATAATCCAAATTTATCCAAAAAGCCACTCTGGGGTAAATTGATCTACTTCTGCTGAAACAGTTATGTTTCACATTTAATTTTCACATTATGTTTCACTTTTGCATGTTAATAAAAGTATTTGAGTTTGTTAGAGACGAGTTTATTGAAATATATATTGCTTTATAAATACTTTATATGTTTATAAGGATGCTCTGGGGTGCAGATTTACAAAAAAATATGTATTTTGTCAGAATAAATCAGTTTATAATATTTTTTTTTATTAAATTTGGTCCAAATGTCTGGCTTTAATCTGTGGTTCATTTTAGTAAATTGAGCAAACTGGTGTAAATTGAGCAAATTAACTTTTGTTGTTGTTGTTTTTTTATTTCCTCAAAAACAATGGATCTTGGCACATTTTTATTTATGCAAACAGTTGGGAAAGATCTTAAATTGTATGTAGAATGTTTTCATTTTTTTTTCAGATTTTACAGTTTTGACCAAAAATCCCACCACTGCAAAAAATGGCTCAACTTACCTTCGTCTCCCCTAAGTTTCACAATCAAAATCAGAAAATACTGTTATAATACCATATACATAATGGTGATTTCATTTTACATTTGACATAAAAGCTGATCACTCTCAGGAGGTTGTGGGTTAGATTTTAATTCTAAATTGTTATTGCCTGAGTGGAGTCACAGTGTCCTCTCTGCATTACAGCGTGTTCTCTCTGGCCTTATCGCTAAAATATGTACGATTTAAAAAGTAATTTGCCCCAAGAAAATGAACGTGAAAGATTACTAACTTTGAGGACCAGTTGTTCAGATCCGTTCTTGGCGTCTGCATCCTGTAAAAATGAGAAAGACTGTGTTTTTTTTAGGTGATTGTAGCTCTGACCAGTGTTTTGTCCTTGGGCAAGACTCTCCACCCACCTTGCTTTTGTATGAATGTGGTATGTGAGTGAGTGAGTGAGTGAGTAATAGGTGGTTGTCAGAGCGGCTGTTAGTGCAGATTAATTGACTGATGGCCTTTTGTAGCTCCTTGAGAAGCTTGTCAAGTTTAAAGTGGCTATGTGTAATTTTTAAAGCAGAAAGACAAGCCTAATTTACCTTTTTATGAATCTACATTTGTACTGAGGAGATTACTGACACTTACTATTTCAACTAGCTGGATGGCTGCAAGTTGTAACTGTTGCCAGAGGCGCCTTTGTAGAAAACAAAATGATTTTTTGTTTTTTTCTTGACTGAACTCACTGTCACTCTTCTCGACTATCTGTTGTTTGCACAGAGTTGGTTGCACTTTCTTATTGTCCAGCCTTCACACAATAAAGCTCTTTCTTCAGTCGGTAAACACTGGAACTTCTATCATTAAACCACCACAGAAAATTTTAATTATTCATTGTTTCCATTGTTATTGGCCTTCAAACATGCTCTTGAGTATCTTTACTTATGGCGTATCATGTTTTATAACGGGGTGCACGGTGGCAGAGCGGTTAGAGCTCCTGCCTCCGAAAAAGGAGTTCATGAATTCGAATCCTGGACCAGATTAACACGATCTCTCTGGGTGGAGTCTGCATGTCCTCCCCGTGTTACCGTGGGTTCTCTCCGGGTTCTCCAGCTTCCTCCCACCGTCCAAACACATGACTGTGTAGGTTAATTGGAAACTCTAAATTGCACATAGTGAATGAATGTGAGAATGAATGGTCGTCTGTCCTTGTCCATGTCTCTGTATTTTCCCTGCAGTTGGCCACTGTCCAGGGTGTACCCCGCCTAAGGCCCAAAGTCACTGGGATAGGCTCCAGTCACCCACGACCCCTAACGGAAACAATGGTAGAAAAAGAATGAATGCTTTATAACTAAAAGAAAAACAATATAACTTTGGCACAACTATGGGAGAGGCCAGAGTAACTTAGCTGTGGCTCCATCTACTGGCTGCAAAGGCAATTACACACATTTGAAAAACACATTGCTTGTCATGCTAGCTGTGTTGCCACTTGTTGACGCAGTTGTAGCGATTGTGATTAGATGGCAGAAATGCTCAAAGTGAATCTCGATTATGGGGCTCAATATTTATCATGTATGTTTTCTTTTCACGTTGGTCAACTTTTTCTTCGGTTCTCAATAAGATTTAAGCTGTGAAGAGTGGAATGTGTAACTTCTATGACTCGTTATAGCGACACCTACTAATTACAAAAGTGTTTTATTGTGCTATTAATCTGTTTCAAGTCCTATTTTTAAAGGATATTGAAGTTTATGTGGGATATTCCTGCTGTCTGTGGCATAAAGTAGTTTTAATATTATTGTTTATCGTGATATTTTCTGTTGCAATTTATCACACTTTAAATGTTGTTATCCTGACATGCCAAAATGTCAATATACACATGTTAAAATACTTTCTACCTTTCAATACAATAAAAAATGTAGTCAAGAAAAAGTGCAGATATTTGCTCTTAGGTAGTGAAGTAAACATAAAAAGTGACAGATACCTAAAAAGTGACAGTACTTTTAACTTTTTGTACTTTATTACTTTCCATCACCTTTATCTTCAGTGTTCATTGTCATTGTCTTACATATTTCGCCAAACTATTCTTAACCTTCACGCGTGTCCACCTCAATGTCAGCACTACATTTGTTTTCGTTCCTGAAGTCTGAAATCAGTTTGCAGAAGTTTGACTTTGCAGACGCCCGAGACAGTTGACGTCACCGGTTCACCCCACAGTGAGCAGGAGACGAGGCTGCTGAGGTTTTAAGGCTTTCATTATTCATGCGGGTGTCACACTTGATGCTGTGGGTGGCAGACAGTTACATGGTTTGACCCTAGTGAGCTTCTGTAGGACAAGACGTTATCATCAGTTTGACTCCGATATGAATTTGACTGATTTGTCCATCAGAGAAAAGGCGAGCGAAATAATCAACGCTTTTAGGGTCTGCTACATATTCTTGGTGCTTTTGTGCAAAATCTAAAATATGTTGTATATATTTAGAGGTTGTGCAGGGAAACCAAGAATATAAACTCATATTTTGACATGTTTTGATTGATTCATGCTGGCATTTGGAACTTGCCTGCTCAGAACATTTCGTTTCTAAAATCAGACTCCAGTTCGGACTCCGATGTAGTGTAATATATAGTTAGTTTGATTATCTCCTCACGCCAAACGTGTGGTCCTGTCATGCCTTCAGAACATGAGGGGGATGAGAGGAAATAGTGATACTTATTAAGGAATTGGATTGAACTTAAAGCATGTCACACAGCTCTTGGTGAGTGTGTGGTTAAGTTCATTGAATTCTTGTATTTATTTTTATCAGGGCACCAGCTCTTTGAGCAAATTATCAATTTCCAAATCAAATATCTAAATTATTCATTATCAATAAATTATTGTACGTCGCTTATTACTAATAATTAAACGTTGGTCAGTCTGAAGGTTGTAAGAACGTAACCGAGACATTGACTTTTCTGGATCTAAAATAACATTTTACCAACTGTGTTTTATGGAGATTTATTGATTAACATACAAACAGATAAATATGGTGATTGAACATTTGTTAAAAAATGTAAAGTAGACAAGGTTGTTCTGGATCTATCTAATTATGTGTTGGAGTTAAAACTGACAAAAAGTATTAAGTCAGTTTGTGTCTGTGAAATCTGTGCGAAGAAAGGAGGAAGAGGGGGGCGCTTCTCTGTTGAGCGTCTGAGTCCAGCAGCAAATGGTCACAGATTAAAACCCTAAGGTTGTTGTTGTAGACTGAAGAATCACAAAAAGGTCCTTTGCTTGAAAATGCATGTGTGCAGTCAAAATCACGTCAGATCACGGCCGCAGATCTTGGAGAAGAGAGGAGTTAGCTCCTTGGGTCTTTGTTGATAAGCACGAGGTGCTCTCAGACTCTGTCTCCTCTGTTCCTTGGTTGTAAGAGGGCTTAGATGGTACTGTCCTGTGGAACCGCCATGCAATTTCTCCGTTTGAATTCGTACTGGGACAAGGCCGGGCCGAACCGCTAGTTAGCACGCCAGGCTTTGGTGCTAACTTCTAGCCAATCAGAGATTTGATAGTCTTGACTCAAGTGTGTGTGTCAGAATCTATGACCTAAGGGTCAGGGTTGGACATTAAACAGACCTCCATTGTGTGACCATTAACCAAGTTAGAGGCGATTTTCATTGTCCGTTAAAATGCATATTATGTTCACAAAACGATTCTCAAAACATTTGAATCCACAAAAGAACATTCACAAATAACATAACATTGTAAATTCATCCTATAATAGTCAGTTCATGAATAATATGTTCAAGTTATTCAGACAAACAGACATAAGAAATCTTTTTGTTTTGTTTGAATTTCTTTTTCTCTAAAAATATTTAACGGCTCATCAGAGTTTATTTTAATCCAAATTTCAAATAGAAAACAGTTACTTCAGCCAAGTTTAATTCAGCTTCCAAAGTAGCATTGTGTTTGTATTTTCAGAGAAGCTTGGTATGAGGACACAGAATGTCCAGAATGGGGCCAGGGATGAAAATTACATGACCCAGTGCGTTGTGCTCTGTGCTGCATGGGCAAGATTCATGAGGTCAGCGATAGTTCATCACATCAGGTCCTACACCAATGTTCAAAAAATGTTACTTGGTCATTGAAAAAAAAAAGTTTTGCAATCTCAAACAGAAAGTTAATTGACCTGTTTCTGTTATTAAGTTGATTTTGGTCTGTGTGTTGCAGTTTAAAATGAACAAATTATAGAATAGTGATACAAGAAAAATATAAATAATTAACTTTCTTTATACACTATGATTAGAGTGCGATTAAAAAAAAAAAAAAATCTGTTAAGTGAAAAGTAAAATCCAGCTTGTTTTCAGTTCATTCCCTGTAAACATTCTCTGTTAGCGGTGTCCTTGAGCAAGACACTTTACCCATCTCGCCTGTCCAATGTGCGAGTGGTGGTGTCTTGAAGGTCTGTGGTTTCAAAATGTTCAAGTGCAGCTGTGGCAATAAGTATCTTGAGTGCAAGTGGGTATTTAATGAATAATAAATAAAAGTGCTATATATAACTGCTGCATCATTGAGTACTATGATGCATGCTTCGTGTGCTTCTTTTTTTAAAATCAGAACCAACATATTAACTTCAATAAATTGTGCCACAGTAGCTTAGAATCCCAGTTTACAATCCTCACGTGCATTTATTATTGTTTCTTCCTTGAACCACAGGAGCTGCAGTTGGGCACATGGTTCAGTCATCGACACAGTTCCCATTGAATTCTTAGAGTTACATATCTTGCATTATTGTGGCTTTAACCCATTTGCAGTAGTAATTCACGTTTACTAACACTCTTTTTGTAGTATTTTGGTGTTTGAGCAACCTCTGCTGTCACAAATGGCAAAGAACAATGAAAATGTACATAAATTAAGCCAATAGGCAATGTGACTGTTATGCTAATCAAGCCAAGTGTTTGTTGTGAACTTGTGATAGTTTATGGATTTAAAAAACTGTGCCCGAGACTTCTGAGTAAATTTTCTGCTACTTGACTGTCTTGAGGAAAGAAGAAACAGAGTGATTTCTGATCACTCAGATAAGAAGATCTCATAAACGGCACAACCCTGAGAAAGCCACATTATACCATGGTTAAAAGCTAAAAAAAAGTTAAATTAAACATGTCCTTTTAAGTTTCCATATTGTTTTTAATCAACTTTGAGGACAACATTTTCACTCGCCTCAGTTGTGGTTCTTTTTCATTTCTATCCACATCTGATAAAAGGAAACTATCAAGCTGCTGGACATGTTAAATACGAAGAAGGCTGTAACCCACTTATTTACAGTCAAACATTCTGGAATGAATTAAAGTCATTTTTTAAAAGCACATATTTAAAAATTACACAAAAAATATATTTATAATAATAATAATAATAGGACTTTTGTATGGATTCCACCTGGACTTTTTACGTTATTACAAGTCCCTAGCTTCAGCTTTGAAAGAGGAATTGTCAAAACCCAACAAAAGCCAAAAGTAGTGTCAATCAGGCAAAATCTAAGGACACCAGCTTCACTTAATATATTTCACAAAAAAAAGGGTTAAAAGCGTACTTTAAATCTGATATACCTTTTTGCAGAGCTTGTTTCCAAGTGTAATCGGAGTAAATCAGACACCAGAGGCCAAAACTACAGAGTCTCAGCTTCACAAAGATCCATCCAATAGTTTGAGCTCTAAAGAGTTCAGAAACAGCTTCAGTTTGAATTGATGCTCATTCCAGTCAGACGTTTTAGGAAAAACAGGTCCAATCTGTGTGTACTTTTTCACCATCAGCTAATCACAGCCAGCGGTTCTTGCCGGACAACCAATCGCCTTTCAAGCTGGTCTGATATATTCTTCCCGCTATCTTCGGGTTCATTTGACCCATCTAGATTTTTTGTTTTATTTTTTATTTCACCGTTATTAAACTTTCATGAGTGGTCCAAAACATCACCTAACATACAATTTATGCAAAATGTTTTAATAAAATAAGTATTATTTTCCTGATATGAAAACATATATTGCGCTTTGACCAAATGTGCATTGCTCACACAAAGAGAGCACGAGGGATATGCACACTTTCTTTGTCATGTTACCATTTCAACAGTAGTCCCACACTCCACCTCTTCAAAACTCTCCATCCTCTGTACTCCACCAAGACTCAGCACCAAAATATGTTCATAAAACTTTCCATGGCACTTCACTTCATATCTGTGTCCTTTTAAGTCCTTAGAGGTTAAAATCAGCCACCTTTTACGTCCCTGCTTTGTTAATAAATTGTTTCAGTGAAGGCGCTGTCCAAACTTAGCCTCTCAAAGCCACGTCTGCGGCCTCTGTGTACGGTTACATGTGCACCGGTGTTCCTTTCACCACTGGGTAGAAGAGATGTCAGGCTGGTAACAAGCGGTCCGGGAGTGAAGGCAGCCTGGAGGGATGCTGCTGCCGACCGAGAGAGCTATTTTCGGAGCAGAACCTGGTATATCTAAGTGTGTGTGTGTGTGAAAGGTGTGGTGCTATAGCCTCTCTAATGAGCCTACACTTGGAGCTTAGCACTGTGTATCTGCTGGAGATACCAAACATGAGGCGATGAGGAGACCTAACGGGATTGGATTGGTGGGAACTTAGGTGGAGTCCAATTAAAATGTACATCCACAATCCCTGCATTATGTGAGTATTTTGAGAGCGTAGCAAATGTGGAGGTATGGAGTGTTTTACATAAGGTGTTATGAATTTTGATCAAAGGAGAGGTTGTTTAAATTGGCCTTACATTCAAAAATTGTGAATGTTTGTCTCATGTAGAGTGTTACATTCTGACCCCTGAAGAAACACGCATCCCATGTGCACATGAGCATATACAATGAAGAGGTTTTTTATGGCATTTGAATCACATTCAGTTACATAATTGAATTACTTTCAGCTTATTCCTTTATTCTGTTCCTTTGACCACTGCAAACCAACATCACTGTGCGCTTTGGCGTACCAGGTTTGATTGAGTGAAACACTGCACCATTGCACTTCTATCGCAAACATTGCAAGGTAGTGTTTTTGCCGAAGACTCAAAGGAAGTATGACTGAGTAGAGTAGAAAACAGACATCAATCATCTAGTCTGTCTGTTCCACTGCAGGAGTGTTCAGAACCAGATCCCAGACATTTTTGCTCCATTAAAGGTATATTTGATGATACCAGTCCCTTCTGCGTGGATCATGTCACTCCTGTCAAATATGGCATGGCAGTACGCTTGTGAAGCGGTTAGCGCTCTCGTTTCACAGCAAGAAGGTCCCGGGCGGCACGGGGCCTCTCTGTGTGCAGTTTGCATGTTCTCCCTGTGCCTGTGTATGTTTCCTCCGGGTTCTCCAGTTTCCCCGACCTCTAAAAACATGTTCAATAGTATCCTGTGGGATGAATGTGTTATGAGAGTGAATGTGGAACAACCAATGGATGTTAGGATCTAATCCGGCATGTTTACAGCATGTATATCATGTATGTTCATTAACATGTGCTGACCCTACCAAATAAATAAATACATAAAACATTCTGGCTGAAAGAGTGATCAGATGTTTCATTATCATAATAAAACATCTTCGCATACATGATCAATGAACAAACGGCACATTCACAGTCTGTTCACGTCCAGGTGAAGTAGGACTGACATGTTTCATTTACATGTAAAAACTAAAATACACTTAGCTGCACACAATGTAAAACCTGATGGCGTTTAGTGGCAGGTTCAGTAGCTCAGTACCTGAGCAGAGAAGTTAGACGAACTCCGCTGAGATGGTGGTCTCTTTCCTGTCAACAAACCAGAGCGTGCACTGCAGCTGGAATGTGTGCGTTTGGTGAACGTGCACTAAATGGAATCCATTGGTTTTGCCTTTGCAGCCGCTAGCGTAAATTTTAATCACTGTAGAGAATGAGGGAAGGGCCAATGCAAAATGTTG
Organism: Rhinogobius similis; assembly: GCA_019453435.1. Lineage (NCBI taxonomy): Eukaryota > Metazoa > Chordata > Actinopteri > Gobiiformes > Gobiidae > Rhinogobius > Rhinogobius similis. The sequence continues at coordinate 13,484,503 of CM033622.1, read as the reverse complement.
TATGTGACAAAATATCTACTTCCCAACAATGATCAGGACCAGGTAAACATATCATACATAAACTTGTTTCTTCTGAAAACTCTGGATATGAGAATTTTTTAAGCAGCTTCTAAGCCTGAATCATTGTCAGTAAACTGTTTGTTCCTTATGATTTTTAATTCTTTGTTCATGCTTTAATGAGGTCAATGAAGGTGTTGTTAGTATAAAGTGGCGCAGACTATTCCATCATTCAGAATTAAATCTAAAACTTCTTTCAGTTCAGATAAACAGCGCAGTGTTTCGACAGATGAATCGGCAGGAGTCCCCATGTTTGCTTGAAAACGGATTAACCACGCATTTCTTTGACTGGTTAATCCACTTGTCAATCATGCCCATCAGAACACTGGAAGACAAAACCCAGAATATTTGTCTTTGTATTGAATTGGAAAAGTGGCTAGTTTTCTACGAGCTTCTGTTGCCCCAAAATATTTTACTTGTGTCACTCGAAGAGAAAAAATCCAACACAAAATACAAGCCTACACACAAATCCCCCTCTCTCCATCCCGTTAGTGAGTATATCTAATGCCCAGCCATGAAATGTTTTGCATACGACATTACAAATCTGAACAAAAACATCTGGAGCTGCCTGCCTGCGATATTTCTCCCTGGCACCAGAGACTCAACTCATATTTTCTTCAATCTGTTGTGGCGGAAACTCCAACTCAGCTGTTCAAACCATTTCATACATTAAATATACACATTACAAACATGCAAACACTTTTTAGCATTTCTCCTCTAAGCTAAAACACCTCATAATCAGTCGGAATTGTTGTGAAATGCTCTACGTCACAGAAGTTACTAAATTGGGTCGAGTCAAAACTGGAAATTGTAAGCTAGATATACATTAAAAGCCACACCCCGCTAGCTCTAAAGCGTTGTTATTGCTGCCTCCGCTCTTCACCTGAGTGGATTATTCAGTGGAAAATGGAAATGTGGATTGAATAAGTGGGACGGCCTATTCACAGCGGTGTTTCATCTGGGAAATTACCGATAAGTCTAATGAAGGGACGCTATAGTGGCCACCGAGTCAACTACACTCTACCTCTGCCGCGACATGCCTTATTCCGAAATGCAGTCTTGGCGCTGCAGTCTGCTCTGATCCCCCAGTCTGTGTAATACATATTTAATGCCCTAATGATTATGTGCTGTGCTCTAGGGGCTCGCGCTCATGGTGTAAAGTGGAAACTGGTATGAAAAGAGATAGAAGAATATAAGAACAATATGGACTAAATGTAAATAATTCAAACACATGAAAATCAGCCTCGGATAAAGTATTGAATGAGAAAATCTACACTGACGGAAGTGATGAAAAAATTAGAGGTTCAGAGAGGCAGAAGTGCGCATTTCACCGTCCATTATCGAAGCATTGCTAGAGCTGTTCGGTCCAAATTTAGTCCTTTTTAAAGCGTCTGTACACAGTATTGTCATTTAATAAAGTAAAATCTGTTTTGCACCAGCACAGATATATTGTTGAAAATGAGGCTGGAAGTGCACTTTTAGCATGCCAGTTGTTATTAACTTTAACCATGGATGTATTAAAAGAACTGGATATGGCACGCCCCCTCTGTCTGTGGTCCCAGATTGATTAGTGGCCGTGCGAGGTACTGCAGCCTCTTGGAACCAGCCTTTTTCTAAAATTGCACATTATAATTGCAGACAGTACTGAATTATTATCGGTATTTAAATAAAATAGAAGGAAATGTTCTTTTCTGCCGTTTCTAAAATTACCGTTTTTATATGAAGTGACGTTACCGCAAACATGTGCGAGTCACGTGAACGAGCGTCGGACGATACAAACAGAAGCTCGTGGAAAAGGCTCGACTAGCGACACCTGTAAGTTGTATTTTGTTTCATTTCAGACGCTTTCACCTGTGTCTAACATGAAGAACACAATTACAATCACACAAGCTAACGTTAACACAAAAACTTGTGAGCTGTGTGGTCGTTCACGTCGCTCAAAGCATCATGGGGGATTGTCGTCACGTGGCGCCCTAAAGCAAAGATGGCAGCCTCCTTATCAGGAAGTAAATGCGGAAGTAAGACATTTTTTTGGGGTCATGCGCCAATGAGCACACTCCATAGGGATAAACAGGGCGGCCATTTTGGATTCATCTTCCAGGTTTTATCATAGTTCTATGGCTTTAACGTGGCTGCAAAACTCGCTATGACCTCTGAAAGTTGTATAAGATGCTTCTAAACCCATTGTGATGAATAATTGGGATGCATTAGGTGAGTGAGCAATGTAAGGACCGCTGCAAACTTTAAGACAGAAGACAACATAAATAAATCCCACTTGTCTAGTGCAAAGTCTCATTGGGGAGGGGCACTAGATTGTCAGCCTCGCTTCCATCAGTCGACCCCAGGGCAGCTGTGACTTCAGAAGTCGCTCACTATGAGTGAACGGCTGCATAATTAATTGCTATCGAATTGACATTGTAATTTGAATGGACACAGTAAACGAACGTCAAAGGCTATAATTCCTCCACAAACAATAAAACAGTTTTATAAAAACTGCAAATCCTGTAATTTAGATTTCTTCCGGAATACATTTTATTATTCTATTAGTTTGTCAGTTCATAAACCTATTTCAGTTTTTTTGTCAATTCTCCTGGATGTATTTAAAATGTGAATGTTATTAAAACAAATCGCAAATCTAATCGCAGTCACAATACTGGTCAGAAAAATTGCAACTAGATGTTTTTTTTCTAAATAGCGCAAGCCTGATGGATTGAATGAATATGTTTAAGGCTTGGATGAGTGGCGAAATGTTGTCAGTCTAAAAACAATTCCAGTCAACAAAGATCAACATTATTTTTCCATGCTGAGATTAAATGTAATCAGTTAATGCAAATGTGTTATAAAACACACTAGAACATCAGAATGCTCTAATATTAAGCGTTTAATATAATTGCCAAAAACACAAAACAAAACACCAACAATGCTATTTAAATATCTTTGGCTTTTATCTCAAAACATTTCAGCGCAAAAGCTTAAAATCTACAAGACGGAAATGTTGCTGCCTTCTAGGGAAAGCAATAACCTCCTCGGATCAAGACGTTTTTGGACCCGCCACTCGAAAACTCACATTGTGCACCTTAAAGCAATGTATTGTTCCTCTTAGTAAATATCTATGTAATCGTAACTTCTAAAATGACGATAAATGCTCTAAATCTAACTCATTTTCACTCTTCTTTAATGCTTTTCGCTGTGAACATGGAACCTGGATCGAACACAGTCGTCCCCTTGTGCTACCTGTCGACAGATCCCTCCTCATCGGTCCTTCCTGAGCTCCTCACTGATCCCCCCCAGTCGGTGTAATACATATTTAATGCCCTAATGATTATATGCTGTTCCATCTGCAGCCTTGCACACGCGGCACTGCCAAATCAATGGCTTTTCCCACGCTAATGATGTCAGGAAACATCTCGCTCCATCTTTCTCTCTGTGAGCGTTTAATCCTCGAGGGCTTTTTTTAGTTTGTCTGGCCCCATTGCAGAGACAGAGTGCCGGTCATTCCCTGGACTAATGCTGATGTTTACCACAGCTGTCATTGCCTCTGACAATCCCTGCAGTTAGGCATTTGTCTAACTTTGTACTCTGCTATCTCTCAGGTTACACTGCCAGGGAAAAATGGTACCGCAATACATGGACAAAGTGGGAAAAGCTTAGGGCAAAGTGTGTAGAATGAAATGGTTCACAAATGAAACCCAAAAGTAATAACAAAATGTATGGAAGTAAAATAAAAACTAACTGTTGGATTTGATCAGAAAATATATACCAGCAGGTCGAAATAATATGTTTCCTTTATGGCTGCACAATTAATCAAGATTGAAATCGCAATTGCACCCTTTGCAAGTGAAGTGTAATAATTTCTGCTTTAAATTTGTTAAAACATGTTATGGATCAATCGACGAGAACGCAACTGGATGCAACAGAAACGCTACTTAAAGCAACAGAAAACTGATTAAAAGTGACACAAATGTGACTTAAAGTGACACAAATAAGACTAAAAGTAACACAAATACGACTAAAAGCGACTAAAACTGACAAAAAGGCAACTAAAAGTGACAAGCGTGCGACTGAAAGTGACACAGACATGACTAAAAATGACACAAACATGACAGAAAGTGACAAAAACCTTATACAACACGTGATTCTTTTAATAGTTTGTCGGTTCATATTTCAGTCTTTTTGTCAAATCTCCTGGTTGTGTTTAAAATGTGAACTTTGAGCAGATTCCTATTATTAAAACATAGATGGCAAATCTAATTGGAACCGCCGATTGATCAGAAAAATGTCCCAAATATTGCAGCTCTATTTTCTTTTTTATTATGCATAAAGTTTTACAGTGAATATTATCAGGGCTGAGGAATGGCATCTTGTTTATACTTGAATTACATAGTTCAGTTGTCTTCATTTGCCATTGGTAGTTCAAAACCAGACTACAAATAGGCAAATCAATGGATGCTGAAAGGTCAAAGGATCAGTTAATTAACATTTCAGAGCCATGTAAGAAGCATGTACGCAGGACTAGGTATTAATGGATCATACATTAAATGATAATTCCACTGGCGTATTAGACGAGAGCATTAATGTTTGATGCACTGGACTTTTGCATATTCCTAGTGATCAAAGTGTTCAGATAAAATGTTAGCAGGTGAATAAGAATGTCAAAAAGTACATAAACGAACAAATAAAACAAAAAAGATAATAAACATTTAAAAACTTGGCTTGTTTGTCATTATGTTTTCACTTTACATTCAGTTTTAAGGGAAACACATTATGCTAAATTGACTTTTTTGAGCTTTTAACCATGTCCGCTCATTGTATTTATACAGGGACAGTGTACAGTAAACATTGACCAAAAAAAGGAAAGATGCCTTGTACCAGGTTATAGCATAATTGGCTAATTTCCACCTGTCATCAGAAACATACCTGGAGTTGCATTTAGCCTCATTCACTCTAGTTTAATGAATCCTGGTAAGAAATCCTCTCCCCTCTGACCTTCAAACACGCTCCATTCTCACGTTCCCCGATGTGTGACGTTTTTCTCAATGTGTGACGTGGCTCTGAGAATTTTCTGCGCCGTTTCTAAGTCCATTAATCACCGGCAAATTTGTTCTGAGTGTCTCTGCCATCTAATCACGGTCATTACAACTGCTCGGCTACCTAGGATCTCCCGGAGAACTTTCCTGTTGTTTACTTTCAACTTTTCTCTAAATTTTTCCTCTGCAGTCAGTATATGGCGCCAAACCTTAGCGCCATGGGAAACAGCAGAGATACAGATGTAAATTTAGTTTTGTATAAACAATTCCCTTTTTAGTTCTAAAACATGGGATACCAATCTAAAGGTAACTCAAGAGCATTAAAGGCTTGTAACAGTACAAATAATGCATAATATTTGTCCTTTAATGGTGTTTTTCAGGTGTTAATACATGTTTCATCCAACCACTGCCGGTATACATTTGTTTAACTGCACCACTCTTCTTCGAGGAATAGCTCCAGGCTCTGTATTAGGACTAAAGTGCTGGTGATGTTCCTGAAACACATTTGTCTGCCTCTCCTTTCAGGTCCAAAATGGGTTTGGACAAAGAGGCCGGCCTAATTCACCTGGAAACCAGCATCTCTGAAGGACGTGAGTAATTGAATTCCCAGTCCACACCTCCATTTTCTCCGTGTGTCTTCGAGCCGCTGTCTGCTGTGAGCATTTTGGTAAAGTGAAACGGAAAGACGAGTAGTCACAAGTGTGTAATGGACTAATAGTGCAGACATGGAGGTAAAACCAATGACAAAATGAAGACTATAAAGTTTACATGAATCGTGAAAAATGTTATAATCTTATTGGTAAATTATGTGGTGTGAAAAAAGTAATTTATAGACACATCCAGCACATAGCTAATGCATTTAAGAGTCAATGTCAGCCTCAAAACATTACACATTGTGAAACATCTTGTTTTGACGACAACCACTCGACCACTGGTGACTTACACCAGAGCCTTGTTAGAAAACGTCACTGTTTAGTGCAGATTATTGTCAGCGATTCGCGCCAACATTGGCAAATCATATTGACCACATAATAGAATGTTCTAAAAATCTAACATCATTCTGGAGGCTGGAAGTTAGATCTCCTATTGACTCTTAATACTATCAATAGGAGATTCTGTTGTCAAATTTAACAAACCTAAAGCAAAAAAAAAAAAAAAAAAGTAACTGCGTTGTCTATTAACTTTATATTAAATAATGTTTTTATTTTCCTTAAAATGAGTAGGATAGAACGTTTTTATCAGTATTAAACTGTGTGCACATATCAATGGGAGGGTCCATTGAACTAGGGCTGGGCGATATGGTGATAAAAATCGAATTGTGAGCTCATCCCTGTGACAATCTGCTATTTTTATGACATCGTCGTATCTTGATTGACTGTTTAATGCACCTGTCTGTTCAAACACACTTTTTCTCCTGTTGTTTAGCCTCTGTAGCCTCTGAGCAGATTATTTTATTTACCTCTCACACCTCTTAAGTGCAATAATCCAACTCAATGCACCAAAACACAACTAAAAGCAAAAATGTGTCTAAAAACTACAAAGACGCGACTAAAAGTGACAAAGACTCACTTAAATACAACAAACACATCTGAATGTGACAAAAATGTGACTAAAAACGACAAAATTATGCTTAATATGTGAATCTGAACAGAAAATCTAATCACAATCGCAAAACTGGTCAGAAAAATCACAGTTACATATTTTTTCCTAAACTGTGCAGCTCTATTAAAGGCAATAGAAAAAACAAAGTGAACACAAATCATGATAAAATTGAAATCATTATCTGGCCCCAAGAAAATAATGATTGTAATTTTTTGCCATATCGCCCAGCCCTACATTGAACTATCAGAAACATCTTCAAACACCCAAAGTAATAAGTCCTTCAAGTAAATAAATCTACACTAGTCGGTAAAACGTACAAATAGTTGAAGTCATTTTAATGCTGCACTCTGTAAATAATATGGTGGAAGGTCTGCCATCTGCTTGTCTCTGTGGATGCGATTGCTTTGCCCAGAATGTCCCATAGTATGGCATTGATTCACGGAGATATGCAGGTGACAACAGGCCAAGTTACAGGCCCGATCTGTGGAGAGGCGACCCTGGCACGCACCCTGTAAGAATGCATGTTTTCCAAGGTACTTTTCAACAACCACCTATCTGCAGTCAGGAGTTGTTTTATGAGATATTTCGGTTTAAAGTTCTAACCACTCAAAGAGCACGGGACAGGGAAATAGTATTTTGCTCATCTAAACCTGAAAAATGCACCAGACCCTACAAAATCGTGATATGTGCGATCTGAAGTGTACAAAAGAACATGAACAAGAAAACAAAAACATCAGACAGAACCCGGTAACATCATGCACCTTTAATAAATGTTGATATTAGGTCAATTTATTTCGTAGGAGCCATCTAACATTATTTAATCTACAGTGCCTTTAAAAATACACCTATGCTCCTTCTAACTCTCCATAGGTCTAACACTTAACTCACAGGCTGTCAGTACAATCATGAAATAATAATGCTTTTCTATAGACCTTCCAGAACTACTATTGACGGAGCGAGTCCTGCAAAGTGCTAATCATTTTGTTTAAACATTTGTCCATTGATTGTGTGATCAATGGTCCAAGTCAATGATGGGTCTGTACAAAAGATTAGCTGTAAGGAATATAGGAGGTCAAATAGGTATTTTTCATGGATTTAATATAAATCACTATATAGCTTTGGGCAGAGGCTTAATGTAAAAGTGCACTAGCTCAATTTGTTATGAGTGCATTACTCTTGACCGGCGCTTTGGATCAGACTGCAGAAAATACTTGTTTAATGTATTTCATTTTGTCAATAGGTTGCTTTGTCTTATTGAAGTGGCATAGCAATTTATGGAATGTCTTCAAATTTGGCAAGTAAAGCAAGTAAACTTTTTGGCAAGTTTTTTTTTTTTTTTTTGGATAATAATACAAAGTAATTTTTGTTTTCCTCAGTGACTATTCACCTTTGAATCCAGTAACATTCCTCTTTTAGGGTTTTTTAGTAGCATTTCTTGCTCCAATGTGAATATTTTTGCTTTGCCTGGAATGTTGTATGCCAGTAGTTTAGTAGTTAAGTAGTAAGTTAATCGACTAACCTCAACTAATCTATTATTGTAATCAAACACTTGCTAAAAGAGTTTCTAAAACATGGCATGAGCTGAAAAGTTTTAGTTGTCAAAAGAATAATGGCTTGACTAATCAAATTTTAAAAAAGATCATTATTTGTGACTAATGGCATTAAACTTGAATTACATGTATTTTTATTGCTCAAAAATACATTGAAAAACCTGAATTCTTACATGTTGAACATTCCAGGCAAAGCATTAACGTCTTCATGCAGGTGTCGGACCCTCCACTTGAAAATTTACATATTTTGCCCCTTTAAGTATTTGCTTCCAAAAGAGACAGTCTGCATCAAAGGGAACATCCACTAACAGACCTCTGGGGGAAGAAATCCATTCATTTTAATGTAGAAGAGCTGCTCAGTCACCTGATGTTCAACAACTACAAGAGCAAATACCAACTTTAAGAGTTAAACTGTACCAAATACGGACTCAGTGACACAGTGAAGAAGAAGTGGTCCAACAACCCACATGGTATAAATGTTTAAGAATGTTAACATCAGCTGCAGGCTAAACATTCCTGCGATGCTAGTAGTGCATGTATTTTAACATCTACGGAACAATTACTTTTCTGAGGTAATGGCAGGTCAGCAACCTCCATTAAGACTCACTTGTGACTCGACTTGAATTAGTTTTGCTTTAAATACACATAGTTTGCCAGGATGCCATCAGTTTGCCATCTTTAAAAAAGGAAAACGTTTTGTCTCACATTGAATCAGCAGTTCTCTTGCCAGACCACACCCCTTCCTCTATGACACTGACTGTATCTAGATCAGTTGTTCTCAGAATCTAGTACCATCTACAACATTTGGCCTTACTGTTCTACCGCAGGACCAAACCAGTTCTAAAATAGGGTCCAACTTAAAACAAAGAGGATCCAACAGAAAGCACAGACTAGAACTACGTACTATTACACTTAGCTTTGTTTGAGAAACACTAGATTTGGTAATAAAATACACTGCTCAATTCCAGAGGTCGAAGTCTCAAAAAAATTTACTTAAGTGAAAGTAAAGTTACTTCAAAATACTATTACTTAACCAGAAGTACTAAGTAATGGTCCAAGAAATTTCAACAGTAACTGTGGGTGTCACCTCACAATTTGAAATTAACTGAAACACATTTGAAGGAGAAAAAACACAAACGTTCATATCCTTTCATATTGTCAACATAAAGCTTTTGTCACTAGCAGATTCACTCACAGTGGGATGAGGAACCAAAACTTTTACTAGTAAGAGCACAATTACTTCAGTACAAGTAGTAGTAGTAGTAGTAAGTGTAGTGTCAAAAAGTTACTCCACTTTCTTGTAACTGAGTAAATGTAACAAGTTAATTCAAACGCAATCCCATAAAAACCACACTGCGGGGGAAAAAAAAAACACATCAATATATAATATCTCTCATGTCCAGGTTTATTATCAACCCAAACTTCGCCAACTTAACTCACTCCCCGCTGTATTCCACCTGCTTCAGTCCCTTTCAGTCGCTTTTCAAACAGCGTTGCGAGCATCTGTTCCACCTTGATGTCTGCGTGGGCCTTTGTAGCTGACACAATAGAGAAAAACCAATCATACAAACATCAAACGGTGTCACAAGTTAGGGCCACACAGCCAGGCTCCATCACGCCTGATCTCGACTGCCCCCACACGAGTTTGTCAGAGGCTAATGTGTCAGGACAGCGCCGCGATGGAAGGCAAAGAAAGCAATTGGCCCGGGCGGTCATCTGTCTTTCCACCAGAACGCACCCTTCGCCTGCCCTGAAGAGGTTTATTGACACCAGTAAATGCAGAGACACCCAAAGGAGACACCTGACTGAGAGGTGACAAGTGGGTGTTGGTCGCTGGCTTGATGAGGCGTTCTCAACCCGTGGGGCGAGGGCCGGTGGTGCTGCAGAGTTTGCTCAGATGTTAAAGAAGAGACGTTTGCAGAAAACAAAAAGATAGATACGTTATTGATCCCGACGGAAATTCAAATTCAACTGTAGAAACATTTTCACTGCGCTTCTTTGTGTCTGTCAAAGGTCTCATTGGAGCTTTAGCAGGAGGATTCGTCAGGTAGAGTCAGCAGATCGTGTGTCAGGGTAGTTTGAGGAGAGTAACAGCCCTCAGGACCAAAGACTCCTCAGTGTCCAGCAGCTCAGGCATCCCAGGTGGAGCAGGTGAACTCTGGAGGCGACACAGGAAAGACGTCTTCCTCGGTCTCGCCGTGTTGTGTCGCTGATGCACGGACCTCGTGTTTACAAGAAAATAAACAGCACATTTCAATTATTCTAACAGTCCCTAATATCTGTCCTTTAAACTGCACAAGCCACCCTTTCTTAGCTGGTTCAAATCCCAAGATACCATATATTTATTTTATTATTTTGAACTTTTAAGGCAGCAAAAGACATTAAGGCACAAATTTGACAGACTTAAGACCAAATGGGATCTCTACTTTGGACAATAAATTAGAAGTCTCATTTGGTCTAAAGTCTGTTAAATTTGTCAATTTAGGCAAGGGCAAGGCAAGGCAGGTTTATTTGTAGAGCACAATTCGTACACAGGGCAATTCAAAGTGCTTTACATAAACAGGAAAAAAAAAATTTACAAATTGACACCGAATGTGACCCTCCCCCTATTTTTGTATATTATAGACAGGACAATAAAACAGACAATGGCCTAGACATAGGACAAAAGAAACGATAATATTTTACTCCTTTTTGATAAAATCCACTTAGCTACGCTATTAGTAATATGTGTAGAAGATGGAATAAAAAAAAAAGAAATTAACTCTTTAAATAAGGCCAAAATACATAAGACATTGAACAAAATGTGCACAATTTTGACTAGAGATGGGCAATATTTTGAAATATATATAGTATTGCAAGAATATATCATGTATAGAAAAAATGCAACGAAAAGAGCTGAACAAAAAAATAAGGAAAAAAGGTAAATGCTTTGTTATAAACTTTCAAATAAGAATATAAAGTGAGATTTCTGCATTTTAGACATTTAACATTTGCCTAACATTTAAACCTCAAGTAATACATTTAAAGACACGTTTATAACACATTTCTGTTGGATTGACATAAGCCACGTTTATATGGACACATGTAATCGGATTAAAAGCCTGATCGGAATAAAAATGATTAATGTAAACACGCCATTCGGAATATTCTGACCCGATTACACTCATTCGGATCAAAATTTCATTCCGATTGAGACGGGTGGGTTATGCCGATTGTTATTCCGATCGATGCGCATGTACACGCTTCTTCCGATGTTTTGGTTGAAGGAATCCTCTCTGCGCATGTCTGTTACGTCAGCTAATGCCGAAGCGAGGGTAATGGCGAGCGTGAGGCCGAGCGTGAGGCACACAATACAGCTCCATATCAAAAGTATTATTAAACAGCACGAACGGAAGGTGAAATCAACCAAGAAAAATGTTACGAGCAAAACGTACGCAGCCATGTTTGTTTACAAGGGAAGTTTGTTCTTCTTCTATTGTTTCCGGTATGTTAGCCAATTCTGCGCATGTCAAAATAATTTATTCCGATCAAATGTATAACAGATGTAAACGCGTGTCGTAATCAGATTATTTTTTTCAGGGTCCATGTACACAGTAAAATTCTAATCCAATTCATGATCAGATTAAAGACATTTTGTGCATGTAAACATGGCTACTGTATCATCTGAATATCATTTTCGGGATGCTATTACACTCCAGCAGTAAATATAAAGGTTAAGTTCCTTCACTTAGAGCTTCAGTGACACCATAGTTTATGGTGCCATGGCTTGATGCATGTGTTTTTTTCTGTGTTGGGAGCAGAGGCGCTGTACGTCACCTGCCGACTCCAGAACTGCACTGAGGCCAACAAGGGCAAGCCATTCCCCGGATTCATCGACCCCAATTCTCTGGTGGTGCAGGATGAGTACGTGTTTGTGCAGGTATGTAATAGTCCACTTTGCTCCGGGAGAATAAAGAGGTCAAACAGAATAGGGGGGTTTAAAGGGAGTGTTGAAGGTCGTCGTTACAAATAAGTATGTTTGGTTTTTGTCTGTTATGTAATTACAAAACGGTGTCTCTAAATGTTTTTTTGGTGTAAAGGTTTCCACAACAGGGAGGCCAATCTACTACGTGTCGGCGAAGAGAGATGTGTTCACCCCGATGAGGCTGCCCAAGTACACGCTGCCCAAGGTAAAAGTCTGAGTCATTGATGTAAAAATAACTCTGCGGACACAAGTCAAAGTTGAATATGCGATAATGCTTAAACTGAGTAACCTTTTTGAGTTGCACCATTTTTAAAAGATACCGCGGCACACAACCTACTAAAACATGACCAAATCAGACCATTTAGTGAAAGAAAAAGTGTATTATAATGTTGCAAATTATATCCGTGCCACTGCCTAGTCGTTTAAAGTTGCTGATGATGATTTTGCTTTCTTTTTCGGTACAGTATGTTCAGAACACTCTAATGATTCAATTTAATCTATTTGTGAATCCAACGGACGTACAGCTCATATAGTTCATAATTTTAGCGTTACCATTTACTTCCTCTACCACTACATTTATTATATTACGTTTCCGTTTGCATATTTAACTCAATGTATTTATTAGGCTGAGTGAGACACATTTCACCAACATTTTATTACATATCCAGTAAAGTAAAAGTGCTGTTATTTATGTATTGGCAAAATTTCATCAAAACTGCTGCTTCGGCAGAGGTTATATATGCTCTTTGTACGTCATAATTGATAGTGTTTACTTTTTTTTTACCAATTTCGAGCTGTGTGCATCAGCCAAATCAAACTAAAAGTGCTACAGAAGGGAACACAATTCATACAAGTCAAATCCAAAATTGATTTAAAAGCTATAAAATGAAACACTGATGCTCGAAATGGAGTTGGAAGAAGTAAGATTTATTTTAACAATCTTTCACGCAGCAATACATTTTATTCTAGCCAAAAACTAGTTATTCTTTGTATTTTGTTGTTTTGGTCCAATGTTCAATGACATATAAACTATCCTAAAATTGTACATGGTACCCAAGAGGGCTGTCGAGATTATCAAGTGTGAATCTAATCTGGATTATGAAGGTCACTACACCAAAAAAATAAAATAAAATCATTATTGTTATTATTTTTTTCTTTCTTTATTTTGTCTTTCCCGGCTTTTAATGTCACAAATATATTACTTTATATTTCAGAAGTTTGATTTCATAAAGTTGGTCAAGTTGAACATTTTGTAATTGTTATATTAAGAATGTTCATCTTGTCTCCTTAGTTTCACATATGTTTATTCTATATTAGTAATTGTTGCTTTGGAGATACAGTATGTAAAATTAGATTACCTCAAAGAGAGAGTGTAATTTTCTAAACAAGGGTATAAAGTGATATTTCTGCCCTTAGCGATTAATGTAATGGTTCATTCGCGTTTTATGTGATACAACACATTTGCAGGCACATTTAGCACATTATATAATACACAGAATTGATTGTCAATATCTCCCCAAGCCTTTTTGGACTGTGTCTAATGTTTGGGAATAAAAAGAAATTAAGGACTTTTGTGCTGTTTGGTCATGGTGACACTAAATTCTAACAGAAAATTGGACATTTCAAGTAGGTAACGATTAGACATCAACAAAATGACGTCTGTCACTGGTCTATCGTGTGTTGAACGGGTTAGTATAGATCCCACGGTGTGTTATCATTAGAGCCACACAAGCATTATCTTATGAGGCAGTGATTTATAGATTTCCCCACAGGCAGATGGGGCTTTTCTGGTGTGGACACAAAGCCAGGGATTTTTCAGTACGGACGAGTTCAGATCAAACATGATTTACATGTCGCTGTCTGGGAACATAAAACAATCATTAGCTCAAAGTGCCATTTTGATGCGTTCTTGGTCGTACGCTATATATACTGCATTATAACCGTCCTTGTAAGAATGACTGCAAAGACGTGTTTTATGTACCTGACTTTGGAGTGTAGGCCACAACGGGGAAAAGACTTGGGTGTGGTTTCATACTTTGTTGTAGAATAGAAGTACCAATGGATATAAGAAATCAGTGTTTTTTCTGTCTATGCTATTCAATTCAATTTCAGTTAAATACATTTTTGTAGAGGTCAAAATCAGCCGCCTCGGTTCACAAAATTGTTTATTTGACCAACCGAGAGTTAGAAACGAAAAGTTCAGTCATTCAGCAGCAAGAAACTGAAATAGAGTTGGCAGAGGGACAACTTGTTAACAGCAATAAACATACAGGTGAATTAAATATTGAATAATGTTTATAGGGAAAGTAGGAGAAGCCAGAGAATAGTTCTCTAGTTAACATAAGGAATAGATGCCACACAATTATGATAAAAATGTCTCTTTTTAGACAATATACCGCAAAACAAAATAATTGTTTCATTAATGTTAACATGTGGACTTATAGTTTTTGATAAAGCTCAAGACAATTGTGACAAAACTGTTCAGGAAAGGTCCACTTTTATCTTCTTAATGTGATTTCTTTGAATCAATACTTGTTCAAATACGTATCTAATTTTAATATTGATTAGTCCTTGATTTTTGATACTTTTGATAATTGTACTTCAAGGATAGGGTTAGGCTGCTTAACTTAAATTGTGAGTAAATATTTCTGCTCCTAATTGGCCATTGAAAAATATTTGAAGCCTAGTCCTAAATGTATTAAAGGAGTTTGTTCTCTACACTGTACTTTTAGAGACTCCAGGAACCACCAATAGTTTGTTAAATGTGTTGTACTTAATATTAATTGGCAGTATTTATTTTAGTTGAGTGTACATGTGCAGCACTTTAATTTTTACAAAAGATCAACCAGAGGAGTTAGTGTTCAACTTTTCTCTTGTTCAGAACTTTTGAATAATACATTCTCAACATAGTATTCACTTTTTCAGCTCTTCTTCTGTAACTTCTTTAAATATTTTATCCTTGTCAGACCTGAAAAACTGAAAAGTATTGCTTTTAAAGAGTCTTGTTTTAGCGCCCTATTGCAGTGTTAAAAAGAAAGATTTACTTGAATCAACGCACCATTGTCGAGATTTTTAAACTATTTCAATTTACAGTTCTGAAACTTCTTTTAAATGTATTATTTTGTTCGACCAAGCACTCCTGAACATTCTGCATTATTTTACCTTAAAACATCCTTGTGAATTGAACTTTCTCCTTAAACTACCCATCTCACTTCAGAAAATGTTTACTCCATTTGTAAAGTTTTACGCTTTGAATTTTACACCCAGCATCCTTGTTTACTTCATTTGTAAACTTTTACGCTTTGAATTTTACACCCAGCATCCTTGTATATTTTAATGTGAATGTTACTTAACAAAAGGCAGCATAATGTCACTTAAATTGCCTCTCTCCTGGACCCCCCGCCTCACCACTTGAGCCTGACAGAAAACAGCTACAATTGCTTTTGTGTAATTTGTATTTAAACGCTCCTTCCATAATCGTCCAGCAGCTCTTGTTTGTATTCTGTCCAAAGTCGCAGTAAAGCGTGGAATCGTCAGGAGCTCAGCGTGGCTCTGTCTTTGTTATTTATGACCAAATCACAGCTCAAAGTAACTCCAACAGCGCCCGCTCTATTGTTATTCCACTGCGCTCCTCCGGCTCTCCCAGGCTGCTCCCGTCACGTCCCCGTTGACAATTAAACATGTTTTATTCAATCAGGCCCCGGGCGGCTCACAGCGGCGTTGGACTCGCTGTGTGCTGCTGTTGGCACAGTCAGCGGTAGACGAAGCACACAAGCTAACGGATCACTGCGGCTAACAGCGGCGCGCACAAGACCTGCCCAATATGGCTGACACGGAGCGATTGGCATCTAGACTCGAAACACGAACAGGGAAGCAGTGGCTGTCCTGATTAGAGGATATGATTAAGCGCAGTAGGTGTGAGGAAAAACAACTTATAATTTCAATAAGTACTGGTTCAGACGGTTGGTTAATTTGCAGAATGGAAATTACAAATCAGAAGTAAAGAAAGTTGAATGTTTAAACGCTGTTTTGTACTCAGTAGGAGCTTGTTACAACTTTACACAATAGTAAAGTCTGGTACTGCTTTCTTGGAATATTTTTGTCAAAACCAATACTTTTGAGTTGAAAAATAATAATTTGAAAAATAATAATAACACAGAGGACTGAGAAACTATGCATATTTTTTGCAAACAAACTGCTCTGGTCCTAGAACCACCTCTAATTGTTTGAATCAACACACACTATATTTTACACTTTTTTTTTTGCATTTTACACACTTTTAATATTCTAATTTGGTTTGCCCAAGCACTATTCTGCCTTTGTCAACTGAATTTTCTCCATGACTGTCTCCATTAAATCCATTCTGAAGCTGTGTCACTATATTCCAACGGCATCTGAAGCATAAGTCCACTCGCTTTGTCTCTTCTGTAGATTTTACATCCATGCTGTACATTCAGATTCTTTTCTGTAAAAAAAACAAAACCTCTTTGTTGAGTTTTACATTTTGCAACTTTTTTGCGAATGTGCCATGTCCTCTTCTTTTTTTTAACGTTTTTTTTGTCCTCTCTTCCTCTAGTTGTCACATTCTATGTCAACATTACAGCGCCACACACAGGCCTAGAATATGATTACAGCGGTTTCAGGCGTTTTGAGTGCTCCATGTGGATGCACTTATTTTCTAAACTAGCTCCATCTTTATGCAATTCGTTTTGGAAACTATAGCCGTTTTGTCTCCGTGTGGATAAGGCCTCAATCCAGGTTTACACCTAATGCAGTTTGGGACCTCTTTGGGTCCCGCAAGAATTCCAAAGTAATTAAAATCAATGACATGCAGTTAGACTGACCTCAGAGCACTGTGGTGGACAAGCAAGTTTACAAAAAGAAACCGCAAGGAGTCTATTTTACACAAACACTGCAGCAATTTATATATACTGTACTTATCTGCGTTAACACATCAACTAGTGTCGCGTTGGTCAAATATGCACCACTGTACATGTAGTTCAGGCCTCTTCAACTTAAACTTAAGTTTACTGGTTCAATTCTAGTTTAGTATTAGTTTACACTTTTTTGGTCCAGGTTTGATTGTGGGTTAGTCCTGGTTCAGTCTGGTTGGTATCTGGTCCTAGGGTTCTTTCACAGTTGGACTTAGACCAGAACAAAACTGGAACAAAAGCATGCCCAAAACAAGTCTACATTAAGACTAAAGTGAGCTCAAAACAAGAGTAAATCATGGCAAGTGTGAACGCAGTTTAATTCTGATGTATTTGATCATTATTCAAACAGATCTGTGAAACCAAATTTAGTTTAAAATGTTGACGCGTTGTGCCCTCTGAAAAATCTGGCCCTTGGCAAATTGAAGTCGAATAGCCCTGCTGTAGTTTATGTAACAGTCACTTTGAGAGTAACCCACTCAAAATAACTCAAACAAACTCGAACTCAAACCGTTTTGAGTGTAAACAAGGTGTGATTCCATATTCACATACAAAAACACATTTTAGAACTGCTTTTTACTTAGGTCAGGTCAGTACAGAATGAATAATCTGTTGTGGCTGCCATCTTGACTCTTTTAAAGAATCCTGATGCAGGATTTCTTTCCTTTCCTTTATCAGTGCACAGGCTTAACCCTCGTTTTCCCTTGGACTCTAATGGAACGTGTCTGTTCTGTACTTTACTGTCTAAGGCTCCTGTTCAATGGTCCTTAACCTTCTTTGATTCACGCCTGGTCAAAGCTGTTGACCCTGTCATCTCTCTGCCCTGAGCTACAGCTTGTCTAAACTGTTATAGAGATCTATTTAAAAAGGTACACGTGTGGTTGGTAGAGCAGTCTTTCCTTCTATGGTTCAGCTCCCACTACGGCTTAATTAATTAATCGTACTTAATTAATACGCAATTTGTGACATTTTAAATAACCATTAGTTGTTATCTGGACTATACAGACTCTGAAACACATGCTAAAAGATGTTGTTTAACAAGGACAATGGCATAATTACAGAAAAATGTCATAAATATAATAAACAATTTCTGATTTGAATTAGTAATACACTGTCTCTCTAAATATGTTCTGTCTTTTGTCTGATTTAAGATGTATTTAAAAATATCTCTACAATAGAAATAAGTTCACTTCTAAATTAATTATTAAGAAAAATGTTTTTAGTTTTGCTCAAATGACAAAAAAAATAAACAAAGTTACAATTGATTGGCAAAATGGATATTGCAATAAAACTAAGTGCCCTTCTTTGTGTTTCTTTTCACAGGAGCTTCATGTGATCAGCACGGACGATAACCGTGTGGTGGCGGCGGTGCAGGAGTGGAACCAGAACGAGACGTATAACCTGTACGTGTCCGATACGTCAGGGGTCTTTTACTCTCTGGCTCTGGAGAACGTGGTCAGCAGCATGGGCATCGAGGGCAACGTCATGGTCGATCTGTACGAGGTAAAGCCACACACTGATACACATGTACTTGCTGCATCTCCATTTTTATGCATTATTATCATTTTTACAGTTACCATCAGTACTTTGCGGTCTAAAGGCTCCATATCTTTTTACAATGTTTATACCACACAACATACACACTTTTTATTACAAGAGAATGCTTTTTTTAACAAAATAATGCTGCGTTCCATTTGTCCTCGGACGTCAGGACTTGAACCTCAGAGTTTCTGCGTTCCAGAACTTCCAGAACTATGAGCAATACATAATGATTACAGTGTAACGACTCAAATAAAACAATAAAACCCAAGACGTTGCTCAAATCAACCAAAATATACATTAAAATAAGTTTATGTATTAGCCTGGGCAGTCTTATTACATCTGTTAAATTATCATTTGAATGTGAAGTTCTGCTTTTGTTGTTAGCTCTATGTACATATAAGCAACAATAAACAATTACAGCACACATTTATAGCTGTAGAAGCTCAATGGCAGCACAAGACCAACTTCACAGACAGCAGGGGCCAGCAAAGAGCAACTAAAGAGAGAATAACACCAGTAGTATCCTGATTTTAACTGTTGGATATTAAACTTTATCCCGACGCAGGTGCCATGTTGGATTGTCTAACTTTGATAAACTCTGGGTTCTGAAATGTTGCCCGACTTTCCAAATAGAAATTCCGAGATGTGAGAGTGTTCCAGTGTGAAGGAACTTGGAAAATCCAACCTCCAGGGATAACTGGAACGCAGCATAAGAGCTATTCAGAATTTTCATACTACATTTCTAAAAACAAATCTATCAGAAAGGTCCACTTTGGTCTTCATTGTTTATGTCAGTATTGATACTTGCTCAATTGAGTATCTAGTTTCGATGCTAGTTTTTGGATCAGTTACTATCTAAGTTTAGAGGTAATGCAGAGATATTCTTATATTTGCGCCACAACATTCCGACTTGAGTGGCTTTGAGTGTCAGAAACATGAGCAGCACAACTGATAAAATGTGTTCCTTTGCTCGTCTTTGGCCTAACTTTTGTATGTGTAGCTTTTGTTTTGCTCAAATGTACTTTATACGGTAAAATAGAAACTGAAAGTAGTTTCCCGTTTTTGCTGTGACTGTGCAGAGCTTAGCTAGCTGGCTTGCTAACAGTAGTTGGTGATAAAGGACACTTCATCTGCCGCACAACAATTAATTTCCTGAACAATTGTCTTATTTAAAGAGAGAAAGGTAATGAGTTCAACTGTGTGTGATCTCAGAGTCTGTATCAGTGATAAATGTGAGCGTAGCTGCAGTGTTCTTGTTTTTTTATCTGTGATTTTCTTTTTTAGACGTCAGGTACAAAGTAAATATTTTGCAGAGTTGAGCACTTTTATATTTGTTATCAGACTTCACATTTTAGTTGAGTTTTGAGCTTTTACAGAAAACATCATTACTCACTATTGCCTCTCTGTTTTTGCCACTCTCTGCTAAAATTCAGAATTATGTGATATCACCTGCATAACCTCTATACATTTTTGACAACCCTATTGAGAGCTGCATTTCTTCTTATTTTATCTTATGTAGGCAGAACTTTATTTTATTCACTGTCAGCTGTGGTTTAAGTCTCGCAAAAGCCATTCATATATTTCACTTTAGCCATACCTTGAAAGTTGTTTTAGGAGTACGGCAGATACATCACAGTCAAAGTTGCAATCTGAATAGCCGCACTTTGAAATGACAAAGTATGCAATTATTCAGTAATTTACTTCGAAAACAATACATTATCCTGTCTTATTATGTAAAAACTCAACAAATCCAACAAACATCTTCAGAAATGCATGAAATTATTGGATTAGATTAGCAGTTCAGATTAGAATTTGTATAGAATCCTCCCATCAAAACGCAAATCACAATCAAATCACAATCACAATGCTTCCAATTATGTATTTATTTTTTCTATACATAATTCAGCCAGGAGCGGCACACAGGCATTTACATACAGTTATATCTTATTACAGAAAAATAATATGACAATACAATGAGTATTAGAGAAGAGAAAGTACATTTATGTGAACACACTGGAAAAAATGACCATCTGAAATAAGATAAGTGCTTATTATCATCTTGTTAAACAGAACTGTCAATGGAACAAGCCTAGAATATCTTGTTTTACCTTAAATAAGCAAAAGACGAGCATTTTCTAACTTGAAATTAGAAAAATAAATGCAACTACATTTGAAATAAAAACAAAATGTACTTGTTCTATTGGCAAATCAATAAATAAAGTAAAAATATTCTAAAATCAAGATAGATACTATTACTTTTCTAGTACATCTTTGCTTATTGGTTTGGAATTACATTTAAACATAATTTATTTAGGGCTGTAGTCGACTAAAAACATTCTTTGCCGACTAAAGACCTGCCCTAGCAACCGATTAATCGATCAAAAAGGGGTGTGGCGTGGTGTATCTCTCTGAATCTGAACCAAACTGCATTCAAAAAACACAACTGCACTAGAGTTCATGCAAAAAAATTATAATTTATACAGAAAAGTACTAGGAAACAGTGTATTTATTAGTTACCGATATATACATTAGATTAAACTCATGAATAACTCCAAAATCTTTAGCTAAGTCACTCCATAACTTCACTTTTTCACTGTTTTTGTCGTATAAACTTTTTCTCTTTTAATCGAAATAAAATAATTAGTCGATTAATAAAAATGTGGGTCGACTAAAACACCATCTTGTACTTTCCACTCCAGCTCTTATCATAACCTCTTTCTCTTACATTGTTATTCCAGATTTAAAACAGAAGTACAAAACCAATGCTGCCACACGTAATTGTGAAAGCCTGTACAATATCATGCAAGCAGTGGACTTGATGAGCATCCAAACCACAAGTGTATTAAGTGCACAGATCAATAAAGCGGCGCTCGGAGGCACTGACGATGAAAAGAACTTGTTTTGTCATTTTGGAAGCAGACTGCTGTAGGCTTACACCGCTCCAGACGCACAGAGTGAATACGAAGCAGTTTCAGAGTTGCTGACACTGAAGAAGACACGCAGGGATTGTGCCAGGCATATGGATTTTGGGAGGAGCAGATTATTTCTTTCTTTGATGAATAACCACAGATATTACTCCCCGCAATGAGCCCCGTCTGAGTGTAAAGGGAAAATATATGGTTTAAGTGGCTGATGTTGAGGTACGGGGCGAGTGTGTACGTTTTTCAGGAGTGAATGTCGGACGAATATACTGTGGATGTTCACTGAGCGCTGCAGACTGGTGCTCAATACAGCGGATTATTCAGAAGGGAGCATTTAACAAAGCTTTGTCAGAGCCACTGTACTTTTAACAAGGGTTTGAGCATTAATTGTAGGTCTCAAAGTCGTGACACGGACTTGAGTCAGACTTAAATCACTATTTTGACGACAAATAAAATGGCGAAAGACTTAGGACTTGACTTGGATTTGGAGCTCTGTGACTTGAGATGACGTCCTTCTTCTCCCCAAAAAATGAATGTGTTTTTAAAACCATCAGCATCCAACCATGGCATCATCGTTGATTAAGATTTTAAAGTGCGTATTACAGGTTTTTATGCTTTAAAAATGTTAACTTTATTTGTTGTATTCACCTTTTTCCGGAAGTTGCCGTACGCGCCGCCGTCTTGTGTCCGTTGTATTAGTTTACATGGAGCAGACGAGCTCAACGAAAATAAGTTCTACATGGACTAAAAAGCCGTTTTCAGACTGACCAGGAAATCGTTGCGTTGTTGACTTGTTGTTGCTCGTGTTCATTAAACATTTTACACAAATCAATCTACTTTATGTAACATTTTAGCGGCGAGACTTTTCCCTCGTTCGTCATTAGCTTTAACGGAGTTCTCGTCAAACGGAAGTGCGTTTACAACAAAAGTGCGTATCTGTAGCAAAAAACTGCAAAAGTGGGCGGGGCAGAATAAGGTGAATTAATACCTGATGTAAACATAAATTACGGTTTTACACCAATCAGGTCGTTGTTTGAGGAGAAAAGTGGAAAAATCCGTTGAAAATTATAGGAAGTAAACAAATTGATGACATCACACTAGGGAGACAAAGTTTACGCATGGTTGAGTTTTGGTTGTGGTTAGTGATGAGTTTTGGTTTCTTCGTAATTTTCTAGTGAACGTAGAAAGTAAAATTGAAAGCCTAAAATTTTTTAGCAGGTTTTGAAATATATTTATCTTCGCAGCATTTAGTTAAATGGGTAGTCCAACCTGTCAGAGGCACTTTAAGTTCGACAAACCAATAAATGCTGTGGTTAAATCCAGTTTGTATCATGTCCGGCTTTTATCTAGACTCAAATCGGTTTTATCTTTTAGTGACCTGGGGCGGGTGATCCATGCTTTTATCCCTGCTCGTCTCGACAACTGCAATACACCGGACCAATCGAACCTGTCACGCTTACAGTTTGTCCAAAATTCTGCAGCGCGTCTTTTAACCGAGAACACATCACATCCTTTTTTATTCTCACCGCATTGGCTTTTCGTTCATGTAGAGTTGAGCTTAAGATTTTATTGCTTGTTGTCAATGCACCCCCTCAGACCTCTTTGGCCCCTACACTCCTCCGCGCTCGCTGAGGTCTGAAGGCCAGCTCCAGCTTGTCACCCCAAAAACGAGACTAGAGTTTTCTAATGCATTTTTAAACAATTATTATTGTTTTGTTTTTCGTTTTTTTACTTCACGTTTACTTATTTTTTACACTATTTCTGCAGTTTATGTGATTTTAAATGATGAAGTTGTTTTACTTGTTGGATTGTATAACCACTTTTTTGTTACAGTCGATACTTAGATGTGACTTTAAAAAGAAGAATCATTCACATAAATGCATATACGTTTCAAAAATATGAGCTGTTTTCCGTAATTTGGTACAATGACTTGAAGAACGTGAAACTCAAAGTAGGGACTTCGCCTTAAATTGGGCCATTGACTTGTTATTGAAACGATCAGGAGGTTTAAATAGTGTGGCAGTGCTGCTCACGGACTCAATAAAACAAAACTTATCTTCATTTATACTGGTCAGATTACTTTAATTTGCTGCAGGAAAATGCTGTCTATGATCAGTCGGGCAGTTCAGCAGGAGGTCTGATTGATCTGAAGGCTACAGGGCCAGAAACACTTTGATCTGGTCCATGATGGTCCAGCGGCTCCCTTCATTCTCTCGACGTCTAATCACATGACAGTTTTATTCATCCCTTACTGCTTTAACACCTCTTTCTGGATTTGATATGATGTTTCATTAATTTGAACATACTGCATGTTATTGA
Source organism: Rhinogobius similis (assembly GCA_019453435.1). Classification (NCBI taxonomy): domain Eukaryota; kingdom Metazoa; phylum Chordata; class Actinopteri; order Gobiiformes; family Gobiidae; genus Rhinogobius; species Rhinogobius similis. The sequence continues at coordinate 13,460,590 of CM033622.1, read as the reverse complement.
ACTGAATTAAGCCACACTTCAGATTAGACGCTCCAGGTTCTGTACCTGCTGCACTTTCTCAGGATCCTGACTTTCAAACGTGTGCAAGCGAGTGACTAACACGTGTGCCTGGCCTACTAACTCATGAGCACAGGAAATACCACTTCATTTATTCATGTACAAGTGACCATTGGTGCACTCTTGTTCAGCAATACACAGCAAAAATTGTATGTCAAGCCCATATTAAAATGACTTGCATTTATAATTTTTATCTGGATTTGAGTAGTTTTGGCTCCATGAGATTTTATTGCTTATGCGATGCAGAATATTGCACTGGTTTCAAGGTATTTATGACTGATGGCAAGGCAAGGCAAGTTTATTTGTAGAGTACTATTTGTACACAGGGCAATTCAAAGTGATTTACATAACAGGAATAGTTGCATTAAAATCGCAAAACACAAAAAGACACACAGAATCATTTTAAAATCATTTTAAAAAGCGCTTTAAAAGAGAAGAGTGCAGGTAGATCTTTCAGTCGTTTGCACATCTAAACAGAACTGTTTTTAGTCTGGATTTAAACATTGTCAGAGCAGAGGCCTGTCTCACATCTTCAGGGAGACTGTTCCAGATTTTAGCTGCAAAAAACTGAAATGCTGATTCCCCATGTTTAGTCCTGACTCTAGGCACCTGCAGGAGGCCGGTCCATGTTTAGTCCTGACTCTAGGCACCAGCAGGAGGCCGGTCCATGTTTAGTCCTGACTCTGGCACCAGCAGGAGGCCGGTCCATGTTTAGTCCTGACTCTGGCACCAGCAGGAGGCCGGTCCATGTTTAGTCCTGACTCTGGCACCAGCAGGAGGCCGGTCCATGTTTAGTCCTGACTCTGGCACCAGCAGGAGGCCGATCCATGTTTAGTCCTGACTCTGGCACCAGCAGGAGGCCGGTCCATGTTTAGTCCTGACTCTGGCACCAGCAGGAGGCCGGTCCATGTTTAGTCCTAACTCTAGGCACCAGCAGGAGGCCGGTCCATGTTTAGTCCTGACTCTAGGCACCAGCAGGAGGCCGGTCCATGTTTAGTCCTGACTCTGACACCAGCAGGAGGCCGGTCCATGTTTAGTCCTGACTCTGGCACCAGCAGGAGGCCGGTCCATGTTTAGTCCTGACTCTGGGCACCAGCAGGAGGCCGGTCCATGTTTAGTCCTGACTCTGGCACCAGCAGGAGGCCGGTCCATGTTTAGTCCTGACTCTAGGCACCAGCAGGAGGCCGGTCCATGTTTAGTCCTGACTCTGGCACCAGCAGGAGGCCGGTCCATGATTAGTCCTGACTCTGGCACCAGCAGGAGGCCGGTCCATGTTTAGTCCTGACTCTGGCACCAGCAGGAGGCCGGTCCATGTTTAGTCCTGACTCTGGCACCAGCACGAGGCCGGTCCCTGAGGTCCTCAGAGTGTGAGATGGTTCATGTGGCTCTAACATGTCAGAGATGTACTTTGGTGCTTGGTCGTGGAGAGACTTGAACACAAGCAGAGCTGCTTTAAAGTCTATTCTGAGCCACAGGAAGCCAGTGCGGTAATTTAGCACAAAATAAGAAAATAAATTCACCAATGGGTCAGTAAAAAGATCTTATATTATACATTTGGCTTGAAGTAAGTAGCAATGTATTGAAACAAGAAACGGTTTGAAACAAGTACAATAATCTACTTCCATCAAATACATTGTCACAACTAATTAACTGTTTGAAATTCAGATTAATATTCTGGAATCAAGACATTTTAACTCAAATTGATTTTTTTTGCAGTGACAATTGGAGTCAATTGGAGCAATGCATGCTGGAGATACAGGACAGTTTGGTTGCAGTATCACTTTCTACTGATTCCAAAGTGGCATGTTATTAATGCACATTTCCATGTCATGGCTGTGTTTTTTGCTACTTAACTTATTCAAGCTATGAAGAAAGGCATGCTGGGAGTTAGAGGACATTTGATACACATTGATTTGAGAATGTATGTTTAATCAGAAGTCAGTTTAGTCATTTTGCGTTTGTATAAAGACATTAGAGAAGAGTTTTAAAGGCAATGAAAAATATGTGTGTACATTTAACCAACAGATAAAACATGTTTAATTGTGGACCCCGAGGGGACAAAGTGGGCGTGTCCTCATGAGGCACCTCAAGACACCTCATTCTTCACACGGTTCATTTGTCAGAAGCAAAACATAATTTATTGGATTTTGTTAAAAATTAAATTGTAATTAGCTTTTCTTTACTTTTTTCTCCCAATGTGAGATTTGTTTTAAAATCTAATTATGCCAGTTTGACTTTGATAAGAGGACACAGCGGGCTGCAAATTATTTTATGACATGCATAATTAAGTTACTTTCACAAGCTTAAAAGTTGTGCTTTGGATGAACAATCATTTTAATTGGATGTTTGAAAGGTCAGCAAACCACACAGAAACTTAGATCTATATTTTTAAAGTACTTTTGGAAATACTGGTGTTACATGTTTTATAATCTAATGCATTTGTACGGGAAACGGATCCAAATGAAGCCAAGCGAACGCTACGTCATTGTTGCCAGTTGAGGACTTTAAACTTTGGGGGTCGTGAGTTTGAATCCAGCTCAAACCATTTGCTGCATGTCATTCCCCACTCTCATCCCATTTCACGCAGGCCAAAAAATCCTTTAAAAGCTTGGGCACCTGACTTTTTTGGGTGTAAATTTGTAAATTTTGTGTTTTCCATAAAAGTGTGTCTTATAAAAGCAGCACTTTCTGACAAAAATTTGATTCCGGGCGCTGTCTGCATCTAAGAATAAAGTAGTTTTATTTCAAAGTAAGAGCTAAGAAAAGCCTCTGATTGGCTGCACTTGGGTGGTCCTCCCCAGTTTCACTTTGTCGTGTGAAAAAAGCTGTTAAGCAATTAATGCACGTTAATTTAAACAATGTGCCAAAGGGTTTGTGAGAGCGAGGGACAAGTAAAATAGATTTAAAAACCTACATCTGGTTCTACATTGAAAATCAGGTAACCCAGCTTTAAACAAAACAAAAACATTCCTGGATTACAACCTAATTATGTCATGCAGTGAAGTAAAGTATTTTAAGACGTGGGGAGTTAGATAGAATATGTAGATTACTTAAATGTGAACGAATGAAACAAAACACAACTCCTGGTATGTTTTTGACAAGAAAACTAAATTGAGGTTAAAATATGAATTTGAAGTTAGCGTAATTGAATCAAACTCACCAAGTATTTACAAAAAAAATAATAATAATAATGGGTATGTTGATGATCTCTGGCAGGTCTGTAACAGGTTTAAACTAAGTGCCTATGACAGGTTGGACTACTCATTTAACTAAAATGCAGTTAAGATAAATATATTTAAAAATCTGCCTTTACAAATGTTACCCCAGTTTAGCGATTTTTTAAGTTTTTAATTTTACTTCCTGGTTGTAAATGATGACATCACACTAGGAAATTACCAAGAAACCATCCTGTACAGTGGGCCAAAACTCATCTAATATAACTTGTTTTAGAGAGAGAGACACACGTGAACACCTTTTATTTTGTTGAATCAATGTTTAAAGGGTCAAAAAAAGTAGTTTATTTTGTGTAAACGATGCATAACCTTTGTCTCCTTAGTGTGATGCCATCAATTTGTGTACTTCCTGTAATTTTCAACATATTTTTCAACTTTTAAAATATGCCTGATCGGTATAAAACTATAATTTATATTTACAAGAGATATTAATACACTGAAAAAAGTCAAAATTAGAAAATCATAAAACCCTGTCACTTTAAACCAGGTCTAAAATAGTACTACACCATTACTACAGTTTAAAACAAGGACTTACTCAATGGAGGACAAAGATGTGGGCAGAATTTACTCATAAAACAAACTGACAACTTTGAAAGTCCCCCCTTTTGCACTTGTCGCACAGTTTGAGAAACATCAAAACATAAAAAACATATCATTTCTCAGCGGTCTCCTATTTCCGTCCTCATCTTCTCTATCAGATCATTAATCCGTGTGCGATGCAGCTCGTGTCTCGGGGCGGCCTCACTTATAGACTCAGATCCACTGTCTTGATTGGGGTCGCCACCCAAAAGGCAGGATATGCTAAATCTGCTTTGCCGCGGAGATTGAAGTACCTGCCAATTACTGAAGTGGACATTCAGTGGCCGACTGTCTTCACCAGTGTCCCGCGGGGCTCTGCAGCGATCTCTCACAACAAGTCGCGTCTATTTAAGAGCAGCATTGATTACTGGGTCCGGGCCTGCAGACAGTCGATGACACCCACTCATTGTTGAAGAAGTCGTGTTTGTATTTCGCTGGTGGCGCTAAAGAGCTTATATAGTGTGTAGATGGGCAGTTGTGCGGCGTGCGATTAGTTCTCAGCGCTTCGAGTTTGCAACGTGACTTGGAAATATACATGGAGAAGTCAGTGGGTTTTGTGCAGTCGAGAGGTGGATAACGTGAGTGAACTTGAGACTTGTACTTCTTGAACTTTTAAACTTCAGAGAGCTTGAAAAGTTTCTTATTTATCTTTTTGGCCCACAATAAAATATTAAAAGATGTGTTTGTAAAGCGCAATCAAGAAGCACATTTTGGGTCGTTTGTTTCGAGGAAAAAAACGCACCAGTCCACATTTTACAACAGTTTATATTCATCTTATTCCGGAAGTTTCTGTACGCGCTGCCGTCTTGTTTCCGTTGTATTAGTTTACATGGAGCAGACGAGCTCACCAGAAAATAAGTTCTACACTGACTAAAAAGCCGTTTTCAGACTGACCAGGGAATCGGTGCGTTGTTGACTTGTTGTTGCTCGTGTTCATTAAACATTTTACACAAATCAATCTACTTTATGTAACATTTTAGAGGCGAGACTTTTCCCTCGTTCGTCATTAGCTTTAACGGAGTTCTCGTCAAACGGAAGTGCGTTTACAACAAAAGTGCAAAAAACTGCAAAAGTGGGCGGGGCAGAATAAGGTCAATAAATATGTAATGAATCAGAAGTTTTGAATAAATGAATGAATTAAACTTTTATGGCCCCAAGGGGAATTTGCACAAGAGAGGACAATTATTATGCAACACCTTTTTTGATCTTTTAACCATGTTCTAACATTGTTCCGTCATCAAAACCATCATTCACGCTTGTTTGATGAATCCTGCTTAGAAAATTTTCTACCATCCGACCGTCAAAAACACTCTGTTCTGTTCTGTTTGATAACTGAATCTTTTAAGTTCTTAAATCATCGGCAGACACATATCTGGACTGCTGCATTACAAAGCATTGTGGGTATACACGTTTGTGTAATTGCGTCTGCAGCCAGTAGATGGAGCCACAGCTAAGTTACTATCATGTCTCCCAAGGCTGTGATGAATTTATATTGTTCTTTGTAAAAAAATGTTTAGTTTTGAAACATGATCTGTCAAAGTGAAGATACTCGAGAGCATGTTTAAAAGCCGACAACAATACAAATAACGCAAAATATTTGTCCTTTAACACGGGGTAAAAGAGTACATAGAAAGGCTGCAGAGAACACAGACAGGTGACTTTAAAATACAGTCCGTGTGTCAAAGTAGAGTTCTAGGTTTAGAATTTATTGAGCTGTTGAATACAAAGGGCGTAATGCAAAAGAAGGACACTGTAAATGTACTAAATTCAAATTGTTGTTTGTATGTTTAGTACCAAATGCTTTTTTTCTAAACTGTTGGCTCATCTGTTGTCAAATTTCCCTCACATACTCTTGTTAGATGTGGGCATGTACAGTACTTGTTTTTATATTTGTCTATTTTCTAGTTAAGTCTTTAGTTTGGTCTGTGTGCGCTCCAGAAGAACTGTGTACCACAATCACACCTCTGATTTGATTTGGACCAGATCTGCACTTGTTTGGTTTAATAACACTCTCCACAGAGCGTACTTAGCCAGAGGAGCACCAGAGTTCACTTCAATCGGATTAAATATGAACTCACACATGTTTTGAACCATGGCCCAATACTTTTCATGACAAACAAACACATTTCCTCACAATTTTAAATGTTTTGTGTTGTGTTAAATGTTTAATACTTTACTTAAGACACTTTGAAATGTCTGAAAAAGTCTTTAAATAGAGGTTATCTAAAACCATTTATCAGTATCAAAATGCTTGGCTCGACTTGAACTTTGGGTTGACTCAGCAAAGACAGCGCAGAGTATAAACAATAAACTTCACCAACTGCTTTGATGAGTTTACATACTCACCTTTCCACTTGTGTTTTCACCAGGTGGCTGGCATCAAAGGCATGTTTTTAGCCAACAAAAGGATTGACAACCAGGTGAAGACGTACATCACCTACAACCGAGGCCGAGACTGGAGGCTGCTGCAGGCGCCGAGCAAAGACCTGCGAGGAAACAACGTCCACTGTGCGCTGGTGAGTAACATAACTTCACACAGACAGAGCTCCACAGAGGGGGGAGGGAAGAGGAGGACCCTGACGGCAAAATAAAAGTACTCAAGTAGAAGCAGGGGCCCAAGAAAGTCTAACAGTGAAATAATAATTGGGGAAAATACTGCTCAGGTAAGAGGAATTGTAACAGTATCTGCAAAAAAGGCCTATCCAAACATAAGAAAAATAAACTCAAAATAAGACCTTTTTACCCTAATTTAAGTGAAATTATCTACCAGTGGAATAAGATTATTTTACTTATCAAGTTTACTTAAAACAAGTCAAATAATATCAATTTGAATGGTTTATTGTCTTAGTGGACCCTATTTCTCTAAAATATACTGTTTTTGATTAATAAAAAAGAGCAAATACAATGTCACATTAATTAAAGTGTGATCTTGAAATCATCTCACGACCCCCAGCTCACCTCTCATGACCCCAGTGTAACAGTAACCACTGTCTAGACCAGGCATGTCCAAACTAAGGCCCGGGGGCCAAATGCGGCCCGCAGACCAACATTTCTCGGCCCACATTGTTTCAAGAAGTACTTTTTGCAGCAAATTTCAGATTTTCTACAATTATAATGTGAATAATTCCCATTTTGGTGCGAGGCAGAGCTGATTTTAAGGCACTGAGACTGAATGTAGATTTGGTGGCACTTAAAACATCAGATAAACGCAACCTTTTTGAACATTTCACGGTTGATTTGTGGCCCTCCGCTTTGTCTATATTTCATTATGTGGCCCTCGATGGAAAAAGTTTGGACACCCCTGGTCTAGACCAATGGTTCTTAAACTAGGGGTCGGGACCGTAATGGGAGTTGCGAAATTATTTTTGGGGGTCTCCAGATGATGGGGAAAAATTTGATAGAGTAGTATTAAACAAGGCTTGACACCTTCAAATGCATCGATAAATGTAGATTCCTATTAGTCAGCCTATCAAAGTCATTTTTCAAGCATTAGATATAAGGCTAATTTATAACTTTGTGTGTCGGCTATTTTTTGTGTTTGGGGGTCGCGAGTGTGAACTATTGTTATTTTGGGGGTCGCGACTGAAAAAGTTTGAGAGCCACTGGTCTAGACTAACATCCGATTAGGCCTGTCGCAATAATTACTCCTTCCTAAAATACTGAGTTATTGTTTAATAACTAATAGCTGGAACAATGTATTTTTAGGCTCATTATTTGTTGTACATTTCTTTCACACACGTGGGCAATTTGTTATTGTGTTTTGTAGTACAATAAGATTAACCTGCAGGGTCAAATGAACAGTTTCTATGACTAATTATAGTGTACTTAAGCGTTTAATTTGGCTGTTTATTTATTGCAACTAACGTTATTTATTTATTTATTTTTTACAATATTGAATACAAATTTAGAAAAGGTTTACTTAGATTAGACATTTGCTTAATTCCTGCAAATGTTGGTTTGCTGCTTCTTTATTATTGGCTATTGACTGTTTCATTGTTTTTTAATTAACGTTAATTTGCTAAATAACCTCTTTTGGAAAGCCTTGTGATTTTGAGCTTTGCAAAAAATAAATTGAATTATGACAAGTGCAAAAAAGTAGTTTCAATATTAATTTTTTTTGTGTGGCTTTATATCAAAAATGTGTTGTTGTGACAGGCCTAAAGCAGACGTTTTGTAATTTAAAGTTTGATGTAATTGGAAAGATCAAATTAAATTATGCAGAGAAAGTTGTATTTTCCAAGGACAAACATCGCACATTAGATTATTATCATAGAGAGCTGTGTTCACTTCGACTTATTCACAGTGGCAAGAGAAACCAAAACTTTTACTCAAGTAAGAGTTCTTGTTAGTCTGTCAAATAGGAGTCTGAAAACAACTCTCTAAACCTTACCCTAAGTACAATTTCACTAAAAGTTACTCTAGTGCATGCAACTAACGTAACTGAACGTATATGTAGTGTAACCGCCTCTGGATCTCGACTGTACGGACGTGTGGATGTGTTTTCATTTCGTCAAAGAAAAGGCCTTGACAGGAGCAGACTGACTCAAGCTGCCGTCAAAGCTGAGTGCTCTGAGCCGAAAGGGCAGCCATTTTGATTCAGTCCAATGAGCTGACCTCCCATTTACCAAACAGAGACGGAGAAGAGGTGTCTGACAGGAACACAAAGGCCTTTTTCTTTTCACTGCCGGGTTTAAAAGTGTTTCTAAAGCTGTGTTTCATATCGGGATTAAAGAACAAAAGTTTGACAAAGGTAAAATAACGCACCCAAGCTTACTCTGGCTTTGCATTAATATGTTTTGTGTCTACGCTGGGAGATATATTGCTATGTATACAGAGAAAAAAAAATGAAAAAGAAATGTACAGAGTAATCTTAAAGAAGTATAGTTGCACATTTGCGGTTTAGGTTACCTCTTAAACCTCAACCACATTGTAGAATATTTGTCACGGGTTGCAAAGATATGATCTGATTATTGTTTTTGGGATATTATTTTTTAGCCACGTTTGAAAGTGCGAAGTTGTTAGCAGTGGTATTGTGCAATGATTAATTGGAATAATCTTGTCAAGTAGTAACAAAATCTGACAAATATTTTAATTTAATTTCAGTTCATAGTACACAAAGACCTTCTATAACAAAAACAACAACATTACTTTATCAAAATGTTATAAAGGAGAAACGTTTTAGTATTTTCATCGAATTTCAAACTGTACTTGTAAATATTCTCTATCTAGAAGCCTTCAGTCATCACAGTTCAACCTTTATTTGGTCGAAAATGTACTGTATTAAGAAATAATTGTTTGACTAGTGGACTAAAATGTATTCCTGACTATCTGTGTTAATGTATTCCTAGTAAAATATTTGTTAAATGGGGAGAGAACATGGAGAGATGTTTGGCAAATTGTCTTTCCTTCATCTGAACAACAATGGCGTTTAGTTCTTGCAGTGGATACTCCTACTTGACCATCCAATGACATGCATTTGGTGAATTTATTTGAACGTTTGGTTGCGTGTAATTTTGAAGGAACGAAAGCTCATCCTCATGAAAGTTGATGGTTCAACTCTTGCAACAGTACAGCTGTTGGCAGTAAAGCCACGTCACCCACCTTTTAGATACTTTGATCTCTTCTATCTGACCAGTGTTTGTTTATTGTCGTACTGTATCTTGACATTTTTCGACTGTTTAGCCTCAGAAGAGTCATGTGGCGTTGCATTGACGACAGCGCCCTCTTCAGTCAGACTTCTATAGAACAGGATCCCAAGTATCAGAAAACAAGACTGCCCCTTCGTCTCGGTTTAGTGTACTATGGGCATGTTTTCGAGGTCTATTGTCTCCTTTAGCCTTGGTGTTTGTTGTCCTCTTTCCCAATAACTTTAAGGGCGTATGACGGGTTTTTATGATTTTCTAATTTTGACTTCATTCAGTGCATTAATACCTGTTGTAAATATACATTATAATTTTACACCAATCAAGTTGCTATTTGTGGAGAAAAGTTGAAAAATCTGTTGACAATTACAGGAAGTAAATTAATCGATGACGTCACACTGGGGAGACAAAGGTTATTCATAATTTACACAAAATAAACAACTTTTTGACCCTTTAAACTTTGATTCAACAAAATAAAGGTGTTCACATGTGTTTTTCTTTGTCAAATGAACAAAATCTGTGACATTCGATGAGTTTTGGCCGGTGTACAGTGTGGTTGCTATGGTAATTTCCTAGCGTGATGTCATACTTTACAACCAGGAAGTAAAATTAAAAACCTAAAAAACAGCTAAACTGGGGTTAAATTTGTAAAGATTTTAGTAGAAATTTAAATATACTTATCTTAACTGCGTTTTAGTTAAATGTGTATTTCAACCTGTCAGAGGCACTTTTAGCTCCGTCCCAGTCCATCAACCGTTGGTGACAGTCGAAACAGGATGACAACAAACAAACAAACAAACTGCTCAGATAGAAGAAGTACAAGTTAAAGAAGACCAATTTAGTATCTTTGGAACGTCACCCACCTTGACAATATAGAAATTAATGTGCGATTAATTGATTGATGGTGAAAAACGATAATGAAGACCATGGGTGTAGACTGGGATCCAGGCTTGGGCGACTTGACAGCTCACACGCTGGGACAGGTTTATATACAAGGGACTTTTAGGTCTTCTTCCTCCATAACCGTAAGTGTGTACCTAGGCCTGATGGACCTCATTTGTGCTCTCAGGATGTCTACTCTCTAGTGTCAGAACAGAGAGGTGAAAAATGTCTTTTCAGTATCGTGCTCCAACAGGCTGGAATTCTTTACAGCGAACTTTTAAACTCCAAGATCTTGTACCTAATGCTCATTTTGACACACTTCTGAAAAACCTGGAATTGCAATCACTGACCTGTCACTGTTTCTAGATGTGCCCCTAACAATTTTGTTTTGTGATTTTAATGAAAAAATGTTTCGTGTTTCGTATGAAATGTTTTGTCTAAGGATTGTGTTGTTGATGTCTCATGGCCAGGTATAAAGGAGAACGAAACTCAATGGGACCTTCCTGGTTAAGTAAAGGTTAAACAAATATGTCAGCTATAAATTGTAATTGAGGAGTGAATGAATAATGCACACATTTGAAGGGACTTTGAGTATAGAGAAAATACACATTTCTGTCAGCTTTATTTTGAATCTAAACTGCCAACATTGGGACTCCAGGAATAATTTCTTCATAATGCTGGGAATCAAAAGTTCAAGTTTTTCTACATTTTTAATAACACCGAGCAAATACTGTCCTGTGTATAGCATTTTCACAACTGCCTTCACCTCCATTTGTTATTCCAAGTGTTATTCCATCACATTAATGCTTTACATGAAACTGTGTATATACAAATAACTCACATTTGATAAACCAATTAGCCATTCAGTCCCGTACCTTCTGCTTTGTATTATACAGTTATTTGTCAGGAAATGTCAGAGTTTTAATAAACCTCCAAGCAGGCCGTCACAACACAGGCTGCACCCTGGCATTTGGCTGCCTCGTAATGAGAATTGTGTCTGTAAAGGTTAACCCAATCAAAATTAATGGTGAGAACGGCCGATGGGGAAATCTTGCTGGGGATAAAAAGTTGAGCATTGCATCTGAAACATTGTAACTGTAATTTGCTTATATTGGTTTCTTTTGGATGGTTCATGATTCAACTTGACTCTTGCAAGGTTATTAAAGTATTCATTTTTTCTTTTCCACAGCCGTATTGTTCATTACATCTCCATCTTCACGTTTCGGCGAATCCCTACACATCAGGAAACATCGCGAGCAAAGAGTCAGCACCAGGACTAATAATTGCATCAGGTAAGTGAGATGTTTGCATGACCACATAGTAAAAGTGTCATGGAAATGCCAAAAAACTAAATCATTTTCACGTAACAGCATCAACTGTATTTTTTTTTTTTTACATTTTGGAAGATATATAACCAAACTGTACATACGATAATACTATAATTTCATAAAACAACATTCAAAAGCATGAAACAGTCTATAATAACTGTAGTGTTGGCATTTCACTTGCATAATGAACATCTGTAACAGTTAGATTGTAAATATGCCAGATAGTGAATGTGCTAATCTCCATCTGTTGTCCATAGGCAGATAACACAGAAGACAATTAGAAAATGTTACAAAAATGATTAACACAGAACAGTAAAAAGTGCTCACGCATTTGGTTTTCCTTCACCCACAGTTTAAAATGTAATTAGAAAGTGGACAGTGATGGACATTCTCTTAACGTCAAAGGAAGACGATTCCAATAATTAGTCCCTTTGACTGACAGTAGTCTGTCTAAATGTGCTGGTCTGAGCTCTTCAGTGCAAAAGGAACGAGTCTGTGCAGTGCTTTAAAAATAAACAGTGTTTTTATGATGTACAAAATAATCAAATTTCAGCAATTATGTTTTCAGCTTTAAACAGTGCTGTACAGAAAAAAGTACAGATTTGGTTGATTTTAATATTGTGCCAGCAGCAAGTGACCAGGTCCTTATTCACCTTATTCCGGAAGTTGCCGTACGCGCCGCCTTCTTGTTTCCGTTGTATTAGTTTACATGGAGCAGACGAGCTCAACAGAAAATAAGTTCTACATGGACTAAAAAGCCGTTTTCAGGCCACCCAGGAAATCGGTGCGTTGTTGACTTGTTGTTGTTCGTGTTCATTAAACATTTTACACAAATCAACCTACTTTATGTAACATTTTAGCGGCGAGACTTTTCCCTCGTTCGTCATTAGCTTTAACGGAGTTCTCGTCAAACGGAAGTGTGTTTACAACAAAAGTGCGTTTCTGTGGCAAAACACGGCAAAAGTGGGCGGGGCAGAATAAGGTGAATACAATATTCAAAGTGTGAAAAAAATCATAGAATTGTTTAACCAATTGTACAATTTGATATTTTTACAGCGCACAATTATAAGCTTCCAATAGAATATCAGGCTGCTTTCCTTTTCCAATCAAGTAACATTCCTTCTTTCTTTAAACTTAATTTGAAGTGTCATGCTAACTTAAAAAGGCAAAGACCATACAAATAACTTCATAGACAACCTAGAAGAACACAAGCTGCAGCTTCTCTTGCTGGAAATCTTGGTTCCCAACACCTCTGTGCAAATATACAGCTCATTCCATTTCTAATCCTATTTTCTTGCTTTGTCATACATTTCTTCATTGTTTGTTCCCCACCAGCGTATGACAACCCTCATGCGTCACTTCACCTTTCATTAGGCACAAATGACAGGATCGAGCAGCAAAGCCCGGAAATGCACCTGCCTCACACAAAAACAACAGCATCATAGAAGAGAAGAGAAATAAAGAAAGAGAGCAAAAGTGCAATATGTGTCCGAGGCCCCCAGGTGAATTCACACCTCAGTGATATTTACTCAGCGTGGGCCTGCATTGTCAATAACACATCAACAGCAAGCGACTCTGGTGTCCCGCGGAAGGCCAGGCTGAAGCACAAACAAAGGGGGATGTGGGAGCTAGAGAGCCATCGTGAAACTCCACAAATTATTCAGCTTTGGGCCAGTGTGACGTAAGATGTGCCTCCTGAGGTGTAGTATGATTAAATGATTGAGATATGCAGGGAAAATGTTAGTTATGTGGTAGAATTATCAAATAAAATCAAAACCTCAAATTTGGTTGGTTTAACTTACTTAAAGGGGCTGTAACTGATTTTTACTTTTTTTAAACATGAAAAACAGAACTAGTTCATTTTAAAGTCTCTACATCTGTCACATGTATCGCTCACTTAACTAATGCAGTCCCAGCATCATAAATATTCACAGCGATGAGTTTATAAGCACTTTTCACGGCTCTCTGAGCTGTGAAAAGTCCATTACAGGTCATGGACTGTCCTGTAAAGGTAATAAACATTAGCATGATAACGGTACACTTCCTTTTTCTTGAAAAAAATGCTCTGAATAGATGCAAAGAAAGTGCTGTGGTCTCATTTTCACTTGAATAGAAACTTACAGTATATTGTATCTGTACTGTGACAAAAGAGCAAAAAAAAAAAAAGGTACAGCCCCTTTAAACATGTCCTTCATAGTGAACGTTTGTCTGTGGCTCATCATCACACGTCACAACAATTAGTCCATCAACATTTACAATAAATAAGTATTATATTAACTATTATAAAGTCTAAAGCAAGTGTGCTGCATATACACACATGCATTACACTTGAAACAGGAATTTTAGGTCTTCATCAGTGCAATATGATGTTATTATTGTGGTAAATTTATTTAAACTTGCAGTAAAAAGTACTGCTTATGGTCATTGTGGTCAGTGTGGACACCCCTGATGTAGAGCATTTTAATATAAACATTTTAAGACCAGAATGTTGAGTCTGACAGCAGCAGTTGCAGACAAAGAGGCTCGGATGTTCAAGTGAATAGGAGGTAGTGGTGTAAGGTTGTGACCCTGGACCCCAGCACAAGCTTTGGGCCCATTTCAGAGCATGGACATCCACACAAAACCAAGAGCTGGATGTTTAGGAGCACTATAGTGAGAGAAGGTTAGTCTAAAACCCAGACAGAGAAATACAACTTGTAAAGAATGGCCCTGCAGCACACGCTAATCACCGGCTGAGCATTTAACTCAGCACAGTGTTGTCCTCTGATGAAACTAAACAGTCTGGAGTGAGTCTGTGAGTGTTTTATTCCACTGTGTCTCTGTGTGTGCTGTGCTTTTTTTCATATTCTGAGCTCCATTCAGTTCAAACAGTTTCTTTTACTCCTGAGCTGCTGTTGAACTACAGATTTACTTCCCAAGGTGTGAAGTATAAAGGGTCTTCATGTTCATCTTTTCATGTAAATCCAGTCCGAGGTTAAGGTCAACTTGGATGTCCTGAAATTACACCAAACTTGTTGTAAAACTCAGTAGTTACGAGAGTGCTGTTTACTCTCGTAAATGATCAAATGCAGAGTTTTTATTGGATATGGAGTGTAAAGCTTATGACACTGATGCTACACCACTGGGGCTAGTGCTGTCCAGTCTTATATACAGTCTATGATCATGTTATAGCAGTGGTGGAGGAAGTACTCAATTTTGATGCAGTAACAAAAGTTTACCCAAATAAAAGTTAAAGTATCGCATATAAAAATCAACTAAAGTATGTACATGTGTAATGTATAATAATTTAGATAATTTAGAGTCAAATGGAAAAGTATTTTGCACTGATTTTTGATCATTATTAAAGAGTGAAATGTGGTGATCCTGATAAAACAACGTCTTAATTTTTTATGTCAATCAATTTCTCATTTTATTCCTCAAAACTTTTTGGCAAAATGTCACCATGAACATGCAAAAAAAAAAAAAAAAAACTCAAACTAAACTGAAAGTAGTTCTTACTTTTCAATTCTTTTCAAAAACTGTAATGGCATAAAAAGTACAGATTCCTGCCCTCAAATGTAGTGAAGTAAAAGTAAAAAATTTCCACTGTAAAATTTACTTAAGTAATTTACAGATACCTAAACATTTTTTTACTTACAGTAAAGTGCAGTACAGTACAGTAAAGTACAGTACATTTACTTTTTTGTTACTTTCCACCACTGTGCTATTCACCGTATTCCGGAAGTTGCCGTACGCGCCGCCGTCTTGTTTCCGTTGTATTATTTTACATGGAGCAGACGAGCTCAACAGAAAATAAGTTCTACATGGACTAAAAAGACGTTTTCAGACTGACCAGGAAATCGGAGCGTTGTGACTTGTTGTTGCTTGTGTTCATTAAACATTTTACACAAATCAATCTACTTTATGTAACATTTTAGCGGCGAGACTTTTCCCTCGTTCGTCATTAGCTTTAACGGAGTTCTCGTCAAACGGAAGTGCGTTTACAACAAAAGTGCGTATCTGTGGCAAAAAACTGCAAAAGTGGGCGGGGCAGAATAAGGTGAATAGCTCCAACAAAGAAAAGTTTTTAATTCCATTTTTTTCCTTATTTGAATACATTTTGTACCAATGTTAGGAATAAAACTGGAAGCTGTTAGTGGTGTGATTTTTATCCTAGTGTTTTATGCCTCCAGTCTAACCCAAACTAATGGGACTCACCACACCTCTGCAGAAGTGTCCTGTCCCAGCCGCATGTCGAACCACCTGCCTCCACTTACCACTAAATGAAAGTAATTAGTGCACAGAGCCGTGTGTTTGTGAGGCCCGTCTTAATTCGACTCCAGCAGCAGAGGAGCAACGCAATGTGGATGTGTCGGCTAATTTCAGAGTGTGAATGTCACTCCGCATGCCGCGATAACCAGCACAGTTCTGCTCTCCAATCCTTGCCAAACAAATGTGGACAGCTAGAATAATGAAAGGATTTATGAAAATGTTCTTTTTTTCGTCAGGATCTATCGGGGGAGAGCTGACCACCACAAACGTCACTGTGTTCATCACGTCAGATGCGGGCAACACATGGAGACAGGTGAGAAAGAAGTGTTTTTTTGTATCTTAGCCTTTAAATCAATTAATCAATCAACCACTCAATCAATTAAAGACTTTACATTTATGGTTAGAGTTCTGACAAAATTTTAAAAGTGACAAAGTGGCAGTAAACACCTCCATACAGAACATTCCGAGGCGTCCAAAACAGATGCTACTCCAAGCTCCTCCTGTAATCAATTAGAGTTAAAGGGCCTATGACAGGTTGGACTACACATTTGACTAAAATGTAGTTAAGATAAGTATTTTTCAATGTTTGCTAAAATGCTGTTCTAATTTTATCCCAATTAAGCAATTTTTCAGGTTTTCATTTCACTTCCTGGTTGTGAATGATGACATCACACTAGGAAATTAGAAAGTACATTGGGCAAAACCTGATCTAATGTTAGATTTTTTTTTATTTGACAAATAAAAATACACATGAACGCCTTTATTTCGTTTAATTAATGTTTAAAGGGTCAAAAAAGTAGTCTCTTTTACGAAAATTATGCATAACCTTGTCTCCCCAGTGTGATGTCATCAATTTGTTTACTTCCTGTAATTTTCAACATATTTTTAAATTTTCTCTACAAACAGCTACTTGATTGATGTAAAACTATAATTTATATGTACAACAGGTATTAATACACCAAATAAAGTTAATATTAGAAAATGTTAAAAACCTGTCATACGCACTTTAAGTATTTTGCCTTTTTGGTCACACTTTAGGTAAGATAAGGTAATAAGATAAGAATAATATATAATTACATGGTAGTAAGGGTTAAGGTTAGAGAGTTAAAAAAGTATAAGTACACTGTTTTTCCATCAACCATAATAAATCATCTGGACAAGGTTTTGGAAGTCGAGACGTTCTGACAACAATCTAGAAGTCATATTCAGTCTGAGTGTACTGATCTGAGGAGCTAGAATGTAAACTGCGTGATAAGTTCTGCCCTTAGAGAGGAGTTTTACCCTGCTCCCAATTAAACACTTGGCCCTGGAGTTGATTAATTGTTACTCAGGTTCTGGTTCATGTACCTTGTTGTTGTAAACAGAAGCCAAGTTGTGTCATTCAAACCACGCCTAAAATGTGCACTTTGTTGTCTCAAAATGAGTTGTTTGTGACTTTAAAGTGCCTCTGACAGGTTGAACTACTCATTCAACTAAAATGCAGTTAAGACAAATATATTTCAATTTCTACTCAAATCTTTACACATTTTACCACAGTTTTGCTATTATTTTAGGTTTTTAATTTTACTTCCTGGTTGTAAAATATGACATCACACCAGGAAATTACCATAGCAACCACACTGTACACTGGCCAAAACTCATCTAATGTCACAGATTTTGTTCATTTGACAAAGAAAAACACACGTGAACACCTTTATTTTGTTGAGTCAATGTTTAAAGGGTCAAAAAAGTAGTTTCTTTTGTGTAAATTATGCATAACCTTTGTCTCCCCAGTGTGATGTCATCAATTTGTTTACTTCCTGTAATTTTCAACAGATTTTTCAACTTTTCTCCACAAACAGCGACCTGATTGGTGTAAAACTACAATTTATATTTACAAGAGGTATTAATACACTGAATAAAGTCCAAATTAGAAAATCCTAAAAACCTGTCATACGCACTTTAAGGTGAAGGTGGACAGCTGATTGCAAACCCTATAGTGAGTGCTTTCTGCCTCGTTACAGTCTTTTGTGAGTTTCCCCAATGTCCAGATGACTACCTTGAAAACCTTTCGTACAGACCACTCCAGGACGGATGAGGAATAACACTGACTGGTTATAATACTGGGAAATGTTATGGATTGTGTATTGATTCCCTAATGTTCAATACTAATCCGGTACTCCAAATAACCATTTAGTTAGAAAACAAAAACATTTACTTCAACCCAGTAAATACTGACATGTGATTTTAAAGCTCAGAATCTACAGAATGCAGTTTATTTCACAATGTTTTATGAAGTTTTGACAACATGTTGAGGTAGTTTTAAGAAGAGTAACCCGGTATTGGTTAATATCAGGCAGAAAAAATATATTTTTCAGAACTGAAAATGGTGGATTGCAGCACACCTACCCGCTACATTCATACATGTATTATCTATAATGATTTATGTGTGTTACTATCAACATAACATAGCAATAGTCAGGGCTATACACAGAAAAATAAACATGTACGTAAAGAGTGAGAGAACACCTTGATTAAAAAAGACTTGACTAAATAACTGACTGAAGAATGGGGTTTTTTGTAGTTTTTCCTCGCCACGCAAGAGGGTCAAAGGACAGGGGCATTCTGGGACAGTTATCTGAACTGCATTTACCTGTGGCCCATCGAGGCAACTGTTGTTGTGATTTTGGGCATTATAAAAATAAGTTGATTTGATTTGATTTGAATAACCAATCAATCAAATTATATTTGTAGAGCACAAAAAGTATTTCAAAGTGATTTGTAACCTGCACCTTGTTATGTCAAGGACCCCCTTGCAAATGAGACATGTTACATCTCAAGAGGATATCTTTGTAAATAAATAAACCATAAAAGGCATGTTAAAGCTATAATACAATTTAAACCACAATAATAAAAGCACATTAAATTGTCTTTAAAATGCAGGTAAGATTCTCTCAGTCATATGCACAGCTAAACAAAACCGTTTTGAGCCTCGAGTTGATCACGGCCAGTGTAGAGGTTTGTCGCACATCTTGAGGAAAACTATTCCAGATTTTTGCTCCATAAAACTGAAAAGCTGATTCCCCCTGTTTGGTCTTGTCTCTGGGCACCAACAGGAGGCCAGTTCCTCAGGTCTTTAGAGCCAGACATAGTTCATATGACACTATCGTATTGGACGTTGTGTGGACAAATGTACCTCTATGTAATGAAAAGGTAATACTTCTATTGAGTGTATTAACATTGTGGTGTCTCATTGAATGGCATAAAGACCCTGATTTTCGCTCTAGCTCTGAGCAAACAATTACCGTCTTTCTATTGGTTTTGTGTGTCCTCTCACTTACTAATCTGCAGTCTTTTAATCACTGTACTCTGGTCTCTGTTCATTATTGATTATCAAATAAAATCTCAAATGTAATTGGATTCAGTGGTGGTATAAAACGCAAGTGGGTGGCCCTTTCCTCCCCTTGATCTTGTCGCTTACAATTTACAGGGCTTGTTTCTGATTAAACGCGGCAATGAAAAATAATGATGTCAAAGTTAATATTATGAGGAAGGAGAGAATATATAGTCCACGGCAGGTGCACTGCGGAGTCTGGTGTTATTCCCAGGATCCCAGCGGGAGGTGGAACTGTATAGAACTGCCTGAATTTAACACAGTTTAAAAGTTAAGGAATGTCTGAATTGGTCAGCGCAGGGTAGAATATCGGACGTGTACAGTATTTATTAATAAAGTAAATCAAATTGTTAGATTTAGGAGACCAATTACGATATTGTTCCTTCATCAAAACAAACCTGGAGTTCTATTTTGCTTCTTTCACTAAACACTCATCAGAAAATGCTCTGTTTCAAATTGAGGGAACGGTCATGTGTGCTTTTCAATACATACATTATTTTAGTTTGTAAAACATGAAATGGCTATTCAAATGTGCTCAAGAGCATGTTTGAAGGACAATAAGAATACAATTAATGCAGAATATGTCAAGATTTTTTAATTAAAATGCAATGTTTGTTATTCCTTTGTTTAGTTTACAGCTACATGATTCAGGGTTTGATTACCACATTTTATAGATGACATACAACGAGCTAACTCTCCATCAGGTCCTGGTAGGATAAGATATGGAGAAGGGTCCATTTGGCGCATCACAGCCATCATTTATTATTATTTTTCCTTATATTTTATCGAACAATCTCAAACAGTATTTAAGATACACTGCGCTATTATCCACAATTACAAAAGAAATAGAATTAAATCAAATCAAATCAAATTTTATTTATAGAGCGCTTTTCATACATAAAATGTAACACAAAGTGCTTTTACAGTGCATTAAAAACATTTCTACGCATGACCATTTCCCTCCCAACCTCCCCCACAACCACCAGACCCCACACAACCAAACCCCCACAGATATTCACCAATACATACCCGTACACGCCCACACGCACGCACACACAGACACACACACACACACGATCTAAGGTACAAGAGGCTGAGTACAGATACACCAGTTGAGGAAGCACCATCAGAGGAGCCGTCTGCACCAGGAGCAGAGCGTCGCCTGCAGCCACAGGACACAGGATCAGAGCCCAGAGGAGAGATGAGGCAAGCACCAAACCTCCACCAGGGGCCCATGAGCCAGGGCCCAGCAGCCACAGATGAACACTGCTCCTGGTACAGAGGAAACACTGGAGAATCTAAAATGAATAAAAGTATAAATAAATAAATATTGAAGAAATAAATAGAGAATTGAGTAGAAATAGAGTAAGACTAGGACATAAATTAATCTAAAATAGTAAGCCTAAAATAAGTGAACATAATAAATAGCATAAATAAATAAATACACAATTATATATTAATCAAAAGCTAGTTAAAGTGGTATAGTAGATTTTCATCGTTGCAAAGTAGTGTTTTATGCCACCATGTTTATTTCCCTCGGATTTAAAGTGTATTTTTCTTGTGTATGACACATGTGTTCCCTATATTCTGTAGGCGTATTGTTATTATGCCTACAGTATGTGTTTCCATGTGCTGGGATTTAGACATGTGTTTTGTTGTTGCAGATCTTCACTGAGGAATACGCAGTGCTGTTTCTCAACCAAGGAGGAGCCCTGGTGGCCATAAGACACACTCCACAGTCCATCCGACACCTGTGGTAGGTCATCACGATAATAGGCTGCATCTGTCACCGCACGACTCAAGCATGTCAAGAAGCTCATAAGGAATAACCCAAACACACACTGGAGGGCTGGGTAAAGTTAAGTCAAATCTGCATTAGGTGATACAAACTCTCCAGACCAATTTATTCTGTACTTTGAGGAGGTTTTTGCACAGATCTGAGATGACATTTTAGATATTTTTGTATGATTACGTTGGCTTTTGGCTCTTTTGAATTCGTATTGGACATTATTTCACTTAGCATCTGACAACATGTGAAGTATTGTTTACAACTTTACCTTTAATAAATTGTTTATAACCTTACATTTAAAGGGGTTGTACCCAATTGTTACTGTTTTGTTTGTGTTTGTTTTTAAGTCTGTACATCAGTCACATGTATCGTTCACCCACCCAGTGCAGTCCTAGTATCCTAAATATCCACTGCGGTATTTTCACTAGTCCAAAGCGAGTTTTTCCATCGCGGGTAAAGCTAACAAACATTAGCATGCTAACGGCGTACTTGCTGCTCCTCTGAAACGTTCTATAAATAGCTGCAGAGAAAGCGCTGTGGTTTCATTTTCACCTGAATAGATGCTGTTACAATACAATCTGTACAGGACAACACAGAGTTTACTTTTACTTACAGTTTCAAAATTGTAAAAATCAGGCACAGCCCCTTTAATAAAAATGGATGAGAAAAAAATATGCTTGAAACCAATCAGAAATATCTAAAGACACATCAAATCATCTAGGTATAACATGTAAATCAATCTAATTTTGTCACATCTACTAGTAATATTCTGTTTGTAAACTGTTCGGCTTGCACAGACCTTTGTGTTTATGGAACGTTAAATTAATGGCATACCGTGGAATATTCTAAGCAAATAAATAACATCACCATGAAGACAAGCATCCACCAGAAAAGTTACCCTCAGTTACAAAAAATTAAAGACATTCGTTTTTGCAATGATTCACTTAATTCTATAAAACATGTCACCCATCTCTGAACAGTAGTTATCCTGCTCTGTGTTTCTGTTCCGCTGTACATATTAGTGTAGGAGTCAGAGTCTGGTACAGAGACGTGGACAGCTCTTGTGGTCATTAGTTTGTGCACACACATTATGGTCCATCATGCATGTGTTGCAGGCTGAGTGTGGACGAAGGGCGACAGTGGAACAAGTACAGCTTCACCAACACGCCGCTGTTTGTGGACGGGGTCCTGGGCGAGCCGGGAGAGGAGACGCTCATCATGACGTGAGTAACGACACAAGCGTGGACAGACAACACATACACTGCATGCACTGTCCATAATATGAGGAAAGCCTGTACTGTGAATATATATCTTTGTGTAGGTTGAAGTAGGAGTTCCGTTTTAGAATAACTACAACATATAACAAACAAGTTGTCATGTTTTTTCTAATTATTACTTAGTTTGGTGGGATAGAACCTGTGGTAAATATTTATCATGGTGCCGTTGTGAAGATTAATATTAATAAATTACACGTATCATTGAAAGTATTCACCTTATTCCAGAAGTTGCCGTACGCGCCGCCGTCTTTTTCCGTTGGAGTTTACACGGAGCAGGCAAGCTCAACAGAAAATAAGTTCGACACGGACTAAAAAGCCGTTTTCAGACTGACCAGGAAATCGATGCGTTGCTGCCTGGTTTTTGCACGTGTACATTAAACATTTTAGACAAAGCAATCTACTTCTGCTATATAATGTTTTAGCGAGAGACTTTTCCCTCGATCGCCATTTGCGTGAACATCGTTAGCGTCAAACCGGAAGTCCCTTTACTACAAGAGTGCGGATCATGAACATAAAAAGAGGCAAAAGCGGGCGGGGCGGAATAAGGTGAATACAGTTTAACGATCATTCAACAAAATAAAGGTGTTGTCAGGCATTATTTATTGTCAGTTTCTCACTATTGTGTAATTTATATGGATTTTGTCCTTGTATTGTCATTAGGTAACAGAATCAGAATTACTTTTCTTCATCCCCAAGAGAAAATCACTTCCGTTACAGACAAACGACCGACCAGCAGAATAAAAGAGAGGTTCAAATAAAATAAAAAGCAGTATCTCAAGAAGGATGAGATAAAATAGGTAAAGCTAGGGCAGTTGACTTGACATTATTCTTGTAAATGAGTGAATTCCCCATTAATAATGTAAAATGAGACCTCTGCGTGCTGTCTGATTCTAACTATTTAGTATTTTATCAAACGCAAACCCGCAGGAAAAAGCCTGATGCTGAAAAGGGATTGAGTGAGTGTTGGCGCTCCACACTTGTTTCACTTCGCTGTATGAAAAAAAGTTTAAGCTGTACGTGTCAAAGTTAGGTTTGTGAGAGCAGGGAAATAGTTTGATGGACTTGAATACCTCATTTCCTTCTCCCCTTTGTGGTTTCAAAATGCAACGTTAAATTGAACGTTTGAACTTCTGCTGCTATAAACTAATAAAAATACTAATCATGACTAAAACCAGAAATTCGCACATCGCCGAATCAACATGAATTGCCAGTAATTTTGATGGTTTTGATAGAAATCTTTCTCAGATGACGCATTAACGCAGAATAGGGCTGCAAGATAAACTGAATAGAAATTGCAATTTGAATGGTGATAATTGGAAAATCGCAAAGACTGCAATTGGTTACATCCTTTTCAAACAACAAAATATTCAGTTTTATTCTGAAATGCATAGGATTCTCTGGATTTTGGTACAAATTTCCGTCTTCTCTCAAATGTCGATGCTGCTGGATGTGTTTAAAATGTGAACTTTGAACCGAATCCTATTAAAACATACATCTAAGTTTCAGAAAAATCGCATTTGGAAATTTCCCCAGAATTGCTCAGCCTTTTCACAGAATGATTTCCGTCCATGTATGTTCTTTCCATACATGGATAACAATATCTTTGCAACATTTTCCCGCACTCCTAGTTTATGCCGTGTGAGCTAAGCCTCTGTCTGCGTCTCTATATAAGCCTGCTCAATTCAGCCCTCCCAACTGCTCCTGCCTTTTTTTCCCATTTCATGAATAAAAGAGCTTTCTCTCAAGGTCTATCCAACTTCAGAAATGCTCTCCCTGTACAAGAATCACAGGAGATCCGTATTCCTGCTGCGAGCAACAGTACGTTTGAGGAGCAGGAAGCAAAATTATCACAACATGCGTAAAAAGAACTCGAGAAACTACAGATGAACATTGTAATTAAATGGTAATTCAGTATTTTTTTGTGCGAACTGTTCTTACATTGGCTTTTACATTGCTTTTTAATGTCATCTCAGTAGGAGAGTCGTTTTTTTGGTGAGGAGTTTGCCTGTGCGCTCTGTGCAACTGCGGTTTCTCACCGTGGGTTTAGATTTGCAAATGTAAATTGCCTGTAGTGCTTCACTGGTTTCCTCTCATTATCTGAAAGTTTTAACTGGCCATAGTCCCGAGTGTAGCTCACCTTTCATCAAAAACAGGTTCGGCTCTAGTGCCAAGACCCATAAGGGATAAGTGGTGGAAAATTAATAGTTGTCATTGTTGTATAATCTTTGATAAATTTGGCCTTTTTTGTGGAAGAGGTAATGGTGGCTAGTGTTTTCAGAAGATTAACTTTTTTCAATTGATTTCCCTTTCTTACAATCTGGTGTAAAAAAAAAAAAAAAGAGTACATTTTATCATCCAAACCTTAAATCTAAGGTCAGTGTTTGAGACAAAACTTTGATCATAAGCCAACCAGCCTAAGATTTTGACATCTTTGTTTAGTTTGTATGTTTTGATAGTAGCTACTAGTCCACATACTGAAATTTAGACCAAGCCGAGGGCCACAATTAAATCGTGAAACGTTCAAAAAAGTTGCATTAATTTGATTTTTAAAGCGCCTCCACACCTAAATTCAGTCTCAATGCTTTAATATCAGGTCTGTATCGCACCAAAATGTTAGTTATTTAGGTCAGAATAGTAGAAAATCTGAAATTTGCTGTAAAAAATATGTCTTAGGACAATGTGGGCCAATTCACCAGGAAGCTTGAGGGCCAAGAAAAATTGGTCTGCGGGACGCTTTTGGCACCCGGGCCTTAGTTTGGACATGCCTGTACTAGACAGATAGTAAGAGCAGATTTTACCCAAGGATTCTCCAGTCCTTCTATTTCCCCCAAACCGTTTGTCCTCTGCCAGTGAGGCCTGTACAGGAACCTCTGGCTTCACATTACACGCAACGCTTTTCAATCGAGCCTCGTACTACAGCAGTGCTCTGATTCGAGCTGAAATAAAGTCATTTTTAAGGCGAAGTACAGTAGACCCTATTTCAACTAGTTTTTAATACCAAAGAAATAAGCTTTATACTCGACTAAGTGAACTAAATTAAAAAGCTGCACTTATGTACTGTTCTACACTGTGAAATCCAGTTTGTTTTGGGGAGAAAAAAACACTTTTCTCTTACATTAAGATGTTTTATATCTTGCCAGTGTTTTTTGGCTGTAGAAAATGTTCTGATTGGCAGAGGACAGAGCCAGTGACACCAACAAATGCAACAATATCTGTAGTAGAATGAGAAGTACAAACTATTTTGGCCAAAAAATGACTTTGGCAGTTTGATGTGTGGCCAGCAGCAATTTTAATATTGTGATCATAATCGTGTACAACAAGATGTCCTTTTTTTCTTTAATTTCACCAGTTTAGTTTCAATACTAGTTTTAATATTGAGTAGTATTTATGTGACAATTTTTACGACGACAGTGTGAATAATCTATGGACAAATGTGATTTTGGGTAAGGAGAGTCGGACCAAAGGCATTGTGTCTTTTGGCAAGACACTTCACCCAGCTTCCTTGTTATTATTTTATTGAGAAAAAGCATAGTGACAGGAACTACACATTTTTCTCTTTTCTTAATGAACAGAGAAAGTAAACAAGCTTGATTCATACCTGGATATACATGTGTTTAAATACATTTCAAGCATTTTCTGGCGTAAGTGAGAAAGTTCTGAGTTCTGTTTGGGGCCTATTGCATGTTCTTTATGTATCCAGCCATATCAAGTGTTTGTCTCCCTTGGGTGCTCCGGTTTCCTCGCTGTAAAACATAAACTGCACAGTGGGTCTCTTGTGGGCCTGGACTCCCATGTGAATGAAGTGCTGGTTAAATAAAACACTTTCATGCCATTTATGCCAACAAAGAGACAAACGGCATTTTCTGTGTTCTTCTCGAATAATAGGGAAATTTAAACATTAGAATTTCTCTTTTTTTTTTTACATAAATCAGTTTCTACACATATTTAGACACACCACAGTAAAGTTTCTTCTGTCTAGAATGCTGTACCGTGACTTGCATGTTACCTCGCTCCCTCTCTCTCCCTCTGCAGCAGTAAATTAGTCTTTTTAGTTCGTGTTAGCAGAGGATTTCCACAGGCTTTACATCAATGTTTCATGACATGTGCCACCAAAGACAGACTGGCAGAGTTTTGTACCGAGCCCTACAGGAGACACACACACACACACACACACTCGTTTTCAGTGTCTGTCCCAAGTCTGCTGCAGCCCGTGCTAGAGAAGACACACGTTTTGCATTCATATTACCATCATCGTCAGTTTATATATGCTGCATTTCTGTTCCGTGCAAATCATAACATTATATTTTTCATTCTCACACATTTGAGTAATGTAGTATTCTCCCGCGCTTTTATTTTCCCAGAGCTTTTATTTTCCAGGTTTTCCATGAGATTTAAAGGTCCCATAACATGCAAAATCGACTTTTCAGAGGTTTTAACCTTCCTACAGTGCTATTTGGGCCTCGTATGTGTGCCCAAAGTGTTTTTTTGATTGATTCCCGCATGTTTTCGCTAGAGAACTGTCTTTTCCATCCCCCTCGGCTGAGCAGGCAGACGGGGGCTCCTCACAAGGATGACACGGCTTCACAAGGATGACGCGGTGTTTAAGCCACGCCTCCAGGAAGCGCGCAGCCACAGAATAAAAACAGCTAATGCTAATGCTACACAGTAATTACACGATGGATACGACAGATAGAAGAGTTAGCTTGTTATTTACCAAACGGCAACGTCCGTCGTCGAGGTCCTGGAGCACGTCAAACTCCAGGTCAGATCCAGGACGTAGGACTCAGCACGACGCACCGTCAGGACGGATAAAAGGTTTATTCCTGTGTTTGTGTATCGCTGTTTACCGGAGCACACGGGGCATGCGCACTATCTCCGCTCTAGGCTTCGGCACGAGTCGGGTGGGGGAGGCGCGCGAGTTGGGCGGGGGAGGCAGCCTGCTCTCTGTTCGGGGGGTCAGATCTCAGAGTGAGCCGTTTGCTTTTGCAAGGAGGGGGGCCAGTCCAAGAAATTGGTGTTTTTTGGAAACTGTTATGTTACCGATATTGCACAACGCAAACATTTATCAACAAAGCCCTTAGAATAGACTGTGTAAAGGGGAAAATAGCAGAATATGGGACCTTTAATTTTGACCAACTCTTACTTGTTATCTACTTTTTTTCTATCAATGTAATAACCGTCTGAGTAATTGCCATACCAACTGATAGGAAAGCTGGCACAATACATTTTGGGCTCAGAACAGACCCTTTCAGTGTTCCATTAGCCGGGTACCACGAGTTAGCACTAATGCATTGTCCATGAAACACAAGGGCTGTTTTGGCGACTGACGACCACTCGACCACACGAGTAACACCAGAGCCTCTCTAGAAAACATCACCACGTGCAGTACTGTTTTGTGTAGATTATGTGCGATTAGCGCCGAAATTACTATACGCATAGACAACCTTGTGATAAACATTTCTTAAATCTATCTTAATAGTTATGCGCCAAATATATAGCTTGCCACAACAAGAACATTTGTGTTTTCTTAATAAGTAGTAAGTGAACTGAGAAAGTGGAGGTTTAAGTTAACATGTGGACATTAGGGCTGAAGTTTAAGCTTAAATCGATTAGTATCTTAGTCGACCAAGGTTTTTATTAGTCGATCAATAATTTAGTTTATATTAAATAATTAGAAAATGATGTATATGGCAAAAACGAGAAGATGTGAATTGAGTTAGCTGAAGATTTTGGAGTTTTAACATATAACGTACACTGTCTCAGAGTACTTTTCTGTATAAATAGTTGTTTTTGCATCAACTCCTCTACAGTTGTATTCTTTTGAGTGCAGTTTGGTTTAGATACATGGAAATACTTTACACTTTTGATATATTTTTGCCACACCCCCTTTTAGTCGACTAGTCGGTCAGTACAGCTGGTGTTTAGTTGACCAAGAATTTCTTTAGTCGACTACAGCCCTAGTTGACATACTTTTCCAAAAAATAACAACATTTGTCTTCAGTGTCTACAAATGACAAAATTATAGATTTTTGAGTCATTTTTGGGTCATTAAAATTAATGGCATAATAACCCTAATCCTAATTACCAGGCTGCGTGTGTAGCTGTGTCCTTATTTCTTAACCTTTATTTAATCAGGTCCCCATTGAGATCACAACCTCTTTTTCAAGGGCGTCTTGATTGTTCTAAACCAGGGGCGTCCAAACTTTTTCCATCGAGGGCCACATATTGAAATATAGACCAAGCAGAGGGCCACAAATCAATCGTGAAACGTTAAAAAAAGCTGCATTTATCTGATGTTTTAAGCACCACCACATCTACATTCAGTCTCATTGCCTTAATATCAGGTCTGTATTGCACCAAAATGTTAGTTATTTAGGTTGGAATTGTAGAAAATCTGAAATGTGCTGTAAATAGTACTTATCAGGACAATGTGGGCCAGTTCACCAGGAAGTCTAAGGGCCAAGAAAAATTGGTCTGAGGGCTGTATTTGGCCCCCGGGCCTGAGTTTGGACATGCCTGTTTTAAACATTTCACTCCTGGGTCTATTTATTGTGTTATATAATTGTTTTTATTTTATTTTTTTGTAATTTGATACAATTTTAAGTTTGGGGGTTGATTAAGTAACTTTGATTGATTAAGTAACTGCTTTATGATTATTATGTTGGTTGCATTTCAGTATCATTGTTTATTGTGGCTTTATACGTGTTAGAATGACAGGCTTAAATACATATGACGGCGGTGTTTAGCTTTTTCTGTTTTGAAGCGAAAATAACAGAAAAAACATCAGACTGGTGCAAAGACTGTACCCAATCCTGCTCAGAGAACACAATCTACCACAGAGGACAATACAATTTCCCTGAAAAAGACTATTTTGGTTTCTGCACCACATCGTCTCTGTCTCTGATCTTCATACGCAGCGACTTTCAGCAGCACTCCCGTGTCTTACAAGCCCCTCAGAACAAGAGACACACCATTAGTTTTCATAATGCCATCATGCGCTGTTTTCTTATCAATTTGTACTCATTTTTACAGTAAGTGCCTGTCACGGCCGGGTGCCTCGGAGCCTAATTGACAACGTGATTGTGATAAATAGGTTGTGGTATGAACGGTGAGGGCGGTCATCGCACAGAAACACTCCCGCTCAATCTGAAGCAGGACGGAATATTTATCTGGTTAGTTGCTGTGATTACCGTAAGCTTTGAGAGAGGAAAGCGCTCGCAGATCAGTCTCCGTCTCAGCTTAACTTGATAACATACATGACTGTTTTTCTAATGGAACAGCCGCTGTACGACGAAGAGCTTTGGCAGCGCACACTTTGTATTATTTGTGCGGAAAACTTGATATTTTTGTGTTCAATAAGCATATGTCGTTCAAGCTGTTGTACCTCAAACTATTTCAAAGGAGTCCAAATAATATTAAATGCTTTGGGGTTGTATTGTTATGGCTGTCACCATACTATTCGTCCCGGAAATACGATTGTCCGGAAGTCCAATTGCAAGCATGCGCAGTATGAAATAAAGTATAAAATATTTTTTTACGGTGGTGTTTTTTTTATATTATGTAAAGTTCCTATCTTTGTATTTATTCTATACAAGGAAATACGAAAAAATAAGATTTATATAACGACCTGTGCGAAACAAAATCAGAGGCGATTTAAAATGTAAATCTCCCTCTGACTTTGACGTCATGGATGCACACGCTCAGAGCTGCAGCTCTTCATTACAGGTCGTTATATAAATCTTATTCCATATAAATACAACAGAAAAACGTGGTCCTTATCGTAATCAATTATTCTAATATTTTTCCTTAAAGTATCTAAACAAATCTGAACAATCAAAATAATTTTTTATATTCGTATATCTTTCCATTTCCTTGAATGCGTCACTACACAACTGTGTAGCTTAACGCTCATGCTTAACACTTCAAAAGTGATAAATAAATATAAAAACGGTATTTCCTTGTATAGAATAAATACAAAGATTGGAACTTTACATAATATAAAAAGAACACCACCGTAAAAAAATATTTTATACTTTATTTCGTACTGCTTTCGTATTTCCGGGACGAATAGTATGGTGACAATGGCAAATCATGGGTTTCAGGCATAAGAATTGCCTCCTCGTTTGAAGGATTTGGCATGGAAATGGTCCAGTATTATTGTCTTTTAAATAGGGAAAGGTCGTCTCAAAATCCTCCAACTCAGGACTGATTTATTTGCCTGAAACCCAATAGGAACGTTCATGTTTTAGAGTTTGATAATGGCATGATTTCATTTCAGATGGAGGGCAATGGCCTTTGTTACTCTCTGGGAGTTTCACTGTTATTTAAATAAATATCCATGCAAATGTTGAAGCTTTTCATTATTTGCATGGGCTCCACATAAGAATAATTTTACTTTTGTTGATTTAAACAGACTGAAAAGACTTTGAACCTTGGGACAGTTTTTGTTCCATGTGGCTAGGCCTAGTTAATGAGTGACTAATCATAAACCAGGACAAAACATTTACCGTACATTTTGAACAGTTGATTAAATATGTCCTCCAGCTCAATTTTATACAGTGTTCTGTTGCCACATGAAAAGCTATTGACAGTGTTTCTCAAAAAAAAAGAAAAAACATGAAGTACAATGGTTTATTCAGTTTGTGAGTTAAGGGTTGTTTGCTCAAAGCTTTTCCTAGTTTTGTTTATAAAGATATTTCTCACACAATCACAATTTTTTTTGTCATTTTCTTGGGACGTTATTGTAACGCTAACTTGGACTAAGCGGTATGATTTGTTACAAGTTTAGTTCACTCACCAGTGAGTTTGGAGATTTTCGGTTCAGAATTTGGGTAGTTAGGAGCGGTTATGGGTTTAAATTTACCATACTGTTTCAGAACATCTAATATTTCATCATCTCTTGTTGTGTGAGTTACACCAGAAACAGTAACACAATTCAGAATGTTTATCCCTGATTTTTCAAAGAATTCCATGATTGGACCGGACCACAACACAATATTCACCCAAAAACAATATAGTCACTGTGTAATAACACTGTTGTTCATTAACACAAGTTCCTGGCTAGCTCACCACTTGTAACGCTAACTTGGACTAAGCGGTATGATTTGCTACAAGTCTAGTTCACTCACCAGTTAGGAGCGGTTTTGTTCTGTTCATGCCACGAGTTCAGCACAGTCCAAGCCGGAGCAGGGACGTGAGACAGGAAGTGGCTCAGGGTGCCGGCATTTTTAATCAGAGCGCCACCGGTGGCTGGACGAATGAACAGGCGGGGGAGGCGGTGTCTGTTAATTGACTGTGTGCTGGATGTGAGACGTGGGTTACATTGTGGTTTTGAAACACGTTATCCATTTTGGGGCTACAACAAGGTAATAGAATCGATAATTGAAAAAATCATCAGCTTATTACTGAATCAAATAATTGTTAACTGGTCTATACATAGCTTCCAAAACATGTCATGAGCTGAGAAAAGAAGATTTATGGCAAATTTATGCAAATTAAATGTATTTGATGAAAACACTCTTTTGTGCATGAATATTCTCAAACAGCTTCATCACTTCAGCTTCATCTTGGTTTTGCGTTCTGAACAATAATCGATGAATTAAAAGAAGTATCCCTAAACTAAATTAATAGCAAAGTGTGATAATAATAATAATTTCAGCCCTAATACATTTATCATTGTCTGTCATTCTTTAGCAGATTTGCCTCTCACACCAGCACGAATCTGAATAATTATAATCATTTCAAAACACTCGTAATATAAAACTTTGGTACACCGTGCTCTTCAATAACAAGCCTGTTGCCTATTTCACAGGATTTTTGGCCACGTCAGTCACCGCTCTGAGTGGCAGCTGGTGAAAATCGACTTCAGGTCCATCTTCAACCGGAGGTGCAGCGAGACGGATTATCAGACCTGGCACCTCCACAACCAGGTACACGCCAGAGCCCAAACTGTTCATTACACCGTCCTCACTAAACGCCGGCCAGATGGAGCGGGAATATAGAACCCAGCTCGGTTTGAACAAGAACGACACTTAATGTGACAGCTCCATGAATTCGTATTAAAATTCAACATCTTCGAATTGGATCTCGACCAGGTTTGCATCAGATTTAACACAGTCTTGTGGGAAAATGATATGTTAATGAGTGTGTCATTTACATAGTGCTGACAGTGTGATACAGTGATTTATTTGATATCTTATTCTTCATCAGTTTCAATCTTGCATTAAACAACTGTTGATTAATTTGTAAATATATGTGATGCGGTTGGTCCCAGAAGTTAATCTTCACAATTGACTTTTCATAACTCTGCAGGTCCACTTTAGTTTTGATTTATTTATTTAATGTATTTCTTAATTTGTCCTTACTGGCCTGGTTTAGTCTTATTTTTAATTTAACTTTTTGACTTATGATAACTGTGGTAGAAAGTAACATAACAGTAACATAGTATATAACATAGTAGAAATATAAAAGTAGTTAGGGGTTAAAAACAATTAGATATCTGTACTTTTACTACTACTGCTACTTTTCATTTACTACATCCGAGAGCAGATCGTTGTACTTTCTACTCCATTAAATATTTGAACAAGACTGAGATGTAGAAAGTACTTTCAGTCTGGTTTGAGGGTTATTTTTTGCACATTCATGATGACATCCTGCATAGAGGTAAAAAAAACCCAAAATCAACAAAATTATTTTTCAAAACCACCAAATTTAATGCTTTAATCTTTCTCAAAATACTTTTTACTCTTCACATACATTTCTAAATATAGGTGCTTAACAGTGAACGCCCACCGCTTGGTTCCAGAAGTGAATTTTCCATTAATTTTTCCCATAGAGATTCCCAAAAAGTGTATATTAAATATTTGAAATCTTGCTCGGGGCTGTTCAGCTCTGTGGTGAGTAATGAGCACAAGACCTACAATTTCATGTACTTTTAAAATCAGTTTGTGAAACTTTATAAACCGCTAAGCTAGGCAAACATTTTGCCAAATAAGTTTAAGATGTATGTATGTTTTTTGGACTGAAAACAATTAGTTTCTTAACCTTTGCCGGGCCTTTTTACTCGTCATATTCAATTATTTCTATGGCAAAAATAAATGAGACATTTACAGGACTGCACCGAACAAACTGGGCAGGACTGGTGAGCTTTATTTTCGCTCTGGGAAGAAATTATCTTGTGTCCTCTGGCAAAACACTTCAGCCACCCTGTTTGAACAAAATAGATCAATCCTCTGAATGAACTCATATGCAGTGTTGGGCAAGTCCCTTAAACAAAGTACAGTATTAGTAATAGTTACTTGTTACTTCTTCCCTAAAGTAACTGCATTAGTAACTGCATTATTGAGTGATGAAAGTAACTAATTACCAGGTAAAGTAACTCTTCAATTATCCACAAAATCCTCCAAATTAACTGCGGCTGTTCATGTAAAAACTGAGCAAAAGTCAACCTTATTTTTGCAGTAAATCATCAAATGCACCACCATTGTTAGTTACAGGCTATTCTCCCCCTCAGAACTCTGAAGCACCAAAACAGACAAAGTACAGTCATAACCAGCAAGACAGGACTGTAACCTTTGCACAGCAGACACAAACCCAAACAGTGCGTCCACCAAATACGTGCTGATATCGGAACATAACAAACATATGCACTTTATGACACTTGTAAAACCAGAGCTGAACCGCAGCCAAATGAATATTAAAATAACTGCACTTATGAGAAAGCAGATGGCCGTGTCCACACTGGCCTGACGCACGTGTTTTTGACGTTCTTTCAACTCCAAACAAAACTAAACTTCCATCACAAAGAGCTGCAAAGAAACTATACATTATCCTTAAAATTCACTGGTTTCCACACATTTCCTTGTGTGTTTTGCAAAGACTGAGGATCAGAGTGCGTGTGTGTTGAACCAGTGAAATGTCAGGAAAGTGTCTACACTCGTCTCTCGCTGCTTCTGATTGGTTACTTTTACTCTTGAGCTCTTTTTCTCGCCAGTTATTGTCTCTAATTCTTTGTCTTGCTACTGTTTACTTCCCAAAACAAACTTCTCAATGAAACGAGAAGCAGAGTCAGATTAATCCTTATGGCTGCGAGTAAAATAACAAGTAAAATAACAAGTAAAATAACAAGCCGTGTTGCGCTTATATAATGTAACTATAATGGTGTTATGGCAGTGGAAAGAGTAATTAATAATTGCCGATAACAATACCTAAACCCCATCGTTCCCAAAACTGCTTACGTGACAGCATATTTTATTCTTCTTTTGCTTTTCTACCTTACATTGCAACACTGACAATTCCTCATTGGTCGAATATATGTTCACTTATCTCACGTATTCATTGCTCATCAAAATCTCGTGATGTTTTTCATTTGGCAACAAGTCTCCTCTTCTCGCATGAATTAAAGTCGTTCCAAAACTCCTCAAACTTTCCTGGACCAAACAAGAGCACCCCTTTATTCTCATACCAGATCAGTAATCAGTCTGGAGCCACATATGTTCTCAGCGGGCGCCTGATCAAGCTATAAAGCATGGGCGATGACACAAGTCCAGGTCAATTATGTTGTGAGGAGGAAGGTCCCACTCAGCCACCGAAATGAAGCGCTGCGAATTCCAAGCGTTTGGACACAAAATGCTGCATGTGCTTTGGCGTAAGGAGTTTAGTTTATGCTTGTAAATGGTTACATCTTCCAAATTAAACATATTATAATTCTTTGAAAAGTAAGCCAGAGAAAAAACATGAACTAAAGTAAGAGCCAGCAGATCTAAACCAGTACAAACCAAACGAAGACTCAATCGCTTTAAAACAGGAGCAATGTCATTTTAAACTTGGGATGAAACCAGATCTAAATCAAAACATTTGTCTCTAAAAAGTGATATGTAACTTTTCCAGTGGAGGTTACGATACCTGCTGGTCTCCATGGAGATGCTATTGCTTTGCCTGTTATGGTGCGTTCGTGTTCTACCTATATTTTAAATTTTTCGGCAGCCGCTGACCCACAGTATCAGTCTCTGTCGCTCTTTTCAGAGTATTCGCTTCTCTCGTCTTCTCCTTCACACATCTTCTATTATCACATTGCATATTTGGCCACCGTATGAACTGGTTAAAGTGCATATGACAGGTTTTAACAATTTTCTAATTTTGATTTTATTTGGTGTATTAATACGTATTGTACATAAAAAATCCTGTTTTACACCAGTCGAGTTGTAGTTGGTAGAGAAAAGTGGTGTGAAATTACAGGAAGTAAAAAATTGATGACATCACACTGGGGAAACTCGCTCCATTCAAAGGTTAAGCATAATTT
The DNA here is from genome assembly GCA_019453435.1 of Rhinogobius similis. Taxonomy (NCBI): domain Eukaryota; kingdom Metazoa; phylum Chordata; class Actinopteri; order Gobiiformes; family Gobiidae; genus Rhinogobius; species Rhinogobius similis. Next base: position 13,424,879 of record CM033622.1, on the reverse strand, counting down.
ACCCAAAATAAACAACTTAAATTACCAATAAAACATGAATTCAACAAAATAAAGGTGTTCACATGTATTTTGATTTGTCGGACAAAAAAATCTGTGACCCTAGCAGAGTTTTAGCCCAGTGTGCAAAGTAATTTCCTAGTGTGATGTCATCATTTACAACCAGGAAGTGATATTAAAAAACTAAAAAAACAGCTAAAAATGATGAAATGTATAATTAGTTTTAGCAAAACTTTGAATATATTTATCTTACCTGTATTTTTGGTACATGAGTGGTCTAACCCAGTGTTTCCCAACCAGGGGTACGGGGACCCCAAGGGGTACGTGAGGAATTACCAGGGGGTCCTTGAAATGGTTTCAGGTTTTAAATGAAGATGAAATGTACTTTTATCTGAATAAAAAAGGGTCATTATTTGTAAATTTAGCACATTTTGGTGTATTTTGGATCAAATATGATAGTAATAATTGACTATATTTGACTAGTAAACCCATTTATTTGCCCAAAACTCAAATTCAAAGTACTGAGAGTGTAAAACAAAGCTTAGGGGGTACGTGAGAACAAAAAGGTTGGGAACCACTGGTCTAACCTGTCATAGGCACTTTAAACATTTTGTCTTGAGAGGAAAAAAGAGAACACTGCAGTGGCTCTTTTTAGCGCCCTGGAGCAGCCGTCAATCATCCGCAGAGAACGTGAATGCAGCAGTGGAGGAACACATTAGCACGGCTCTGCACCCTGGACACAAACCTGACACAAAACCTGACCCAGTAACTTAACCGTCTCCCTTAAGACAAGAAGGTGATGCCAGTAGGCCAAGTTACAGATCAGGGTTCTTACTACTAAAGTACGTAAGGACTAAACACAAACTTTATAAAATGCTCTCTAACGCGCTCATACCTCGTCTCTTATCGTTTCCTGCCTCGTCTCTGAAAGCCCCGACGCGCAAAGTTCTGCGTTTTTGGACAGAACCGTTCATTTCCTCGTCAAGTTGTCTTCTGATAGATTCAAAGTTAACGCTGAAAGTCACAACATTTTTGTATGTACGCGAGCTTTAGAAAGAAGACCCCAGATCTGTGGAGAAGCTACCACGCTTACAATAGAAAGGATCATAAAAACCTTGTATTTAATTCACGCAAGATAGAAGTTTAATGCCAAAATGTGGGATATTTCAGACAAAAGGTGACATTACAGAGTGCACCTTTGTATAAAAACTGCAGAGTTTGGGAGCCGCTCCGTTGTCTCTTGCATTAAAGTGTGTTCATGAGCCCCTGCTGCTTTTCGACGTCTCACCAGTGACACCTAATGCACGCAGAGGGAACTTTCAGCTCCTAATCGTTTCATCTTGTTTCGAGCTCATCTCATATTCACTTCCCACACGGGCTAAAAATGGAGATAGGCCTGGCAGATTCTCGGAGCGCAATGTTACTTTGTTCAGTACATTTAAATAAGTGACACATACAAGACTTTTGCAGTGTTTTTTTCACACAGGTTGTGGCAGAATATCTTTGTTACGTTTGGGGGAAAAGTGTGGCAAAATCAGTTCTTTTTAACACAGGTATGGCTCTATTTTTGTGTGACTCGTCTCCTTTTTATTTTTTATATTTTGGGACCCCCAGGGCGAGCCGTGCCTGATGGGAGCCAAGAGGATTTACAGGAAGTTGAAGCCGGTGTCCCGCTGTGTGATGGGCCAGAGCTTTGCCCTGTCCATGTCGTCTGCGCCGTGTGACTGCAGCGAGGCCGACTTTGAGTGGTGAGAATCTCTCCATTGTGGCACCTTTTTCACCAGAGGAAGCTCAATCTGTAGCGAGCACTACGGCGCAAAAAGTCAAGATGAGATAAAATGACCTGCATATCAGACTTACTGCAAAAAAAAAAGTTTAAGTACTTTGATTTCAGAATATTAATGTTAATGTCAGAGATTTTGACTAGTTAAGATCAGTTAGGACTGTTTACTTGATGGAATTTGATTGCTTCACTTGTTTCAACCTGTTTTTGACTTAAGATAATTTCACTTACCCCACTGGCAAATGTATTATTATTCTTATTTTAAGCTAAATTATTGTATAAACAGTTTTTTTTTTTTAATACCTTGAAACCAGTGCAATACTCTGCATCATAAAGCAATTAAATCTTATCCTAATCCTCAAAACCAGATAAAAATGATAGAAGTAATTTTCAGCTTAGATATACATTTCTGACTTGTTTGTGTTCGAAATCATTTAGTTGGAAATATGATAATAGATCTTGATTGTCAATTATCTCATTTGTAGATAGTTTAGCTTAAAAAAAGGGAACAGTATTATGCTACAGTGACTTTTCTGAGCCATGTCCTAACATTGTTCCGTCATCAAAAACATACCTGGACTTGCATTTAGCTTCATTCGGTTAGTTTGAGGAATGCTGGTTAGAAAATCCTCTCCCTTTCGACACTCGTTGCTGAACTCGTTTTTTTTTTATTGTAGACGTCACTTATCTGAGAATCTTTTGCTGTTTTAAGTCCTTAAACCCTCGCCAGACTCTGAGAATTTCTGCCGTCCAAACACGATCACTACAAAGTAACTTGCTTATGCTTGTGTGTGAAACAGAACCAGACACAGATGTTCAAATCAAATCAAGTCAAACTTTATTTATAAAACACAAAGACACAAAAACACATAAAACACATGACCATTTCCTTGACTTTGGGATAAACCTTCAGTCACATTTTGTTCTGTGATGGACAGATTTGAACAGCTGGAAGGTCAGTGGAGTGCGTTCTCTCATGTTGAGAATATTCTTCCAAGAAAATGTCTTCTTACATGTTGGACAGCTGTAAGGTCTTTCGCCTGTGTGTGTCCTCACATGTAAATCTAGATTATACTTTAAAGCAAATGTCCTATCACATATAAGGTCTTTCACCAGCGTGAGTTCTCATATGTTTAATTAGATTACACGTGACAGAAAATATCCTCTTACATGTTGAAAAACTGTAAGGTCATTCAGCAGTTTGCGATTTTGTTTAAAAAAAAATGTTTTAGTTCTGAAACATGTGAGCATGTTTAAAGGCAATATTAAAAAATGCTTAAGATTTCTCGTATAACAGAAAATTAAGTCAAAAAAGGTTCATCCTATATTTAAGTATATCTTAATTAGTTCAGTCTACTCTAAGACATATAGTCTGAATTCATATTGTTTTTTGTTTTTTTTGTTTTTTTTTCCTTCACTCAAAAAGTTACTTGTTTTCATTTGCATACATATCCTAGCATTTTTTTTTTGTTTTATTGGAATGGGTTTACTCATGACAAAATGACAAATATAAATACATATATTATTAATTCCCGTGGCTTTAATTGGCTTTTACAACAATGTGTTTTATTTCTCATTTTCTAACACACTTTACAAATGTCACCTCCGTTTCAATAAGGTATTTTGATCATCAGTGGGAATGAACAATGAAAAAAACAAGTAAATGAAGCCCCGAGGCAACGTGAATGCTCTGCAAATAGGGACATGCACTCGGTGTGAATGTAATTTGATTGAAGAACGAGTCTGGTGATGGTTTAAAGACTTAAAAATTTGGGGACACAACATTTCAGAGAAAATTGAAACTGAGTATTTTGTGAGTGCTTGTAAACAGGATTAATGTAACAAGCATGAATGAATCAAAATGGTTGTTTTTGATGAGGGAACAACAATATAACCTGGTTAAAAGCTCTAAAAAGTGAATTTAGCAAAATATGTGCCCTTTAAAGAAATGTAATTAATTTATTTTCTATTTTTTGCCATTTTTACAGTATGTTAAGTGTTAATCACTATATTGTACAACACTCATTCCTCAAAGCAGCTTTTGTGTTCTCCGTCCCTTTGTTCCACAGCTGTAGTTACTATATAAATACCATAACCTGCTTTCTACAAAATGATCAGCTAAATTAATTTTATCTTTTCATTTCTCCTTTACGGCGCGGTCCCGGGTGTGCAGGTCTCTTGAGTGAAGCGGTCCTCTCCACCATAAATCCGCAGGCCTAATCGCTTTCATTAACAATCACAACACTTTTGCATGTGTGAGCGTGTCGCATTAATTGAGCCAATTTGTCCCAATCATTTGAGTGGAAGCAGCGAAGCCTGGGCGTTTAATTCGTAGGACAAACAACTGCCGCGGTTTCAAGTGCACGGCATAAAGACGCGGCGTTTGGATGTTGTTTTGGAGTCGTTTTGGTGTTGTTTAATATGTGCGGTGAAGCCCTGTCCCATCTGTCTGGGTTTGAGGAGCATCAGTCATCTCTTAAGTGAGTGTCACGCTGCACTTGCCTCCATCCTGGCTCCGATTGAATTTGCCTCAGGAAGATCTGATCTGTCTTTGTCATGTGCCTTTTCCTCCCCATTTTCATTTACTTCACTGGTGTTTTTGTGCTTGTAATGGATGTTTTAATTTCTATCTTCTTCTTCTTCCTCTTCTTCCTCTTCATCTTCTTCCTCTTCTTCCTCTTCCTCTTCTTCTTCTTCTTCCTCTTCTTCTTCCTCCTCTTCTTCCTCTTCCTCTTCCTCTTCCTCCTCCTCTTCCTCTTCTTCCTCTTCCCCTTCCCCTTCTTGCTCTTCTTCCTCTTCCTCTTCTTCTTCCTCCTCTTCTTCCTCCTCCTCTTCCTCCTCCTCTTCCTCTTCTTCTTCCTCTTCTTCCTCCTCTTCCTTCTCCTCTTCCTCCTCTTCCTCTTCTTCCCCTTCCCCTTCTTGCTCTTCTTCCTCTTCTTCATCCTCTTCTTCTTCTTCATCCTCTTCTTCATCCTCTTCTTCTTCCTCCTCTTCCTCTTCTTCCTCCTCCTCTTCCTCTTCCTCCTCCTCTTCCTCCTCTTCATCCTCCTCCTCCTCTTCCTCTTCTTCCCCTACCCCTTCTTGCTCTTCTTCCTCTTCTTCATCCTCTTCTTCTTCTTCATCCTCTTCTTCATCCTCTTCTTCTTCCTCTTCTTCTTCCTCTTCTTCCTCCTCTTCCTTCTCCTCTTCCTCCTCTTCCTCTTCTTCCCCTTCCCCTTCTTGCTCTTCTTCCTCTTCTTCATCCTCTTCTTCTTCTTCATCCTCTTCTTCATCCTCTTCTTCTTCCTCTTCTTCTTCCTCCTCTTCTTCCTCTTCCTCCTCCTCTTCCTCCTCTTCCTCTTCTTCCTCCTCCTCTTCCTCCTCTTCATCCTCCTCCTCCTCTTCCTCTTCTTCCCCTTCCCCTACTTGCTCTTCTTCCCCTCCTCCTCCTCCTCTTCCTCCTCTTCCTCTTCTTCCCCTTCCCCTTCTTGCTCTTCTTCCTCTTCTTCATCCTCTTCTTCTTCTTCATCCTCTTCTTCCTCTTCTTCTTCTTCTTTTTTTCTTCTTCTTCTTCCTCCTGTTCTTTCTCTTCTTTCTGTTTTGGGGTTGCGGGCAGATCTAGATAAACATAAAATAATTAGGCACAAAGGTGACATCATATGTGTAATTAGGGTGGACATTGAATTGTATTTATGTGTGTGCTGTGTTTATTTATTTGTAAAGTTAAATGAATATATACTGTAGGTTTATCTTAGCCTGATCTTGTAAATCATCTCACCCTAAATTGGACAATATACAGGATAGTGAGCACAGATGCATGACTTTAAACTTATCTATTTCCATGAACAACGAGAAGTTACCGGTCTGATCTATGGAGAGCTGACCTGCTCACACTAAGAATGCATACACGCCCGTAACTGAATAAATACAATATACATAGGTTTAAGGGCATAGTGTACTGTGGGACATTCAAGGCAAAGCAGCAACATCTCCAAGGAGGACCCAGCAAAGTTACATAGTGCATCTTTAAGTAATGAAATATCAATCAATCAATCAATCAAATTTTATTTATAAAGCGCTTTTTATACATAAAAACGTAACACAAAGTTCTTTACAGTGCATTAAAAACTGCCACATGCCCACATTCCACCGAACCAACCCATCTAGATAGTCACACACACAAAGACAAGCGTGCACATGCTCACACACACACGCACACACACACACACACACACACACACACACACACACACACACACACACACACACACACACACACACGCTGACAAACAGGAGGAGGCTGAGTACAGATAAACCAGTTGAGGAAGCACCATTGGAGGAGCCGTCTGCACCAGGAGCAGAGCCGCCCACAGCGACAGGACACAGACTCAGGGCCCAGAGGAGACGAGGCTCATACCAAACCTCCCCCAGGGGCCCATGAGCCAGAGCCCAGCAGCCACAGCTGACCACCGCTCCCAGTGCAGAGGGCCCCTCAGAGGACCCAAATAGACCCAACAGCTAAAATAGGTTCAGATGCATTTAGCAGTATTGTAGTATAGTGTGAAATTCCCTCTTTACTCACTAAATGACTCAATAGAAGTGAATAAGGAGCAGTCAAATAAACAATGTTGGACATGTTTGTACGGCACATGTTTGTACAGCAATCCCTTTAGGCTAAACTTTACTTCAATGAAAACTACTTTGTCAAAAATGCTTGTGTGAATGAATCTCCCTTAACTCTGACCAAATCAACTCCTCCTCAGTTTCACCTGGTTCATTTTCCTAAGACTAAGAAGTATTTTGAACGTCTTACCTTGTCATGAAAATGTCGTTGCAGCGATTATGGCTTCGAGCGTCGCACCAGCGGGAAGTGCGCCCCGGCCTTTTGGTTCCACCTGTCGTCCATGTCCAGGAGCTGCTCCACAGGGATGACTTTTCTCAACAGCACCGGGTAAGAACCGATAAGACAGCCCCAACTACGCCCATTTTTATGCTGTAACTTTATCAACACCATTTCACTTTACTACTTTGTACTCGATAGACATTGTTATCTTGGCTTTTTTTTTTTTATGAAGCAAAATTAGGTCGGGGAGGGGTTAGAATGAGAATAATTGAGAAAGGTACAGGGTTTATAAGATGTATCTTCTTCCTGTTCCTTTTGTTCAGGCCAATGATGCATGTAATCATTTTGCTGTCTTTGTTTTGTATCACTTGGTTTGATTTCTGAATTTGTGCTAATGAAAGTAAATGGCATGAACAATCAATAATTTAAAAAAAAAAAGAAAAAAAGGGCAAAATATGTAGAACATTTTGTACTGGATGGTGATTGATTCCCACAATGCCAACAATGTGTGTAATTGTATGTCAAATGCACTGCTTGTAAAAGTGTTAAGTGTGTGTCAATTGTCTATAGATTGAATGAAAAATACACAAAATATTAAGGCGAATTTGCGTGTGAAATGGCCATTGAAGAATGAATTACAATCCTACAATTTATACACTCTTGGACTTGGCATACATTATCCTTACAGTTTTGGATGCTTCCTTCGTATACATCAGATTAATTAGTTTCTTGGGGACAGACGAGGACAGATTGAGATGGGCTGAATAATGAAACTCACTTTGACAAAACAATTATGATCCGCATGAGATGAATAATGAGAGGAAGTGAAAGACAATGACACTGCGTTGAACGAGATCCAAATGTAGTTCACAAAGACTCACTGTCGAATAGTGATATTTTATGGCCAAAGAGGGAGGTCAGTCAGATATAAGCGAGAATAATAGAGAATGTACTGTCGGGACACTTCATGGACCTTTGATAATGAACTCCTGACTAAAACAGTGCTTTCTTATCGGATTCTCTCTCTGCTTCGATACAAAAATGAAAATATTTCTCAAGCTGAGCAAACTAGGAACATACTACACTAAAAACTAAACAAAAAAATACACACACATTTTTTTTCTGGGGTAAAACAAACACATAGCTATTAATGTTAACATAGTAAATTAAAACAATAATGTAAATCAACTCTTCTCCAGTGTTGGGCAAGTTCCTTCAAAAAAGTTAGTGAGTTAGTGAATATTATAGCATTATAGAATGATGGAAGTAACTACTTTCCAGGTAAAGTAACTATTAAATAAAAAAAAAAGCTCTGTTCTTCCTTATTTATCTGGTAAATCACCAAATGCTGCCACAACCAGCAAAACTTATATATTCTCATCCAAATCCAATCTGTACATTTACAAAAACCTTTAAACAGACACAGGTCAAACAGTGCATTTACCAAACACGCTGACATCAGGACATAACAAACATGCACGCTACATGACTCCGCTTACTCTTGTGTAACCAGAGGTGAAGAGTTACAGTCGGCAGTGCGTCATATTAGGGAGGTGTGGTCTGCCCTGGGGGAAACTTGTTTATTTCATAGGAAACACTACTTTTCCCTTCTTCTTTTTGTGTTCTGATGAATAATGTCAAATCTAAGCACAAGCAATTCAGATCAACTCACAATCGGGTCTTAACAGACATTGTCGACTCGACGTTTCCTCAGAAAAGTAAACGGATTGTTCTGTAGATGTTAAAATACTGCAGGTAGCGCTGGCATCGCTGTAGCATTTTTCCCACATCTGCCTTTAGCGTTCTTGGATAACAAGACAAATCTGGGTTCCATCACTTTATTCTTCTCCATGTCTTCGTGACTAAACTCTGCGTTTGCTCTTGTAGTTGTGGAACAGTGGGGGAAAGAGCGCCTCTGACAAATTAAAATCAATGGTTGTTTTCCCCCACAGAGCTTCAAAAGTGGGCGTTCCCTTACTCACTCACTTACAGGAAAATAGCTCTCGTCTTTTTAGTGTTCTGTGAATTCTAAATGCACATGTTGTCGTCTGTTTTTTTACTTCTACCACAAAAAGCCACAAAATAACTGTAAATATCCATAAAATCCATGCAGCAAATTGCAATGGAATGTTAAGGAATGGCTCTACACCTTCTTAACACTTCTTCTTGTCACCATCTACGCTCAGTTCTTTTTTTAGCCAGTCACAGTCTTCAATTCCTCATCTTTGTCGTGTTTACATCACCAAGCAAACAACAACTAAAACTAAGCAGCTCCTCTGAATGAAACTGAGCTCTAACGGTGTTAGGGAGCAAGACAAAGGCTCAAATGTCAAAAAAGTTTTATTGGCCATCAACAAAACAGCCCATAAAAGAGGTCAACCAAATATAATGTCAAAATAATGAAAACTAACAGACCTCCCTAAATGAGAGGCAAGGAAACTTATATAATCCATGGGCGAAACCAGGGGTGTCCAAACTTTTTCCATCGAGGGCCACATATTGAAATATAGACCAAGCGGAGGGCCACAAATCAATCGCGAAACGTTTAAAAAGCTGCATTTATCTGATGTTTTAAGCACCACCACATCTACATTCAGTCTCATTGCCTTAATATCAGGTCTGTATTGCACCAAAATGTTAGTTATTTAGGTTGGAATTGTAGAAAATCTTAAATGTGCTGTAAATAGTACTTATCAGGACAATGTGGGCCAATTCACCAGGAAGACTAAGGGCCAAGAAAAATTGGTCTGAGGGCCGCATTTGGCCCCCGAGCCTGAGTTTGGACACCCCTGGGCTAAACCAAACGATAACAACCAAATACATGGGGGGATTTAGTTCAAAACCAGACTCAAACAAAGCCCTCTACACCTTGGCTCTCCCCCTCCTTGATGATCTGGTCCTTGGCTTTTCCTCCATCCAGCTCCACCCCTTGCCACACCTTCTCAGTTCTTAAAGAGCCAACAGGAAGTTCTTGACCGAGCTGATTGAGTTATTTATTACATGTGTGGAATGGCCATCACAAACGGCGAATAATGATAATTAGCTAGATCACTCGTTACTGATAAAAAATAATGCCATTAGTAACATTGTTAGTAATATTGCACCGCACTGAATTGGATCAAGTATGTGATGAACAAAGATAGTAGTGGTGCTTGCAATAGTAGTTTGTAGTGATAATCGTAGAGGTACTGGTTGTAGTATAAAGTTGAGTGCAATACTTAGCCCATAAAAACGTAGTGCAAAGCTATATTGTAAAAGTCTTAAAGCTGTTGAAGTCTTGATATCACTCTCTGTTGGCGCATCTCTGTCAAAAGGTCATGCTGTTTTCGTACAACAGTCTCACTCACAAACGGCTGAAGGACAAAGAAAAGAACTGAAGTGTCTGCTCCACTCACACTAAAGAGACAAGTCTTCCACCACACACTCGATCAATGCAAACATTCGATAAATCAACATCATGAAGGAAGCTCATGATTCAATCTAAAGGGTTTTTGTAGTTTAGTGTAGACTTCCTGGGCGGTCGTTGTTATGTCCTTGGGCAAACGCTTCTCCCGCCTCGCCTCATTCATGTGTGAATGTTGCGCATGAGTGCGTGATTGGATTTTAATTTGAGATGTCATTTGTTTTGTTTGATAATCATACCAGAGAAGACTCATTTTATTTCCAGACCCATCTTCAAATAATTCAAGTTAAAGTGATGCTAACTTGCTGGTTTGTGTTTTTTGATGTACAGAATTAAGATAAAATTCAGTAGTTTTCTGGATTGATACATGAACACTGACATCCTCACCCTATAAGTATAATATAGGGTGAGTATAATGTACTATAAGTAATTATTTTGTGGATAAAGGACCTAAATACTAAGACTGTCAAAGAAAATGCATTTACTCATGCGATTAATCCCTCAAATAGGACGCATTAATCAAGAAATAACACAAATTAATCCCTAAGCCTGTTTAGGCCAACACGCTCTGTTAAAGTTAGTCTGGGAGTGGAAGGCTTCTCTGAAAGAAGGAACTACTCATGAACTGCATATTGGTTAAATTTAACCAAACATCAGTCCTCACATGTGTGCGGCAGCAGCAGCAGCAGATGTTTACGAGTGAAGATCAGAGCAAAACAATACCATTTACATGGAAATTTACTCCACAAAACCTGTTGTTTGGTCATGACCACACAGATTATTATGAAATACAATGTCTAGACTTAATTGTAGCTGGTTGGAATTTAAGGAAATTAAGCAAAATGTTCAAAAGTGCTTCAAATTAGATGTTGTTGTGTGTTTAATCAGATTTTTCCCTTGTTGATTGACCATTAAAGTAACGTTTTACTGCTTGTGTTTAGCTACAGGAAGGTGGTGTCTAATAACTGCACAGCGGGGGTGAGTGTGCAGTACACGGCCCGGAGGCAGCCTTGTCCCGTCCAAGCACCCAAAGGTCTTCACCTGGTCACCAGCGAGGGCACCCACACCGCCATCCTTGGAACGAACGTCACCTTCCTCGTGTTTCTGGAGGAGGTAAGACATGGTCAGACGGGGAAATGTTAGTGGATTCAGGCTGTACAATATATTATCTACTTTTACATCATCACAGACGAGGCCAGTATTCACTATATACTGTATCTACTCTATATTATACATTACAGAAATATCCAGAAGCATTTAACAGTGTTCTAACATTGTTCCCTCAATAAAACATACCCAAAGTCGTATTTAACTTCATTCACACTCGTTTGATGACTCATGTTTAGTAAGTCCTCTCCCCACTGAGCCTCAGAAAAGACTTGCTTCCAAATTTTCCAAAAGTTGTGCGTCGTCGAAGGTAGAGGTATGCACTTTTCTGCATTTGTTTAAGTCCAAATATCATCGCCAGCCTCGTTCTGGGTAAACGTGTTGATTACAGTTGGGAGCTTAATAACATGTTGGAACAAGCTAGCTTTTGTTTATCTCCCCTTGTCATTTCTTGCTTCCGGTAGATGGTGTTCTAACACAATTACTGATAAAGGAACGTCTGACTGATAGAAAGTAAAATGCGCTTTCAGTACAAACATGATTTTAAGTTCTAAAACAGGAAATTCCAAAGCAGAGATACTCAAGAGCACTTTTAAGAGTCAATAACAATAAATAAGACGTAATATGCGTGACTTAATTTTAAAGTGCGTATGACGGGTTTTTTCGATTTTCTAATTTTGACTTTCTTCAATGTATTCATACTTTGTGTAAATACAAATTACAGTTTTACACCGATCAAGTCGCTATTTATGGAGAAAAGTTATAAAATCTGTTGACAATTACAGGAAGTAAATAAATTGATGACATCACACTGGGGAGACAAAGGTTATGCATAATTTACACAAAATAAACTACTTTTTTAACCCTTTAAACTTTGATTCAACAAAATAAAGGTGTCACATGTGTTTTTCTTTGTCAAATGAAAAAAATCTGTGACATTAGATGAGTTTTGGCCAATGTGTGGTCGCTATGGTAATTTCCTAGTGTGATGTCATACTTTACAACCAGGAGTAAAATTTAAAACGTAAAAAGCAGCTAAACTGGGGTTCAATTTGTAAAGATTTTAGTAGAAATTTGAATATATTTATCTCAACTGCATTTTAGTCAAATGTGTATTTCAACCCGTCATAGGCCCTTTAAAGCATACCTTAACGTCATTATTGTCAGTGCCCAATATTTAACTAAGGAAAGTTTCCCTAAAGGTAAATAAAGTCAAATGAATCCCAACAGCAATCTTTAATTCAGACATTAGCACGGGATAAAGTTTTCGCAAAATTAAAACTCTTTGGTCTAATCTGCTCTTTGAAATGAAGTGTAGCCGTAATAAAACACTTTCTGTCATCTCCTCTTGTTCAGGGAGATGGGGCGCGCACCAGCATCACTCTGGACTTCGGAGACGGACACGCTGTGACTTATTCCAACGTGAGCTCCATCGAGGAGGGCATCAAACACATTTACAAAGCCGTGGGCATCTACAAAGTGACAGCCACCGGAGAAAACCCGCTGGGCTCTGAGACTGCAGTGCTCTACCTCCACGTCAACTGTGAGTCTGTGCACCGCAGAAAGAATATTGTTGAAGTGACCTGAATGTAGACTTAGAGTTTGGGAGTAGTTTAGATTCCTTCACTTATTTCACTGTGTGTTCAGACTTGGACACGCAGCACATCAACACTAGGTCTAATCTGGGACCGAACCCTAAACTGAAACTGGACTAAACAGTCAAGTCAAGTCAAGTCAAATTTATTTATAAAGCACATTTAAAAACAACCACAATGGCCCAAAGTGCTGTACAGACACAATATAAAATACAATAAGACAAAAACAGAACATGCAGAAACGAGCTAAAATAAAATACAATATAAATGTTCTGCTCAGCTTGTGTTAAAAGCCTGTGCTAACAAATGGGTTTTTAACAAAGTCTTAAAAATATTCAAAGATTGTGCTGTTCTAATGCTCAAAGGAAGACTGTTCCAGAGTCTGGGACCTGCCACAGAGAAAGCCCCGCCCCCTCGGGTTTTTAAAGTGCGTATGACGGGTTTTTATGATTTTCTAATTTTGACTTTATTCAGTGTGTTAATACTTCGTGTAAATACAAATTATAGTTTTGCACCGATTAGGTCGCTGTTTGTGGAGAAAAGATGAAAAATTTGTCGACAATCACAGGAAGTAAATAAATCGATGACATCACACTGGGGAGACAAAGGTTATGCATAATTTCCTTTTTTACCCTTTAAACTTTGATTCAACAAAATAAAGGTGCTCACATGTGTTTTTCTTTGTCAAATGAAAAAATCTGTGACATTAGATGAGTTTTGGCCCAGTGTACAGTGTGGTTGCTATGGTAATTTCCTAGCGTGATGTCATACTTTTCAACCAGGAAGTAAAATTTAAAACCTAAATTATAGCTAAACTGGGGTTAAATTTGTAAAGATTTTAGTAGAAATGTGAATATATTTATCTTAACTGCATTTTAGTTAAATAGTTATTTCAATCTGTCATAGGCCCTTTAACCGTGATCTCGGGACGTCTAAGATCATGAGGTTTGCTGATCTCAACGCTCTACATGGAGCATGAACAGGACTAAACCAGGAGTAGATGACGACTAAATAACATCAGAACTAAACTGGGCTCAAAAAAGAACCAAAATAGGAGTATATATCTATAAATGTACTACTTAAACAACATGCTGTATCTGTGTTCCAGATTTTTTCAAACTACAGTTTCATTTCGATTGAGTCCGATAAGCTCTGCCAATAGTTTTGGGCCAATATGTAGAGATTAGTTTTATATTTTTCCCCAAAACATAACATGCAATTCCCCAAACTCAGACACAGTATACAAGGCACTGCTCTGAATAATAAAGAAAAAAAAATATCAATAGGCAGTAAAACCAAGTTGTGGATGTCTAGAAAAAATGATTAGCCCTTAATGGAGCCGTGTAATCACATTTTGTGCACTAGACTGTTAAAATAATGCGTTATGTTTATCCTTTACAGTGCATATGACAGGATAGACTACACATTTCACTAAAACAGAGTGAACATGATTCAAGATTTTACTAAACATTTTGCCTATTGTCCCTAGTTTGACAGTTTTTGTAAAGTTTATAAGGTTACTTTTTGGTTAAACATCTCACAAGTGTTACCTAGCAACCATCCTGTAAACAAAATCCATCTAAATTGAACGATAGTAAGGAATTGGCAACAAATAATACCCGCTAACATCTTTATTTTATTGAATGATCGTTAACAGTGAAAAAAATGTCGTGAGTAAACTATCCCTGTATTTTCAGTGGTACGTCGCCTATTGATGACATCACAGAGGGATTCCATTTTAGAACTTAACACTACTTCCCGTCATTTTCCAAATTCCTTCACAAACTGCAGCTTCACAGATGTTAAAATGCCTCTGACAGGTTGAACTACTCATTTAACTAAAATGCAGTTAAGACAAATATATTTCAGTTTCTGCTAGAATCTTTACAAATTTAACCCCAGTTTAGCTGTTTTTTTAGGTTTTTAATTTCACTTCCTGGTCGTAAAGTATGACATCACACTAGGAAATTACTATAGCAACCACACTGTACACTGGGCCAGAACTCATCTAATGTCACAGATTTTGTTCATTTGACAAAGAGAAATGCATGTGATCATCTTTATTTTGTTGAATTAATGTTTAAAGGGTCAAAAAAGTAGTTTATTTTGTGCAAATTATGCATAACCTTTGTCTCCCCAGTGTGATGTCATCAGTTTGTTTACTTCCTGTAATTTTCAACAGATGTTTCGACTTTTCTCCACAATTAGTGACCCGATTGGTGTAAAACTACAATTTATGTTTACAACAGGTATTAAGACACTGAATAAAGTCAAAATTAGAAAATCCTAAAAACCTGTCATACGCACTTTAAACTATGTTGACTATTTACCACAAGTACTTTCCAAACTAAGTCATAATTGGAAAACACGAGAACTTTCATGTAGACTTTAAGCAGTTAGTCCAACTCTAATCAATTCGTACTCAGTGTTTTATTCATTAATTGCTTCATTAATTGGTACATTTACTGATTGGAAAGCAAATGCATACAAATGGAAGGTTATGGGGATCACAGCTGCGCGTTAAGCTCAAATGTGTAGAGACATGTGCTTTAGGCTTAGAGCAAAGGCAGGGATTAGACGAGACACCATCAAGGAGAGGAGGCTCAGGATGCAAAGTGGAAGCTCATTTACAAAGTGAAAACACAACACAGCGCAGCACAGGGAACAATGGAATATATTTTCTTTTATTTATATTCTGCATTGTTTTATCCTAGAATGAATACATCTTTCAACAAAATAATATACCTACTGTATTATAGACACATTCAGAACTTTCAGGTGTTCCAGAGGTGCCTGACCTTTGCCGCCGGAGAGCTACTTTTACAAAAACAATAATTGCAGAGAGCTGTTCCTTGTAACAATTGCAAGACAGTCGATATTACAGCGACAGCAAAACTTAGACGGGGTACAGTTGGATGCTCATGCTCATTTTTTTCATTCTTTCTTCTTGTAATTGTTAATTTGAGAGTTTCTTCTAATAAGACAGTTGTAAAAAAGTTATGAGCTCATTTACCTTACAATTTTCGGTGGCAGGACGCCTTCGACATCTGATGGATGTGACGTGTCTCTGATCAGATGTTGTTTCCAGGTTTGGTCAGTTTGACAGATCTACCAAACTATGCCACCTATGTCATCAAAAAGGGACAGGCCATTGAAAATACAAAGACAATTTACACACAACTGACACTGTTTTTTGACAGTTTAAATTTTCATTCGACAAAATAAAGTTATTATTGGGTATTATTATTTGTCAAATCATAACTATTGTGTCATTTATTTGGGTTATGGCCCTTATTTTCAAAATGACCTCTACCTCTGTCATATTTGCTGCCCATGTTCAACCAGGAAGTAACATTAGCAAAATGTTAAATATAATCATGTTCACTGCGTTTTTGTGCAGTCTAACCCAGTGGTGCCGAAAGTGGGGGTCGCAAGATGATTTCAAGATCTAATTTGAATAAATATGACACTGTATTTGCTCTATTTTCCATTTAAAACAGTACATTTAGTGGATATAGAGTCTAAACTAATGAAATAATCAGTATTAAACCTGATTTTTTTTTATTTATTAATTTTTTTTTTTTAAGAGGTGACAATATTTTAATAGGAAAAGTATTCAACAATTATATATTTCCTTTTTTTCCGTATATTTAAAAGGAATATTCCCAAACACAGAGGAAAGTGAAGCTCCGTTAGAAAATGCTAAGCAGCCGCTACAGATTAGCTTTGACTTATTGATTTAGTCTTGGTTTTTATTTTTGCAGAGTCTAGGTATATTACATATTGCACATTTTAGTTTCAATATATTTTTATTTTATTTTATTTTATTATTTTTTTTTTTTACCTGATTTAACATCATTTATCTTTTCACTTTGGGGGTTTCAAGTCGGTCTCATGGCTGTTTTGGGGTTCCCGGCCAGAAAAGTTTGGGAACCCCTGGTCTAATCTTCTCAAAATACAACTTCACAAATGTAAAACTATAATAAAAATTGACCACAGGCGCTATCTACCAAACTAGGTAATAAATAAATAAAACACGAGATTCTGTCATATAAAGCCTTTAAGGACAGGACATTTGTGTCATTTCTACAACATGTTCCGAGCAAAAGGAGCTGAACAGACAAAGGCCTTCTTCCCCAGCTCTGTGCAGACAAAAAAAAACACTTGGTCTTTTTTGAAAATGAATGTTGTATTTTTCAAAAGTTAGATAACAATTTGAATACCATGTCGATATCATGGAAAACTTCCCCAGTACGTTTAAACAACATCAGCTTCCCCTATCGCACCCGCGCAAACTTGCATTTCTGCTTTTCTAAGCCGTGTGATGTGCATTCATACAGATAGCAGTCTCTTGGAGCTTTTTACGCATTCAACTATTCCCCAGTTTCCCCCATTCTTTATCACATTGAGCAGGATTGTGACTGTCAGCATGTATACAGTCTCTATCTCTTCACAGACCATGGCCCCCCCTCCCATCTCCAAACAAACAAGTCAGATAGAACAAATCCCATTTCGCCGGAGTTGGCTTATTCCTGGGATCCGGATTTTCAGAGCCTATGGAAAAAAAAAAAACGGCAAGAGTAATACGTAAGACTGACCACCGGCGCCCCCTGTGGCTTCGGGTGACAGATGTAATGGAGCTGACTTATTGATCAGGGAGTGCGGCTGCTCCCTCCAATCTGTCAATCCTATGTGCCAGCCGTACAAATAGAGCCGCGGCGTCCTCAAGAGTCTCGCGAATGAAAAATAACACACAGATGGTGAGCAACGCAGGCGCCAGAGCAGCTGAGAATATTGAACAAACAGCCCGCACCTATAAGATTCATACTGCTGTATTTGAGCGTCTAAGACCACAAAGTATATCAACGTGACACTGTTTTAGCTGTTTATGTAGTTTGTGACGTTCAATACATGAGACATACCGGGTCATTTATGTATTTTATTATATATTATGTCCAAAAAAGGAGTAGAAGGAGGAGAAAGACTTCATTATTTGCACCAAAAACTTGTGGCTACATTTTTTTTTGGAAAGTTTGACAACATTTCACACTGAGATGAACTCAAAAGACTTTTCCTTTCTGTCAACACTGAGGACCTGGTGGTTAAATCAATAGGTCCGGGAAATTGAGACCAGCAAGATTTTAGTCCTTAAATATTTGTGTTCTTTTGGCTCACAACATGCAACACCAATGAGAACTTTTGTCACGACTTCTACTCCAACTACCACTGCGTACACTTGAAGAATGTTTTGAATGCAGTTCACTTTGTCGACTGAGACAAAGGGCTACACACTGCACACTTCTAGACTATTTATTTGATGGAACTAGATTATTTTACTTGTTTCAAACCGTTTCTGGCTCATTCCGATACATTACTTCTTTCTTCAAGTCAAATCACCTGCCAATGTTAAGATAATTTTACTGAACCCATTTGCAAATTAATTTTCTTATTTTAAGGTCATTTATCTCATGATTAGTCCATGAAACCAGTGAAATATTTTGCATCACCTAAAGCAGGCCCGGGGCCCTCAGACCAATTTTTCTTGGCCCTTCCTGGTGAATTGGCCCACATTGTCCTGATAAGTACTATTTACAGCACATTTCAGATTTTCTACAATTCCAACCTAAATAACTAACATTTTGGTGCAATACAGACCTGATATTAAGGCACTGAGACTGAATGTAGATGTGGTGACACTTAAAACATCAGATAAATGCAGCTTTTTTAACGTTTCTCGATTGATTTGTGGCCCTCCGCTTGGTCTATATTTAAATATGTGACCCTCGATGGAAAAAGTTTGGACACCCCTGACCTAAAGCAATAAAATCTCAGAGTCAAAACTACTCAAATCCAGATAAAAATGATAAATTACATTTATTTTAAACCTGGCTAGATTTGAATTTTTTGCTGTGCGCAAACGTGAAGAGATGAAGAGAGAGGTCACGTATGTATGAGCACATACACTGTTACTGTTAAATAATAATACTCAAGTAGAAGAAAAAAAGTTGTGACCAAAAAGACAACAAAGAGTAAAAACTATTTAGAGAAGAAAGTAATACTTGAGTAACTATTTAATGTAATAAAGTATTTAACATTTTTGAGTTTATGTAACTGGACAGACAAAACATTAAGTAATGCAGAAAGAGGGACACAAAAACACAAGAACAAATCATGTCAAGGTTAGCTGCAAGAAGTATGAATCATGTAATCTTTTTTTCATTTGTCGACATAAAACAATGTAACATAAGGTAACCAAATGGTTTAATCAAGTAAGAGTATTACTTCAAACAAAATACTATTCAAGAAGAAGTAAAAACGACCCTGGACAGTATAATTTCTTACTCAAGTTAAACTACCTGAGTTCTATTCTTTTGATAGTGAATGAGCTCGAATAAACTTAATTAAAACTAAACTCACCTCTGGCGCTACGTGAGATCAAAACTGAGAAAGAAGAGAAGAGTGCATGAGCATAAACAGAGTGGATAAGGCTTACAATTTACCCTTTGTCTAGCAGTTTCTTCAAAAGCCAGATCTATTCTGGTGCAAAATAAATATTATTCCATCCCTTTTGGAGCAAATTCCACCCACTGTACTGATCTTGATATGACTTGTACAGTATATGATATGAAAAAACAAGATGATGCTTTAAATTAAGGTTCCTTAGTTAACTATTTATAAGATGTTAATAAGCACTAATAGTTTGTTCATGCACTTATAACGCCTTATACATGTTTATAATCCATCAGCCAAAACATGTTTGAGTTAATAAACCACATGTACAGAGCATCAATGAGCTGCATATTACATTATTTTCAATTATCACGCTAATAAATGCTTGTAAATGCCTTATAAGTGCTTATAAACACATAACAAGTGCTTATTAATGCATTATAAATAGTTTACTAAGGAACCTTAATCTAAAGCGTTACCAAAAACAACTATGACAAATTATCAAAACGGAGATATCTGTTTTGGCAATTGAACTCTTCCATTCTAAAGATCTTCATTCATTACCAAGCACAGCAGTTAAAGTAGCAAAGGTAAAATCACAAAAAACTATATGTCTTAGTTTGACAATCCTGTTTCCCAACGACAAAGACACGAGAAAAGACGACTTCAAGCTCCACTTTGCATGTACTTTCTCCTCTACATTGTATTTTACTCATCGACGTGTAATTTGCTACAGTAAAGCCTCGAGTTGCATTAGCATAAACAGAGTGGATAAGGCTTACAATTTACCCTTTGTCTAGCAGTTTCTTCAAAAGCCAGATCTATTCTGGTGCAAAATAAATATTATTCCATCCCTTTTTGAACAAATTCCACCCACTGTACTGATATTGATAGAATGTGTACAGTATATGATATGAAAAAAACAAAAAAACAACTATGACAAATTATCAAAACGGAGATATCTGTTTTGGCAATTGAACTCTTCCATTCTAAAGTTGCAAAGGTAAAATCACACAAAACTATATGTCTCAGTTTGACAATCCTGTTTCCCAACGACAAAGACACGAGAAAAGACGACTTCAAGCTCCACTTTGCATGTACTTTCTCCTCTACATTGTATTTTACTCATCGACGTGTAATTTGCTACAGTAAAGCCTCGAGTTGCATTAGCATAAACAGAGTGGATAAGGCTTACAATTTACCCTTTGTCTAGCAGTTTCTTCAAAAGCCAGATCTATTCTGGTGCAAAATAAATATTATTCCATCCCTTTTTGAACAAATTCCACCCACTGTACTGATATTGATAGAATGTGTACAGTATATGATATGAAAAAAACAAAAAAACAACTATGACAAATTATCAAAACGGAGATATCTGTTTTGGCAATTGAACTCTTCCATTCTAAAGTTGCAAAGGTAAAATCACACAAAACTATATGTCTCAGTTTGACAATCCTGTTTCCCAACGACAAAGACACGAGAAAAGACGACTTCAAGCTCCACTTTGCATCTACTTTTTTTTTTATTCAGCTCTTTGTATCAAATCTTACATCTGTGCCATTTTGATACCAGACAGACAAATAACAGAATACAAACAAACAAACAAAAATAATACAGATTACAACTTAATAATTGAAACATTTTTTTTTAAATTAATTTAAATAAAAATGACCATAAAAAATAAACAACTCAATTATAATAGCAAAAAAAAAACCAACAACAAACAAACATACAAGTATGAAAATAATAATGAATAAAATCAAAAATTGGACAAAACACTCGACAAAACAACATAAAATAAGACAAGACAAAGTTGGACAATACGAACCAATTCAACAAAGACAAGACGAGTTGACAAACAACACAAGACAACACAAGACAGATGAATAATACTGGACCCTTGAAGTTCTCCTATCGACTCCTCCCATAATATACAATCATATATGAGCCTCATAATAATTTAGCAAACATTTTATACATAGGAAAATTATGCAGACTGTTTAGAATTCAGACTTTGCATCTACTTTCTCCTCTCATCGATGTGTAATTTGCTACAGTAAAGCCTGGAGTTTGTTTCCTCTCTCGCACTAACTCTGTGATGCATGTGTGTTGGCGAGTAGGTCAGCTGGAGTATATCCATCTCTCGGCTCCCTTTGTGGCGGTGCGGAATAAGGAGGTGAACCTGACTGCGGTGCTGTGGCCCAGCCAAGTGGGAACGGTCACCTACATCTGGTGGATTGGAAACAACACCGAGGTAACTCCCAAGACTTCCACTTCCACTCGCTTTCCCTCCTCCCTACGTCTCGCTATACTCTCTGCACCTCTGCCCATTTGTAATTAAGTAGGTTGCTGACTCCTCCGCTCTAAAATACGCAATCATTATTTCTGTGCAGAACCAGGTTGCAAAAACTTGTGGCCTTGTTAATCAGCTTTGGTACCGATTGTGCAAAATGCTGAGGTGTCAGATAGAGTTTAATTACTGATGGCCACTGAGGTGTGGATATCAGTTTTTCTGGCACAAAACTTTCCCCGAGTAACTTTTAAAATGAATCAATGCACAGTCGATACAAAGAATATTGGATCTATTCACTTTTAATTCACACAACCATCCAGCTACAAAAAATATTGATTGAATACGTTCTGCTGTTCTTGCTTTGTTTGTTCTCTGTGTTTGGGTTTTGGCAGTGGCGGACGTACCATTAGGCAAAAGGTCACAATTGCGTTGGGGCCCAATCATCACAGACACAAGGAAACATTTGTTATTCTCGCAATATGACAGTAATGTAGTGCGTTGTACCTTTAACAAGAAAAAGACAGACAAAATAGTCTGGGATTGTCAAACGTTACTATTTAGTACATATGAAGCTAAACAGAAAATCCAATTTAACATTATAAAATTGCAAACTAATATTATGCATTTAAATCAGTTTGAACATGTGTTAAAATGCACCAACAAACGGGAAATACGGTCTGATTTCTTAAATATTCTTTTGGGGAAGGACCTCCAAACCCCCCTGTTTAAAGCTGTTGAGAACATGTAAGATATTGCACATATTTGTAAGATATTGCACATATTTGTAAGATATTGCACATATTTGTTCACACTTGATGAGGAGGGGCCTGTACTAACTTTTGCCTTAGGCCCCCAAATTCTTAGGTTCGCCTCTGGATTTTGGTGTAAATGTATCATGAAAAACTTTCTGAGAAAAACATTATTTCTGCTCTGCCAAAAAAAAAAAAAAAAATATATATATATATATATATATATATATATATATATATATATATATATATATATATATATATATATATATATATATATATATATATACTTAAAGGGGCTGACTTTTACAGTTTTGAAACTTGAAACACATGTTATAAAGTAAAATATGTCTTGTTCCCGTACAGATATATTAAAAGCATCGATCTGGGTGGAAATGAGACCACAATGCTTTCTCTGCGTCTGTGAAAGTTTCAGCGAGAAGAGGGAAGTGTGCGGTTAGCATGCTAATGTTTGTTGGTTTTACTGTGACGGTCCGTGAAAAGTACTTCTAAACTCATTGCGGTGAATATTTAGGATGCTGGGACTGGATGGGCAAAGTGAGTGGTACATGTGACTGAACAAACTAGTTTTGTTTTTCATGTTTCAAAACATAAAACCCCACCTAAGGCCCAAAGTCACTGGGATAAGCTCCTGTCACTCGCAACTCTAAACGGGTAAAAATCAGGTACAGCCCCTTTAAAAGTACATGGTATTTCTTTACTTTATTACATTTTCGAGTTTAGATTTAAAATGTCAAGATTGTTCGGTTAATTGATAATTGGGATTATTCACGTCACACTAATAACTAATAAATAATAATTGTGAGACTTGTATGCAGACACAATGAGTCATTTCAATTCAATCTATTTTCCAAAACATTAAAACTACATCTTAAGTACTATTTAATCTGGCTGTTTACGTAACAATGTTATTACTTTTTCATTCAGAAAGTTTGATTTCATGAAGCTTCACTTGTGAAAGAATGCCCATTGAGGATGTTTGATCAATTGTAAATAATCGTAAAATTTCTTTTTGCAATAATCATAACCTTTAAAACTGCACTCCAAAAAAATATATAATCTTAAATGCAATAATAAGATAAAAAGTGATTGGATTAAGTGGTATTTATCTTGGTTTGAGTATATTTTGACTATATAAAAAATTACGTTTGTCATTATTAAAAGTATGTTTTAGTTCTTTTTCAAGTGTAGTTATTATTTGTAATTACATTATTAAGTTAGAAAATGCTTGTTTTTTTTTCTTATATAAAGTAAAACAAGATATTTATGCTTATTCCATTGGTAATCTTAATATAAAACTGTCAAAATATACTCACACAACATCATAAATCACAACATAAATACTACTTCTTTAAAGTATTTATTAACTTGTTATCTTATTTAAAATAGCCGTTTTTCCAGTCTCCAGTCTCTTTTTCCAGTTTTTCCATGTCATCCTTAGTTTAGATGTAGATTTTCATCACAAAGCTGAATTTGTCTTGTTTCTATGTGTTTCTGACTTGTTTATTTGCAGTTACTCTTTCAAACTAATTTCAAACTAAACTTATTTGCAATTCAAAACATTGCACAAATCCATTGGCAGATTTATTTTCTTTTTTCCCAGCTAAATTATCCTGTGACAAGTGCTAAGTGGTATGAAAGTTAAATTATATCGAGTACACGAGCAGTTAATCTAAACTAGTCATAAATACTCCAAACTGGATTAATTGTACTACAAACACTCACGATGAACACTTGTTACGGCCCTGTTTGTCTGTAGTTTATAGTGCATTTCTCTGGATGGATGGCAAATTCATCACAGAATTAGCTTACATAGATGGATTTTTAATCTCACTAAAAGCATTGGATCTTTTAGGTATATTTTAATAAACATTGCTGACTTTCTCAAAATAATGAGATTAGTCATGTACCAGATTGCTGCAGCGTTGCTTATTTCCATCTGTTTTCCCTGAAGATGTGGATATTAAATCACTCAAATGCAAAAAATTGAAAACAGTTTAACGAGACCGCTGTTTGAATTTAAAGTGCGTGTGACAGGTTTCTATGATTTTCTAATTTTGACTTTATTTAGTGTATTAATACTTGTTGTAAATAGAAATTATAGTTTTACACCAATCAGGTGACTGTTTGTGGAAAAAAAGTTGAAAAACCTGTTGAAAAATACAGGAAGTAAACAAACTGATGACATCACACTGGGGAGACAAAGATTATGCATCATTTACACAAAATACACTACTTTTTTGACCCGTTAAACATTAATTCAACAAAATTAAAGTTGTTCACATTTATTTTTATTTGTCAAATAAAAAAAAAAGTGACATTAGATGAGTTTTGGCCCAGTTTAAAGTGTTGTTTCTATGGTAATTTCCTAGCGTGATGTCATAATTTACAACCAGGAAGTAAAATTAAAAAGCTAAAAATTGCGAAAACTGTGTAAAATTTGTAAAGAATTGTAGCTAATTTTGAAATATGTTTATCTGATCTTGTTACGGGAGAATTGCAGTTGTGGATTTCTTTAAAACAAGTTAAACAATAAAAATGCAGAGAGAATGAGTCTGATCAATGAGTTTTTTTATTCACTGGTACCAGAGTGAATAGTCGCCTTTCCCTGACATAGTGACTCTCCCTGGTCGACGGAGGTACATGACAATCAGAACACATGCTTTTTATACACAAGACATAGGTGGAGACATAGTTATCACATCATGAGGAGACGACATAAAACATCAGTGTGAAACCAGAGCAAGGACATATGTGACATCAATGTTTATGACAAACAACAGCTATCAGTGGTGTTTCCAGTTAAAGCCAGATTTCAGCGTGAAAGGACGTCATAAAAGGATTAGATGCCCATTATCTATCTTTGTGACCGGGACTGGGAGCTGACAAAACAGGTGCTAAAGAGATGTTAAAGTTGAAGTTAACCTTAGCAATGTAGAATGAGTGAAACCCCAATTTCGGCTATTACAATCTACATTTTGGTTAAATGAGTAGCCGAACCTGTCATGGGCCCTTTAAAATGCATTACTTTGCTTTATAAAGATATAGGGCGATGATTTCTAAAGCCAGGTTTTCTTCTAAAAAAGAAAAGCGTAAATCCCAATTCTCAGGCCCAACAGATGCAGTGCACACTTAACATTCCTGCTTTATTTAGAAATTCTCCAGTTTGTGTGATCTGTCTTCATAATTGCTCTTGTGTAAATGTGTTTGTTCAGCACTGGCTCGGAGCCCTCCACCAGGACGGACAGTTACGTCTGTAGCGCTAACACGAGCCGCAGCGACATTAGCATCTCGGCTCTATGTGAAGAGCAAGTGGAGAGCGAATAATGAGCCACTGTGGGTAATCTCTACAAAGAAAGATTCTGGGACTCCAGTGCAACAAGGCGCAAAGCTGTGCGTTTGTGTGGCACCAGCTGAGAGAAAAAGTGACGCTCGCAAGCAAACAAACTTGTATTAATAATAGACAGAAGAGTATTTGAGTAAGAGAAGAAGAGTTTTTTTAAGTAGTGGTCATAGTAAGTAGAAAGGCAGTGCTTTCTTCTTTGGAAATCCAATCCAAATGTATTCATAAAGCACTTTAAGAAACTTTTTCGATAAAGATAAAACATTATCATTGGGGCAACTCATTCTTGGTTTAAAGTCAAAGAGAAAAAGTAAGTTTTTTGAAAGAGACCAAAGCAGCAGAACTGGCCTGTACATAAGGTACTCCAAAGCCAAGAACAGAAACAGAAAAGTCTCATTCTCCTCTCTGTTAAAGCGTTTGATTCTGATTTTGAGACGAGTTATTGTTTATGTTTGGATTTATTTATATTTTTTATCAGTTTCATGGTGATGTTTTGCTCTTCAAAGAAAATACCACGTCACTCAAGGTTTGAATTATATTCTAATGTGCAAACTCTTAACTGTGTCAGTGATTTTACCCAAAATTAGGTTTATATTCAGGAGACAGTTCTGAAGCAGCTGAAACATGTCAACAAGGCTATCACATTTCTTGCTTTAAAGCTTTTTTGTTGGGTGAGAACTAAAGCTGAAAAAAGGTAATCAATTATTAGTAATGGAATAATTATTTTCTGTATTATACACACACCAAAGCTTGCCATGTGATGAGAGAGGTTTAATGACAGCTCCAAAGCAGCAATTAATCCTAAATGACACTAAAAACATGTTAAAATTGTGTTTTTTATTTGTTAAAAAAAACAAAAATCTGAAATGATAATGATGTGGGGAAAATGCCTGATTTTTTCATCTGTCATGGTTCAATGTAGATATGTCGAGAAACCACATTTTAGCGTTAGGATCGTTGTGAGAAATGCATACAATTTAACAATTATTCACTAAAAGTTAAGAGTAAAGTTAGAAACCACCAAACATCAGAAAAATCTTACATTTTCTTTCATCCCCCTTGTTACTATTCCTCAGGTTTCAGGACAGTTTTATGAAATCAAACTTTCTGAATGAACAAATAATGCAAATGTGACAAAAAAAACTGACAGTATGAAAAGTACTTCACATAGATGAATTACATGAATTAAAATGACTTCGTTTTGCTTCTGAAATCGTCACAATTATTATGTTTTAGTTCTCACGATTATCGATTAGCCGAATAATCTTGACATCTCTTGTTCAACATCGAAGTGAGGAAAGGGATTCATTATAAAACATACTCTTTCCTCATGTTTCCAAATCCAGCAGGGGTTATTTCCGCCAGTATTATGAGTGTGAATTCCATGGTAGCTCTAAATGTCACCCAGTGTTCCATGCGTTTGTGTGTGCAGCAGCCCCTAATCACTCTGGACGGCAGCGTGGCGTGCACCTTCTCCCAGGAAGGGTCCAACTCTGTGACCGTGCAGGTGTCGGCGGGCAGCTCCATCATGCAGGACAGGAAGACCATCGCGGTCCACGGTGAGGCCACACTCCATAAATTGTGTGTCGAGTGACGTTAAAGTCTCAGAGTGATGAACAAAAAAGTCTTGTCAGTGTCAAAGTGAAGATAACAGAAATACTGGCTCCAATCCACATCATATCACGAAAACTGACCTTGTTTATTATTATTATTTATTTTACATGAAATAAACGACAGCAAGTACAACCCTGGCTCATTTCTATGTAGGTACTTGTATTAGGAACCAGGAGTGACAAGATGCAATAAATAACATTGAATCTATAAAGTCCCTTATGCATTGAATTGTGCATTATATTTTTCCCTTGGGGGCCGTCCATTACTCTGTCCATTCTGGCCTCATTGCAGTAAATGTATTTTATTGCATTAGCATCGGGTTAAATATGCGCTGGAGGCAGATTTGAATATTGTTGTGCTGAGTGTACTGTATATGTAGAGCGCAGAGAGTTAGTCCTGCATGATTTGTGCATATTTCCAATAGACATTTGTCAAAAACACCTAAAAGATAAAGCATAGTGCGCATAATAGAATGTTATCTCGTTTAGCTAATAGCATCATGAACAGCCAAATATTTAATGAGTGACATCACAACCACAGACTTTTCTTAAACAAAGCATTTTTCTTTTTTGTGTTTAACTGATTAGTGTTATGATTAGTGGAGCACACTTTATTCCTTAAGTGCTTTTCGAGTTACAAACTTTTCACACCAACTACGACAAGACAATATTTGGCTTTTCAAGTAGATCTAAACCTGGACTATATCATATCAGGCCTTTTTTTTTTTCCCCCAGGGTTTTTTGTACTTTTTCCTTGACGAAAAGGAGTGTCAAGGGCAGGGACGCTCTGGGACAGTTATCCATTTGCTTAATTCCCGTGAACGTGGATCAATCTGCTCTACTATTATTGTCCAATTACTGTTTCGTTGTTTATTTTTTAACTTTCAGCTTTGTTAAATCGACAATTCTTTGAAGCCCTGCGAGGAACTGCTCCTGTGATTTTGGGCTGTACAAAAATTAATTGAATTGAAGTAAACTGAATGAAATTAAATTAGGACTGAAAATGATCTGAAATAACACAAAATGACTGAAAACGCAACCAAAACTGTTAACAGAATTGTCTCTAAATCAGCCATTTCCAAACTCTGCAGCGCCGCAGTCCCCTTTTCAACTCAATGATCCCTCGAGGTCCTCCAATAATGATTTGCTCTATTTTCAAAAGAATATAATATTTTTCATCTTAAATTTACAAGTAAAAGTATAAATACTAATGACTGTATCCTTAATATTGATTAAAGTAGTACAGATAAGCAGATATATTATGTAAAAATGTTTTCGAGATCAATTTTCTTTTATGCTCGTTTTGTGGACAAACCTTTGGGGCCCCCCTGCAGTGCCTCTGACGCCCCCTTTGGGACACTTTGGGAATGACTACTTTGAATAAAACAAATACTGAAACTGCAGAGTGCCCCATGTACCACCAGGAACAGCCCACAGTTTGAGAAACACGTAGCTACAATAACCACAAGTCACAAATTAACTTGAAATAAACAAGGAACTCTTATGTTTTGAATTGACACATTTCTGTCATAACATTTTGTTGGGTGTGAAGCAGAATCTCCAAATTATTCTCGACATTAAATTTGTTCTCTGCACTTTACTCAAAGTTATTGGGAAAGGTTCGTTATCCCTTGTTTACAAATTTATAATTCAAAGTGCTCTTTAATTTGTGATGGCATTTGCGTTTGGTTTAGGTGGATTTTATTGTTATTAGGGTTCTCAAAAGAAAAAAGTCAATACTTAGATACTAATGAATACTAAAATAAATAAATACACATAAAACAAATCACATACATTGGACAACGAATATTAGTGTAAGAAAAATCGGTACCACTTTATAATAACTACACCTTATTTTACCTTAACAAATCATTAACAAAGACTTGATTAATAATGAACATATGATTCAGGATTAGAAACTACTTGATTAAGGTTAGGGTTAGGGTCGGGGTTAGGATTTAGGGTTAGATTATTAGTTAAATAGTTACTTAGCCTGAATCATTCTTAATAAACTATTTGTTCACTCTTAATTAAGTCTTTGTTTCTGCTTTATTAAAGGGCCCCTGACAGGTTGAAATACGCATTTAACTAAAATGCAGTTAAAATAAATATATTCAAATTTCTACTAAAATCTTTACAAATTTAGGTTTTAAATTTGACTTCCTGGTTGTAAAGTATGACATCACACTAGGAAATTACCATAGCAACCGCACTGTACACTGGTCAAAACTCATCTAATGTCACAGATTTTGTTCATTTGACAAAGAAAAACACACGTGAACACCTTTATTTTGTTGAATCAATGTTTAAAGGGTGAAAAAAAGTAGTTTATTTTGTGTAAATTATGCATAACCTTTGTCTCCTCAGCGTGATGTCATCAATTTATTTACTTACCTGTAATTGTCAACAGATTTTTCTCCACAAACAGCGATCTGATTGGTGTAAAACTATTATTTGTATTTACACAAAGTATTAATACACTGAATAAAGTCAAAATTAATCATAAAAACCCGTCATACGCACTTTAAGGCAGGAATAAGTGTAGTTATTATAAAGTGTTACCGAAAAATCTGTTATTTTGTGTTGAAAATTACATCAAATTATGTAAAAAGTGGTTTTATTGTAACTGTGGAGTCCAAATTGTTATTGAGAATCAAACCTGTTCCTTTGATCAAACTCCAACTGGTAAACCCCGGACTTTAGGAGCCCCTAGTTACTCGAGAACCGCCGCAGTACATGGTTTGCCGGACATTGGGTACGTGATCAAATCTGGACACATGTGATAAATGGAGGCGTAGTCTTCGCTGAGGCCCGTGCCGTGCGGAAACGCTGACCTCTTCATCTCTGGGTCACGTTAAAACACACTCATATATCCTCTCCTCTCCCTGCAGACTATTTCCGATCTCATCTCCTCGCCTTTTCATCAAACCTGGACGAGCACAACCCTGACGTGGCCGAGTGGAGGCTGGATGTTAGCCGAGTCATCAAGAACGCCCTGATCCAGGTAGCGCGCGCTCTCCAAGGGTTTCTCTTTTCTTTTCGCTCGTAGCTTTATTTGGGTAAACACTGACCGCACCTCTGCCTCAGTACGTCGAACCCCTCAAGGATTTTCAGACAAGCGTTTGACTTTTACGATGATGGATGACGCGGCGGAGGGGGTAGAGGGAAATGCGGTTCAAGAACATGCTGATTGCAGTAGCGGAGCCGGAGCACACTGCAGGGTTCACGGCCGCGGAGTAACGAGATTTGAGACGGTGAAGAAGAAGTAGCGCTGGGAGGGGAAAATGTTCAAAAGGGACGTGTTTTGATCGGGAGAAAACCTCAGAGCTGAGAGTGTGAAATTACATGAAAAGACCTCCATCAATTCATGGGTGTCATTCATATGATTATATTTCCTTTTTATCTGCGCTGTCATTCCCCAATTTGAGTCAGTATCAGATTTACTCCACAGTTCTGTCTGCGTATGCCCGAGTGCCTGAGCATAAATATTGATCATTCTGAGAGTATATGCTGTGTCTATCTCGTTTACACATATATTAAGTATTTTGAAAGGACAAATATCATGCATCATTTGTGTCGTTATTAGCTTTTAAACATGCTCTAGACAACATTTAGTTTGGCATCTCATGTTTTACAACTAAAAAACAAATTATTTATATTAAAAACAAAAAAACAAAACAAAATTAATATTGGTATCTCTGCTGTTTACCATGGAAACTGAGTTTTGGCCACCTACTGGATGCAGAGGGAACATCCTGAGTTAAGAAAAACAACTAGAAAGTTCTCCGGAAGATGCTAGGTAACCGAGCAGTTGTACTGATTAGAGCAGGGGTTCTTAACCTTTTTTACCTTGAGGCCTGACTTTTACTGTCTAAAGTAACTTGCGGCCCAATCTCATATTAAAGGTATTATATTTTAGTGATCGTGTGGCCCTCAAGGAGGTGCTTGCGGCCCTACTTTGGGCCCTGGCCCTATGGTTAAGAATCACTGGATAAGACAGAACGAGTCTGGCGATGATTTGCAGAGGGAACAACCTAAGTTAAGAAAAACAACTAGAACAGGGGTGTCCAAACTTTTTCCATCGAGGGCCACAAACTGAAATTTAGACCAAGCCGAGGGCCACAATTAAATCGTGAAACGTAAAAAAAAGTTGCATTAATGATTTTTAAAGCACCACCACATCTAAATTCAGTCTTCAGTGCTTTAATATCATGTTTGTATCGCACCAAAATGTTAGTTATTTCGGTCAGAATAGTAGAAAATCTGAAATTTGCTGTAAAAAGTATGTCTTAGGACAATGTGGGCCAATTCACCAGGAAGCTTGAGGGCCAAGAAAAATTGGTCTGTGGGCCGCTTTTGGCCCCCGGGCCTTAGTTTGGACATACCTGAACTAGAAAGTTCTCCAGAAGATGCTAGGTAACCGAGCAGTTGTACTGATTAGACAGAACGAGTCTGGCAATGATTTATGGGCCTAAAAACAGCATGTTTTTGACGGTCGAAGGGAAGAAGATTTTCTAACCAGGATTCATCAAACTAGCATGAATGAAGCTAAATGCAGCTCCATGGATGTGTTTGGTGAGGGAACAATGTTAGAACATGGTTAAAAGCTCAAAAAAGTCAATTTAGCATAACATGTTCTTTAAGTATGGCTAACGTCGGACTGCTCTGACCAGTCAGCAAAAGTGAGGCAAGAGTGGAGCACAGTGTTTGTGGGAAAGTTAAATCATTTAATCTGAGAAAAAACATCTAAAAATAGACAGAAATAGCCACAAAATGTAAACATAATCAGTTTGCATTGCATTCTATGGAGTTATTTTACTTTTCATCCACGGATTAAAGAGACAGAGGTGGGTTTGTTTTCTTCTTACTTTACTTAGGTAGAGTTTTGAAAATGTTGAAAAGTTTTGATTTAATAACTATTCCCTCAGTGACAAACATTAAATCCCAGATCTCATGAGTTACTCGCGCTCTTGCCTCACAGTAAGAAGGTTCTACTTCAGGGCTGGACCGGGCCTTTCTGTGCGGAGTTTGCTTGTTTCACTCTCTGTCTTGGGCTCCTGTTTCCCTCGTCAATCCCATCTCCAGCTGTAGTCCTGACCAGCTCAAAATCTGGAGATGTGTCCTGGACAGCGATTGTTGACCCATCATTAAAAAGGGCTGTACGATTTGGGAATAATATCTAAATGTGACTTCTCTGACCAGTATTGTGATTGATATTAGATTTGCGATTTTTGTTTTAATAATAGGATTCTGTTCTGTACATTTTAAACACATTCAGGAGACTTGACAAAAAGACTGAAATGGGTAAATCAGGCATGTCCAAACTCAGGCCCGGGGGCCAAATGCAGCCCTCAGACCAATTTTTCTTGGCCCTTAGGCTTCCTGGTGAACTGGCCCACATTGTCCTGATAAGTACTATTTACAGCACATTTCAGATTTTCTACAATTCCAACCTAAATAACTAACATTTTGGTGCAATACAGACCTGATATTAAGGCAATGAGACTGAATGTAGATGTGGTGGTGCTTAAAACATCAGATAAATGCAGCTTTTTTTAACGTTTCACGATTGATTTGTGGCCCTCCACTTGGTCTATATTTCAACATGTGGCCCTCGATGGAAAAAGTTTGGACACCCCTGGGGTAAATGAACAAATAAAAGAATCTCATGTATTTCAGAACCAGTTTAAACAAATCTAAACTACAGCGTTTGCAGTTTTTATTCAGAATTAAACAGGATATTTTGTTGTTTGTGAAGGAAATTCTTGCACTTCAAACATTGCAGCCTTTGCGATTTGCAAATTGTGTCCATTAAAATTGCAATTTCGATTTGATTTCGATTCATTGTGCAGCCCTATACGTTTTGTTTTTGAGGTTGTCTCCCCCGAGGGCTCACAACTCAAATTGTTTCCATTTCTGTGCCACAGATAAAATTGCAGGCTTCCACTGCACAATATTTAAGTCTGTAAACCATCACCGGACTCGCTCTTCGGTCAAATTGTGTTCATAACGAATGCATGGCTCTTTTAAGACGGCATTCAAGGGGTTTATTTATTTACTTTTACATTGTTTATTGCCACCATCAACAGCAGAGGGCACTCAAACACCTAAACACCTCATTGTGAGTGGAAATGTAGTTTGTAAAGTGTGTTTTCCAATTGTATACATTATTTAAGATAGACATTTGTGAAATACGTATCTCAAGGTCACAAAAAGCATCAAAATATGTCTTTGGCTTCAATACTTCTCACTGTACATGGCAATCCAGGTGTCGCTTTTGGCTCATTAACTCCCCGTTTGCAGCGACACACACCAAAACATCAATACTGCTCTCTCCTCCTGAAAAGATCGCAGCCTTGCATCAGATTTTCACACTTTTTGATGAGGCAAAAATCAAAATGGATGCCAAAAAATATATGTCTCGCTCCCGTCTGGCTCTTCATTCTCCACTGAACATGTCAGATTTGTTATTTGTTATTGACTTCATTTTTGTACGACAACCCAAAGCCGGGGGGCAAAACATGAAAAAGGGAATGATATGAGGATTTGACGTGATTGTGGAAAACATTCAGATTCACGAGGGAATGAGCAGGGCAGTCTGGTGAAAAGTGGGATGTTTTTGGTGCATATTTCTCTGTATTAAGGTTTTACAATATCATAGGACAAAAGTGAGACTGTAAAAGTCTATAGTTGAGGGGTATTTTTACTTTTTGTTTTACATTTGTTGACATTCTAGTCAGATGTTTGTTTTTAGTGCAACTGTATGTTTTTCCTCAGTCAAATTCTACTTGCATTTTTCTTTCATAACTACATGGTATAGAGTGCCACCTTAAGGAAGCAGATGTATTACACACTGATCTTGAACTTGAAGTCATTGCTTTGTATGATGTAGTAAATATTCTTTTAGGGTACTGATTTTTATTCATTGCAATTGTGTAATAACATTTTTAAAGGTTAATGTTGTGGTACATTATCCCACTTTATTCAAAACATTAAAAAATAAAAAAAATGTTTATCAAGCATTTCATTAACATAATCCTTGAACCAGGTTTGAAGTTCAAATCAAATATTACACATTTTACTCTTCAAGTCAAAGTCAAGTCAAATTTATTTATAAAGCACATTTAAAAACAACCACAATTGCCCAAAGTGCTGTACAGACACAATATAAAATACAATAAGCCACTAACAGAACATGCAGAAACAAGCTAAAATAACAAAATTTAAAAATGCAATACAAATGTTCTGCTCAGCTTGTGTTAAAAGCCTGTTCAAACAAATGGGTTTTCAACAAAGTCTTAAAAATATTAAAAGATTGGGCTGTTCTAATGCTCAAAGGAAGACTGTTCCACAATTGTTCTTCACAATTGCATGCTGATTTCAGTTGTGGAAAGTAACGAAGTATAAAAGTAAAAGTTCTGTACTTAAATAAAATTTGCGGGGTGTGTGTTATTCTGTTTTTTTTTTTGTGTGTGTGTTTTTCCTGTCTGGTTTGAGGGGTCTTTATACTAATAAACCTTTATACTCCTGCATAAAGGTTTTGAGTATTTGATCAAAAAAAAAAAAAAAAAATTACATATAATAATATACTAATATAGAAACAAAACAAAACCAAAAAAAATCATCACACTTCACTCTCAAACGGTCATTAAAATCATTGCAAAATACTTTTCTTTTTACTCTAAAAGGGACATTTTAAAAATGTACTTCTATACTTAAGCAAAAGTAGCATACTGTATATAAAAATCTACTTCAGTTAAGTACGTTTTTGCTCCTGTATCTATTTTAAGTATCAAAATATGGTACTACTTTCACCACTGGTTGATCTATTCACACATGAAAACAACATTTACATGATATTAAAGATGTTTATTACACTTTTTTGTTCAGGTCTTTGCTACTCAAATTGTGTTGGGTTTCAAAGTAAAGCAAAACATTTTAGATAAAGTTTTGTTTAAGTTTTCTAATTCCCAAGTTAAAAATAATAATACAACAAAACATAAAATACACATGTTTGTTGCTATGTTATAATCCTTATCCACACTTAGCTATTCTGTAGTTAAATTCAATATGTAATCTATCTTTTGTTTTACACATATGTTGTGTTTTCCAGGCCACCGGTGTGAGAGAGGAGCAGCTCCTGGTCACAGTTCTGCCCGGTTTACCCACAGCCGCAGAGTTCTTCCTGCTGCCCGACAAACAAATAACAGAAGGGAAGCCCGACAAGAGCGCTGCACACTTAGATCAGGTGAGCTTTTCTGACTCGGAAACTGAGATAGCAACTAGTGACGCTTTTTATTCTATTGGTATCATTTTAAGATCTTAATAAACCTGTTATTTCATCCATTTTAGTTTTTGCTTTCAATTTAGAAACAGTTTTAGGGTCCAAATAACATTGGTGGAAAGCTATTTGTACAATACTTAAAGGACAAATGTGCAAATTTGAGCTTCATACCATGTTTTAACATTGTTCCTCCATCAAAAACATACCTGGAGTAGCGTTAAGTGTAATTCACTCTAGTTTGATGAATCCTAGTTAGAAAGTCTTCTCAAGGACGTTCATAATTTCCTCGATGTCTGAAAGTTTTCTGCGCTGTTTTTAAGTCCATAAATCATCGTCAGACTCGCTGTGAGCAATTCTGCCATCAAATTACAATCATTGCAACTGTGTGAATGCATCATCAAGAGAGAACATGGCAAGCAGTGTGTATTTTAAATGTGCATCATTCCCTATGCAGTCAGAAGATGGAGCCAATGCTCAGTTACTCTGGCGTCTGTCAAAGCTGTGGCAAACTTATATTGTTATAAAATTTAGTTCTAAAACACGAGATGCCAAAGTAAGGGTTCTTGAGCATGTTCAAAGGCTAATAACGCTAAAAATAATGCATAATATTTGTCCTTTAAGTCATTTTTACAATGGCAGTCAGGCATGTACTTTCTACTCCATTAAATTCTTGAACTGGTTTGAAAAGTAGAAAGTACATTTTCATATTGTTAAAGAGGTTATTTTTAACCACATTAATGTTGACGTTTTGCCAAAAGGTTTTGCGTTCAAGCCTCAACTTTTAGCAAACAAAACTAATACATAAAATTCATCAGAAAAAAATTTATTTAAATTGCTATTGTTGACCAAAAAGACAATTCTTAATCGAAACAAACGACATTTAACACTTTTTACTCTTAAAGTACATTTTCATGCAGGTACTTCTAAACTTACTCAAGTGGATTTTTTATATGCATTTTTTGCTTTTACTTCAGTATTCTTTTTGCACATTGTATCTATACTTATACCACCTAGTATCATCATATCATCCAAGTCACTAAAGAGATCCCTCATTATATAAGTTTGTCTTCCCAGCCTTCATATACTGTACAGAGTTGTGTTCACTATATTGCAATCAGGAATGTATTGCGTTATTTAATGGTTTCTACTGTAAGCCAGTTTGAGAATTGTGATTTGAGATTTATCAAAATCAATCAATCAATCAATCAAACATATTTTCTATTGAATTTATTTAAATTTTTATTGTAAATTGTTGTCATTCATTGTTGAAGCCACTCATATAACATTTACTGGTTAGTTTTCATTGCAGTTGTTTTTATTGTCCAGCAGATGTCAGTATTGCCACACCAAAGGGTTTATTGGATTTGAACTGAATCTAATGTACAGAGCAGGCTCAAAATCACCCGCTGCTGCTTCCTTGACTTCCATGAATCTGTTTTGAATGTGTGTGAAGCATATGAAGAGTTTGTCCAATTACTTACACTCTCATCCACCTTGAAAGTGCTTGTGTTTGTGGCCTCATTATTGTGTACCGGCTGCTTATTTGATGCATTGTAATTCGCACTTCAATTTGTTTCATTATGGCAATTATGGCGTATCATCCTTCAATAAGAGTTTGAAGAAGTTTGGGCCCAGCTGAAGAAATTTAAAAACAGAACAAAACTGATGTAACAGAAAATGTAGCCATATTTTACTTGCAGGGTTATTTTTTTGTTTGTTCACTTGACTGTTTCGACTGCTCACTCACAATCTTCCTCACAGTGTCACTCGATGTTGCTGTGACGTCTTATCGACAGATTTACACAGGTTTTGGCGAGGTTTTCCTTCAGGTAGAGGCAGGACAACAGCGCCATCTGCTGCCCAACTTCTTTAGGACAGTGCCCCTGGTGTGTGAGAGTAAAACGACCCCCTCGTCCCGGTTTATCATCCCGTAGGCACGTTTCTGTATTTAAATAGGCACGCAGTCTGGTTCTTGTGTTTACATTTAATACTTCATTTTAATGGAGCAACAAATTTAAAAAACATTGATTGTATAGTTTGTAGGCCATGCAGACACGTGGTTGTTATTTATATGTTCATCACATTTGCCAAGGAGCGATAACTTCAACCTCTATTTTCTTAAGTTCACTTATTATTGAATTATTGTCCACTTTTAA
Organism: Rhinogobius similis; assembly: GCA_019453435.1. Lineage (NCBI taxonomy): Eukaryota > Metazoa > Chordata > Actinopteri > Gobiiformes > Gobiidae > Rhinogobius > Rhinogobius similis. The sequence continues at coordinate 13,387,263 of CM033622.1, read as the reverse complement.
GATTTAAAAGATGTCTATTACAAGGTTGTTAGCCTGTGTGCTGGGATAATAAATTGTCTCTTATTTCATAGATATTTTGAATGTACATTCAAACAAGCCAGAAATATATTGAAACTTGTGACTGAATCTTTTATTCAGAGTATTCACCCAAATCCACGAGACAGAAAAAAGCATTTGCAAGGTCAGAGGTCAAAGGTCAGATGCATAGCGTAAGTTAACTGAAGGGCAGCGGGGGCCAAAACCTTAGCTAAAGAAACTGTCTTGAAAATTCTTCCCATTGTGTTAATTGTCCATGTAACTTTGAATCTGCTACATCTCTTTGTTGTTGTTCCTGTGGACGCTCATTCTTCTCTACTTCTGTGTTCAGTCTTTGATTGTAGAGCGTCAGCATTTCATGGGAAATTCCTTCTATTTCTCTTTGGCTCTGAATCGTGACAGTTTGAACTGGAAGCTCTGCCCTCAGTGTTCAGCTCCTGGCGCAGTTGTCTTTTCTCCTCCATTTCTCTTTCCACTTGGGCTTCAAGCCTCTCAATCTGCTCCTCACATGTGGCCATTTTATGTTTTATAAAAGTACGTTTCTCACCAAAGCGTTGATCTAAAATGCAGATGAGGTTCACTCACAGAAAATGCACGTCTGTTGAGCTGCGTGAATCCAAACAACCAGAATTCTATCCATGAGGCAAATGATGTGTTCCAGCTGGTAACGGATATTTCCCACTTCACATGCAGATCAAATGTGACGTGTTACAATGAGAATCAGCACAAACAGTGAATCTGAAGGGTTAACCACCACATAAACGATGTAAACATTTGCAACAAATGTGTTAAGTAGCATTTATGAGACGTTCATTTAATGTTTACATTTGTTTAGCACTAGCCAAATTGTTTACATATGAATTCATTCAGAACTCTGATCTGGTCCATCTAATCCATGTAATGGGTGGGTGGGGTTTGCATCTTTTGTTGCACTTTACATCAAAACTAAACAGTGTCTGATACAAAATTGTGTTGTTTTCTTTGACAATGTCGATAAAAACCCTGGAACCTTGAACCTGAATGTTTAATTGAAAAAATGCTGACACAAACTACTTTTACACATACAACCAAAGCTGAGGCGCATCAAACATAAATGTTTGCACTCGCTGTGTTAATCCCCCTCCTCCTCTTTTCCTCTAACATCTGTTTGGACAGAGCTTCAAATGACAGAATATCACAGATAAAATCCACCAGGAAATATGACCAACCTTGTCACCTTTGTCGTGACTTTTAACGTCCATTTGATATGAAAGTTAGCGTGCTAGCACCACAACTTTGAACGGCTTTGCTTGGCAAATGATCACATGACGTAGTTCAAGCAATGAAAGGAAGAAAAAAATAATCCAGCCTCTTGTGTTTGCTCTCGTAAATGCACTCAGACAAGATGGGTTTCAGGTGAAAAAGCGACCTGTAGAGGTTATTTACTGGCATTCTTTTATTTGAAAAATGCTATTCCTCAGAATTATGGACAGCACAACTGATAAAACGTTTGTCTTTACTTGTTTTTCATACTAATGTTGGTCCATGGAGCTGTTGTTTTGATTAGATTAAATGTATATGCGCAAAAAGGAAACCGAAAGTGATTTCTCCATTGTTGCTCTGACTATGCAGAGTTTTGGTAGCTTGTAAGCCAGTGGTCGGGGTGATAAAGGACACTTTGACTCACCTCACGCAATCATAAACAGCTTATTCAAGGAATGATCCCAACTGAAGTTAATTGAAGCACACAACATTCAGACAGGTCGGTGGAGTTGACAGCAGCTTTACTGGCGCCAGTTGAAGGTTACAGGGTTATGGAACATTTCCGCACATGCAAGTCTGGGAAACCAATCCCCTCACTCTTATACCTTCGGTTCTTTCTAAATTTTTGACATTTTTGAAAAGGAGATGCAGCTCTGGACATATATGGTTAAGAAGGTGATATTGCTAATTGTAATGACGACTACATGACAGCACTTGTCTAGCACCGAAGACGACTGTTTACTGTAACATAAGACCGTTTTAAATGTAGAACGTCTTGTGTAATCTAACATGAACATGGCTCAGTGACGTTCAACAGTTCAACTCATGATTAAGTACAACAAACCAAGGAAAGATTATGCTACACTTGATTTTCTTCCTTTAGATGCAAGGTACAAACTAAACATTTTGTATTTGTTATTAGACTGTAGCAGCACTTTCACATTTTTGTTGCGTTTTGAGCTTTTACAGGAGAACATATCCTTACTAAATGTACACACCCACAGTTTTTTTAGGTGACTCGGAGTAGATTTTGCGGCCATCTTTCACAACTTGCCAAAGCAGACCTATGACTTATGACGCAGCCCCTCAAAGTGCTCTCAAGGGCAAACAAGAATTGAACTCCATTATTTTCGCTTGACATAAAAACGAATGAATTCATGCACAGATTGATCAGGACCACAAACTCATTTGCTCTGAAATGTCACGAGTGTTGATGAATGAAGAGGTGGAGACGGATGAACCTGAAGTCTGACGAACTTGGACCACGACCTTCGCTCTCTCTTTTTTTTTTATTGAACAACGTCTGTTTTCTCCGTCTCCACAGCTGTCGGAGGTTTTGCTCAGCGCCTTAAATCAGAACCTGGTGCAGTTCACGTTGCGGCCCGGAGTCCAGGTGACGGTGTACGCGGCGCACCTATCAGCAGGTAAGCACACCCACACTTTTATGCATTCTTGTTTTGTTTTTTTTACAGCTTGTTCTCAAACTCAAGGCCAAATATACAACGTTTTGGATTTCTCATTCACGCACTAATGCACATTCAGAGTTGACTTTAAAGAGTTAAAGGGCCTATGGCAGGTTGAACTACTCATTTAACTAAAATGCAGTTAAGACAAATATATTTCAGTTTCTACTCAAATCTATACACATTTTACCACAGTTTAGCTATTCTTTTAGGTTTTTAATTTTACTTCCTGGTTGCAAAGTATGACATCACACTAGGAAATTACTATAGCAACCACTTTGTACACTGGCCAAAACTCATCTAATGTCATGATTTTGTTAATTTGACAAAGAAAAATGCACGTGAACACCTTTATTTTGTTGAATCAATGAAAAAAATTGTTTCTTTTGTGTAAATCATGCATAACCTTTGGCTCCCTAGTGTGAGGTCATCAATTTGTTTACTTCCTGTAATTTTCAACAGATTTTTCAACTTTTCTCCACAAATAACGACCTGATTGGTGTAAAACTACAATTTATATTTACAAGAGGTATTAATACACTGAATAAATCCTAAAAACCTGTCATACGCACTTTAATTTGCAAAAACGAGAGCTATCTTAGTTACTATTTTCTACAAGTAACATTAATAGTGACACCAAGTGCTTTTGACCATTTCACTAAATTAAAATTGCTGTGTAAATTACAATCCTCAACTGATTTTATGTAAACGGCACTCATTATCTTCCAAAGCACGTCATTTTTAATTTCCCTAAATGTCCACCGCTAATATTAAAACGAAGTGGAAATGAAGAACTCAATTGTAATTTTTTATTACACTAAAACACATTAGATTTTTGAAAACTTTGCTGTTCAAAAGGTAAACTGCAAGCCACCACTGACTTTTTAAAATGGCCCTTATCTGTTTTTGCAAATGAACTCTTCGAATCACGTCATAACATTTTATTGCGGCATTATCAACATTACCAATGAACACCTAGTTTTCTCAAATAAATGACTATTGCGCTTGTGTCCTTTTTAAAGTCATACTGATTGAAGCTTTTTATACTGAAAGGTTTATTGTCTTAAAGTTTTCTTCCATTAAAATCAAAGTCATTGTTATGATGAAAAGGGGCAACATGCAGGAGCGCTGTAGCAGTCTGATCCTCATTTTACTCTCTCCAGTCACAACAATATGGCAAGTTGCAACAAGAAAATTATGATAAATAACATTAACGACGACAACATCGATGAGAACGGCAATGAAATCTGACAGACAAAAGGGATTGGCTAAAATAAATAATAGAAAGGATACAAATATCACTTGAATATGATACAATATGACTTCAGAAAACAACATTTTCCAAACGAACATAAAATCAGACATAAAATAGATTAGTCAAAATAAAAAAAACAACATTCTCTACATTTCAATCGTATCATATGGGATGAAATAATATTAGTAATTCAACTGGCATAAAAAAGGGTAACAATAACAGCGATGACAACCAATAAATCTGACAATAAAAGAATCAGCCAAAATGATAAAATACATTTCTTTACTCAGGGTTTATGCAGGTTTCAGCAAATCATATTTAATGCTTTTTAATGTTGCCTTTCAACATTTTAATGCCAGAATCAACCTCAAAACGAGACATTTTCACTTTATTCATGTCAAAACTACCGGCTTCTAATCCTTCCATTGGCAGCAGAATGACTAGAATATAATAAACTACTTTATAAAATTCAAAAAGCTAATTTACATGAAATTTAAACCACACACTCGTATGTTTTGAACTCTAGCTTTTACATTTTAAACGATTTGATCAAAGCTATTTATGTCTAGATTCAATAAATCCAGTACATCTGGGATTCAAAATATATTTGATCATCATGGACACGCTCAGGCTCTGGGGAGACACGGACTGGGATAATGATTTGCTCTAATTTTCATTAAAGTGCCTATGACAGGTTAGACCACTCATGTACCTAAAATACAGGTAAGATAAATATGTTCAAAGTTTTGCTAAAACTAATTATACATTTCATCATTTTTAGCTGTTTTTTTAGTTTTTTAATATCACTTCCTGGTTGTAAATGATGACATCACACTGGGAAATTACTCTGCACACTGGGCTAAAACTCGGCTAATATCAGAGATTTTTTTGTCCGACAAATCAAAATACATGTCAACACCTTTATTTTGTTTAATTCACGTTTTATTGGTAATTTAAGTTGTTTATTTTGGGTAAATTATGCATAACCTTTGAATGGAGTGAGTCTCCCCGGTGTGATGTCATCAGCTTTTTACTTCCTGTAATTTCAAACTGATTTTTCCACTTTTCTCCACCAACTACAACTTGACTGGTGTAAAACAGGATTGTTTTATGTACAATACGTATTAATACACCAAATAAAATCAAAATTAGAAAATTGCGCACTTTAAGTTTATAGTTATTGTTTTGATGGTTAAATCTTGTTTCAAAATGGTTTCAGTTATAATGCCTGTAGGGATTGAATTTAATGCTTTTTAATTCCCCGTGGAAACCTTGTTACATTTCCAATATTGTACATTTTATGATCCAGCAGTTTCCAAAGTCCTCCACAGAGAAAGACAAACAATAAAATAAAGTAAATAACGATAAAAGGAAAAGAAAACGCTCTATTCAGTCTTGCACACACTTGTTTGTATATTGAGCCTTGAATGAGAACAGTTGGCTGCTCTGACTTAACGCATGCACTAATAGAAAACTTTGATATACAGTAGAAGACAGTCAGGATTATTAACTCCATTTGTGGCCCCTTAAACTAATCCAAGGCACTCTGTGTGTGATTGGCTCCTCCCCCTTTAGCTACACAGAGACTTTCAGAGAGTGAGCACCGCTACAAGTATTTGTGCGTCTTCCTTTTGGCGATGCTGCTACTGTCCTAAAGGGGCAGATAAGAGAAGAGTAAGGAAGTCCACACTACTGCTTTTAGAGGGCCTATATTGTGTATGATTTACGCTTTTTCAGCTGCTTTGGACTGGGATGTCGAGATTTAACTGTGAATTGATAATCGTGATCATACAGCGCATACATACAGACAATACAAACTAAAAAATCATCATTGTGATGATTGTAGCAGCACAAATAAGCCATTTTAGTCCAATTTTTACGCCAAAGTGAACCTAAATGTGCTTTCTTTTTCTGGCTGTGTCTGTTTCTAACTTGAGCATTTAGACATTTTAATTTTATTAAGCTAACAGACAATAAAAAAAAAATATTAAGGATTTATTAGAGCTGCAACAATTAATTTGACTAATTGTGTACTGACTAGTTGACTTTAAAAAATATTTGTAGTTGTGTTTTGATAATTGTAATCATTATCTGCACTCTGAGAAGATTTTTTTTAAACAAAGACAGTGACATTATTAAATCAAAGAGTCAACAATGAATAAACAATTAGATTTTTGTCAATAATACACTTTATCCATAAACTTTCACTCACTAAAAACTCTTCAGTCATCATATTTTAGCCTTCATTTGGATGATAAGATATCTGTAGTCTCAATTTACAGCAGAAATAATCATTTGACCCAATCCAGTTACAGCCGTGGATTAGTTTTGTGATGGTTTAACAAACAAACAATCATGAATCGTAACACTTCAGACTCTGTACTTTCTTGAGGATCAATATTTTTGTAGCCTCTAATTATTAAGAAAGTTTATGACGGCCTGGTGAGTAAGAAAACAGATTGGATAGAGTTGAAAACAATGTCTGCTTGCAATAAAATCAATTAAAACATGATGGAGCAGTCCCACGGGAATACATTATTGACAGCTTAAAAAAAAAGCCTATTTTGCATAATATAGGCCCTTGAAATCCATATTTTAGAGACCTTTATTCTGTTGTCTGCTTGCTGCATGATTTTTGGTTAATACATGTGTGTCGTTGTGACGTTTTGTTGATGTTGAACTCCTTGTCTCCCTGTCTCTGCAGCGCCCCTTGTGGACACGAGCGAGAACCACAGTGGCTCTGCAATGCTAATGCTCCTATCGGTAGTGGTCGCGGGTTTAGCTGTATTTGTCATCTACAAATTCAAGAGGTAAAGTGTTCATGAAATGCCAAGTCTCATACAGTTTAAGAGTGGGTGATATTGAGAAAATGAATATCTCCTGACTATTTAAAGTATCCATAAAAGATCATATTTTCGCAGATATTAAAAGTAAATGTCTTCGTTAAAGGCACTGTACCTGGTTGTTACAGTTTTTAAATGTGAAAAACAGACTTGTACTGTTGTAAAAGCACCCATCTGAAAATGAGACCACAGCGCTTTCTTTGCAGCTATTTATAAAATGTTTTAATCTACGAGAAGCAGAAAGAGCACCGTTAGCATTCTAATGTTTGTTTTACTCAGGACGGCAAAATGTGCTTGTGAAAAGTGCTTATTAACTCGTCGCAGTGAATATTTAGAAAGCTGGGACTGCAGGAGGTAAGTGAGTGATACATGTGACTGATGTAAAATGAACTAGTTCTGTTTTTCATGTTTCAAAACGGTAAAAATCAGGTACAGCCTCTTTAAGATTCAAGTATCAGTAAAAGTAAAAGACCAGGGCTATTCAACTTAAATGGGCCAGATCAAGGGTTATGAGCCGGCCTACAACCCAGCTTCCAAAAATACAGAAAATATATCTATATTATTGTTCCAGTCCTGGCTTAGTTATAGTTAAGACAGGGGTGGGATTTAAGACGTTTTTCTTCTTCCCACTCCTTTTCGAGCTCAATTAAGGTATACACATTTCTTGCTGAATGTGCCTATAGCGTTTGTTTTGGAGACATGTTATACTTACCTTTTTCTTTATTCATTGACTTGCTCAAAATAAATAAATAAATAAATAATGAATAGTTAGACCTGGTTTATACCTGGCTTAGTCCTGGTTTAGTCCTGGTTTAGTCCTGTTTAGTCCTGGTTTAGTCCTGGCTTAGTCCTGGCTTAGTCCTGGTTTAGTCCTGGTTTAGTCCTGTTTAGTCCTGGTTTAGTCCTGGTTTAGTCCTGGTTTAGTCCTGGTTTAGACCTGGTTTAGTCCTGGTTTAGACCTGGTTTAGTCCTGGTTTAGACCTGGTTTAGTCCTGGTTTAGTCCTGGTTTGGTCTTGGTTTAGTCCTGGTTTAGTCCTGGTTTAGACCTGGCTTAGACCTGGCTTAGTCCTGGTTTAGACCTGGCTTAGTCCTGGTTTAGTCCTGGTTTAGACCTGGTTTAGTCCTGGTTTAGTCCTGGTTTAGACCTGGTTTAGACCTGGCTTAGTCCTGGTTTAGACCTGGCTTAGTCCTGGTTTAGACCTGGTTTAGTCCTGGCTTAGTCCTGGTTTAGACCTGGTTCAGTTCTGCAGTTGTTGTTAAAGCCTTTTTCGTATTTCCAAAGTGTTCTGAGGACAAAACCATCTGAAAAATCTGGCTCTTGATAAAATAATTGAACAGACTGAAAATTAAAACAAAAGTGCAGAAATACAGCCGGTTTCTTTGTTTGGAGAATTACGCTGCAAGTTTCTAGTGCTAGGGCGCAAACAATTAATTGACTAATCGTGACTAGTCGACTATAAAAAATATCGTATTGTAACCATTATGTGGACTAAACAGACTCTAAAACACACACAAACAGATCTTTTATTACAAAGACCATCTTTCAACCCTTATTTGCAGGTGATGTATTTAAAAAGTCCTCAATAGAAATAATGGTTTAACTAGTCGACTAATCAAACAATGAATCGCTGACTAGTCAAGTACTTAAACAATCATCAGTTCCAGCCCTATTATTCTACTATTTTTGGAACTTTTTGACAGTTTTGACAACATTCTTGATATTCTCAACTCCCTAAACGTCAATTTGAACATTATTTTGTTGACAATATACCTGTCTGCTCTATATAAAGTCATGAGCTGATAGGTGTCTAAGTTTTTCGGGATATTCCAGCAGCTTTGTAAACAAAAGACGCTTGTTAGGCAGTACGGGAAGTGTTGATAGCTGCCTGTCAAAAGCCGATCCCACAAACCCCGGTGCCCTCGCCAGACTGCAGGGATTGTTTAAAAATGCAGTCTTTTGTCGGGTCAGACCTCGCTAAAGAAATGTCTCTCAGCGTTCAGTTGCTATCAATACGAAGCCCTTTATATCTGCGCGGGTGACCTTTCTCAAATGTTAAATTATTTCTCCTCGCCAAGGTGCGGTTTCAAATGGAAAAGGGCACGAGGGGTCAGAGAGATGGGCAGACAAGCACAGAATTAAACGTTTAGCTTTTATCACACGGGTGCGCGGCTGTTTTAAGTTTGTTACATCCAGGATTTTAGCAACGACGCAAGGAATAAAGTAAGGTTAGCCAGAGCAAAGTGATAACAGCGCTTGTCAAGCTCTGGTGCGGCCTAGATTTGACACAATATTAAAATTTCAAACTCAATCGATACTAAGGAAATCGCTCAAAATTCAATTACTATTTTCAATTCAAGTTATTCTGACACTTTTTGACAATAGATTTAGTTTAGTTTAGTCTTTATTTGAAGGGACAATGTACAGAGACATTAAACTCATAAAAAACAGAGATGTTCCGCACCAGATTATTGCTAAATAGCTAGTTTCCATGAAGTTTCCAAGAATAAATAGTACAGTGCAAACAACAAAAGATTAGTAAGATCAATTCACAAATTCCTCTCTCTGACTCAAGCACTCTCACACAGGATCACACATGAAAAAAAAAAAAAACACATCTCAATCAGCAAGTATTTCAATTCTCAACCTAAAATAATCCTGGTTGCTTTGATATTGTCATGTCGACTGATACTAGTCTTGATACAGACCAAAACTATTCTAAAACTACTCAGGAAAGGTTCAATTCCCACCAAAGATCGTACTTGGGAGTTGTTTTCTGTTCATTCTCATGTGTTTAAGAAAAACATAAAACAAAACATTTACATTTGCCTTTCTAAAGACGCATGATATGGCAGAGAAGTGGTCACTGCAAGCATAGAACTATAATAAAACCTGGAAGATGAATCCAAAATGGCGCCCTGTTTATCCCTATGGAGTGAGCTCATGGGCGCATGACCCCAAAAAAGTTTCTTACTTCCGCATTTACTTCCTGATACGGAGGCTGACATCTTTGTTTTACTTCCTGATACGGAGGCTGACATCTTTGTTTTAGGGCGCCACGTGACGACAATCCCCCACTTCATATAAAAACGGTAATTTCGGTGATTTTAGAAACGGTAGAAAAGAACATTTCCTTCTATTTTATTTAAATACAGATAATAATTCAGTACTGTCTGCAATTATAATGTGCAATTTTAGAAAAAGGCTGGTTCCAAGAGGCTGCAGTACCTCGCACGGCCACAAATCAATCTGGGACCACAGACAGAGGGGGCGTACCTTATCCAGTTCTTTTAATACATCCATGACTGCAAGTAAGAAGGTCCTGGGTTTAATTCTCAGACTGTCCCATTGCTTTTCTGTGTCGACAACTGCTGCATTAACATGAATAGAAGTGGTATTCAAGCAGCAAATAAAAAACTGTAATTTTATCGCTCGACTTCAACCTCTAGTTTCTAAAGTTCACTTATTATTGCAGGATTTGCGGCACTTGGTGAAACAAAACAAAAACGCCCCTGTCAAACTGTGGTGACCGCTACTTTTTTGGTCTATTATTCTCCAAAATTATCTAAAATTTTAGGAATGTTTAATGCTAATTTTGATCGCAAACAGTAACAATCTATATGTGGTAATGTTTTATATGTCTGATGTTACTCACATGAGGTCGAGCGGTTGTTAGTCGCCAAAACAGCCCTGGTTTTTCATAGTTTGTGATGTTTGGAGGCTAATGCTAACCCTCCCATTGAAAATGCATCAATGCTAAGTCCTGGAATGCGACTAATGCTAATGAACATAGCATTGGTTTACAAACTTTGGAAGGGTCTATAGCAGGCATGTCCAAACTCAGGCCCGGGGGCCAAATGCGGCCCTCAGACCAATTTTTCTTGGCCCTTAGGCTTCCTGGTGAACTGGCCCACATTGTCCTGATAAGTACTATTTACAGCACATTTCAGATTTTCTACAATTCCAACCTAAATAACTAACATTTTGATGCAATACAGACCTGATATTAAGGCAACGTGACTGAATGTAGATGTGGTGGAGCTTAAAACATCACATAAATGCAGCTTTTTTTAACGTTTCACGATTGATTTGTGGCCCTCCGCTTGGTCTATGTTTAAATATGTGGCCCTCGATGGAAAAAGTTTGGACACCCCTGGTCTATAGCGACTAGTTACTTGCAATTCTCCAGTTACCGTATTTTCCGCACTATAAGGCGCACCGGATTATAAGGCGCACCTTCAATGAATGGCCTATTTGAAAACTTTGTTCATATATAAGGCGCACCGCATTATAAGGCGCATAGAATAGAAGCTACAGTAGTGGCTGTGGTTGCATAGTTGCGGCTCAGTATTGATCCATATATAAAGCGCACTGGATTATAAGGCGCACTGTCAGTTTTTTGAGAAAATTGAAAGCTCTTAGGTGCGCCTTATAGTGCGGAAAATACTGTACTCTTGAAAAATGGCTCAGATCATAAGGGTCCGCTGATTACTCTTCTGCAATTATTTCCAGTTGATACATTATTTGGACATGACTTAAATCTTGTATAAGATTAATTCAATCCAATTTCACTCAAACATTTAACTGATGATTTGATTTGAATGATATATAGTATGTTTCCATTTAATTATATTATGTTAATTCAACTCAAATCATTTACATTGAATTGTTGATTATTTGATTTGAATTTCTGACCCAAGTTAAATATAGTATGTTTACATTTAATTATATTATGTTGATTGAACTTAAATAATTTACATTTGAAGATGATCTACTAAAAATATGAACACTAATGTAACATGAAATATGATAGAAAAAGTGACAATGTTAATTAGGAATTTTAGTATTTAGCATTAATTACATTTTTATTGCCTGTGTGATTGTTTTCCACAGTTAAAATGGTGTTTCAGTTTGAGAATCATCTTGTCTAGACGTTACTGGTGTGTGTCCCTTTGCCTCACTGTAAATCTTTCCTCAAGGAAGATCCCAGGCCTCAACGTCTATGCGCAGATGCAGAACGAAAAAGAACAAGAAATGATGAGTCCAGCTGATCCAAACGAGGCCACGCCCACGTCACAACGGGACCGGGGGCCCCCTTTGGAGATTCTGGACACAGAGTTCAACTCGCGGCCCATCGGTGAGACGAGGATGTGGCTGAGTGTTTGTGTCATGTTCACACCGTGTGCTCATTCATATATTCATATCAAACACAGCAAAATGGAAAATCTACATGAGGTGAAATGACTTGAAGTTACAACATGAATCTATTTATTTCATGTGTGCACTAATGTCAGTTTTTTACCCAGAATAAAATAGGATATTTAGCTGTTTTTTAAGGAAATGATTGCTCTTTAAAAACTACAGTCTTTGCGATTTGCTAATCGCATCCATTTAAATTGCGATGTCGATCCCATGTCACTTAATTCTGCAGCAGTACTAGAAGCTAAGGGCGATACCAGTGAGTTTTGTTTCGATCATACCAAGTGATACTATGACAAGAGTCGCAATATCCATGAGTTTTATATTAAAATGCATTGATACACTTCTTTAAATATTTTTACCTTGGCACATAGATAGATATTGAGAGAGAATTATATTATGAGCACAGAGAAAATAAGATATAACAGTGTATTTCAAAAATCAATACTTTCATATGTCTATATTTTGGTGTCAATCCGCCCATCTAGGGCTGGGTGTTTTTGACATTGAGTATTTAGATATTTTTGTAGTATTCTGATAACAATAATCAGACGATTAAGTCAATCCAATAGACGTTTGTTAAAACATGTCTTTAAACGTATTAGTTGAGGTTTAATTGTCAGACAAATATGAGATGCCTTTAAATGAATCACAAAAGTGTAGACATATCACCTTGTTCCACCTTATTTGAAAGTTTACAACATAACTTAATTCAGTTAAATTTTTAATTTGCTTTTTGTTGCTTTTTTTTTTTACTACAAATGATATACACAATATTCAAAATTTCCTTATCTTTAAAACAACAATCACAAATATTAAATCTTTGATATATTGCCCTTCTCTGTGCCCATCACTACTTTCTAGTTTGAGCTTATTTTCCCCTCAGACCTTGATAAGATATTTCAACTTTCCTGCCAGTGGGGTTTAAGATTACATGAAATAGAACATGCACACAACTTGATCATTTAGAAATAATGATAATAAAACATTCAACTTGACCATAGTGGTGGTGTAATAAAGCCTGATCCAGACCTAATATGCGAGCGCTTAACTCTAAACTGATAAGAGTGACTATATTCCAGAGTCCACTCACAGATGTTACATTTTGCTGTGTTTTCATGTCACTGTCCTTGCATGTGTCACTGAATTCATCTTTGTTTTGTGTTCCTCAGAGGTGAAATGGGCCGAGCCCCTGGTGAATGATCAGGAGAGTAGCTTCACTGCAGCTAGCTCTGTTGGTATTCCACACTTTATATTGTTACTTAAAAGTGATTCAGACTGGTGCAGAAGGTTTGATTGGAATGGAAAAAGCAAACAAAAAAACATCACACGTTTAAAAACTTCTAGCTTCTACCGAGACTACTACTACTTCATTCATCGTTAAAGTATATTTCCAGTTTGAATGTAATGTTTTATACAATTCAGTTTTCAGTTTAAACTATTTATTTTCTAATGGTTTCTTGGCAAAGTTGTATAATTTTGCCGTTCAGCTTTTTTGGCCACCAATTTAATTGCACTGTTAGAGTGATTTGTGCAGAATACTACTGCAGATTAAAAGGTTAAACATAAATTATGATACAAACTTGGGTACCACTGTACAATAACTACATCTTATTTTGCCTTAATAAAGCATTAACAGGGACTTTATTAGCAATGAATATATAGTTTATTAAACATGATTCAGGATTAGTAACTACTTAATTCAGGTTATGGTCAGGGTTGGGGTTAGAAATTAAGGTTAGAATATTAGTTAAATAGTTACTAAGCCTTAATCATTCTTCGTAAACAATTTGTTGTTTATGAATTAAGACTTTGTTCATGCTTTATTAAGGCAGGAATAAGTGTCATTATTACAAAGTGTTACCCAAACTTGTTACGAACACTCATCTTTTTCATATTCATCCCACAATTGTGTGCACTCTGGCATCTGACCAAGCATTTATCTTGCTTTTGTTGTATACAATGTCTCACTCATACCACAACATATGTTATTATTTGTCCATTTACATGTGTCTCTGTTATTTATAATGTACTCTATATGAATGGTCTACTGTGGTCTATCTATGAGTTTCAAATCTGAAAATCTAGCACTGACAATTCTAGAAATGAATAATTCAAAACAAAATCCAGAATATCTTGTGAAAGGGGCAAAAGCATAAACAGTCATAGGCACGAAATGCTCTATCTCGTTAACACAAATCAAACATTCCATCACATGCAAATGAAATGTGACATCAATCCTCATATTAAAATATAATATATTTTAAAGTATTAAATGTCCTTATTGTGACCCGAGTAAAAAGTAAAAATGAACGATAAACCGAATAATCTTGACATTCCTGCTAGATTCTACAACATCAGAACTCTCAAGCCTTTAGCTCACATGACATTTGTATACGCTAATTATTATCTACAGTAAAACCCCAAAAGATTTAAATATTCAGCAATGACTATTTGGCAAAGCTTAGATCGAAATGTAGTCGAAGCCCAAACCCTCTTGATTATTCACTGTTTGTGTTTCTTGCAGGCTAATGCTAACAACAAATGAGGATTCTCTCAGACCGATTAACATAAAATAAAATAAAAATGAATAGGAAAACGTCTTCAAAATAAGCTGAAACCCATGAATAGGGATAATACAGGGGACTAGCCAAGTTGCTAATAGATTGATAGCGTGAACATCAAACGCCGTGTATAGGCCACTGCTTCATTTTCTGCAACATAAGCACCACTTTGCATTGGTGGCTAGCACACGTTTATTTTGTAGAATATCTTTTTTCACTATTAGGGTACAGTTAGCATTAGGTTTAGGAACAGTTCATTTGGTTTAGTTTAGGGTTTTGGGACAGGTTAGCTAACTGGGTCTTGGCAGAGCGAAAAAAGAAAGAAAAAAATATAAGTACAGGTATATATGGATTTATTGGTTGTAGAGTGATGCAAATCTAGCACTATTGCCATGCGAATTCAACACTATCATATATTTTCTTGGCAAAAGTCTTCAAAATATCATCTATGAACAGGAAGCTGAAACACATGAATAGCTTTAACCTCCAGTATAGTTCTATTTATGCCAGTTTCACACCTGTTTTCTCATATTTTTTTAATTAAATCAGTGCATTTTGAATTTGGCAAATCTGTTGATCACATGTTTAATGTCAATGTCTACTTTATTTCTAGAACACATTTGCAACAACACCAGCTGCCCAAAGTGCTTCACATGCACATGGTGGTAAAAACACAGTAAAGTACTATATTATTACAAACACAACAGATAAAGCAAAAAAAATGTGTCTCAAGAGCAGATTTAAAAGACTCAAGTGATGGAGCAGCTCTGATTTTCTGACCTCACTGATCTGGCCGGGACATAAGCTGTTAAAAGCTCAGTCAGGTATTCAGGGGCCAATCCATTTACGCGTTTAAAGACGAACATCGGAATCTTAAAATCAATTCTGAATTTGACATGAAGCCAGTGAAAGGAGGCAAGCACTGGGGTAATGTGCTCACGCTTTTTTGTCCCTGTCAGCAAGCGAGCAGCAGCATTTTGGACTTGCTGGAGGCGCTGAAGGGAGAATTGGTCCAGCCTACAGTACAGTGAATAATCTAGGCGAGACGAAATAAACAAGAGCATAACTCGTTCATAGTCACTGGCTGGAAGGTGGGCCTTAAAGGTCCCATAACATGCAAAATCGACTTTTCAGAGGTTTTAACCTTCCTACAGTGCTATTTGGGCCTCGTATGTTGTGCCCAAAGTGATTTTTTGATTGATTCCCTCATGTTTTCACTAGAGAACTGTCTTTTTTTGTCCCCCTCGGCTGAGCAGCAGACGGGGGCTCCTCACAAGGATGACACGGCTTCACAAGGATGACGCGGTGTTTAAGCCACGCCTCCAGGAAGCGCACAGCCACAAGAATAAAAACAGCTGATGCTAATGCTACACAGTAATTACACGATAGATACGACAGATAGAAGAGTTAGCTTGTTATTTACCAAACGGCAACGTCCGTCGTCGAGGTACTGGAGCACGTCAAACTCCAGGTCAGATCCAGGACGTAGGACTCAGCACGACGCACCGTCAGGACGGATAAAAGGTTTATTCCTGTGTTTGTGTATCGCTGTTTACCGGAGCACACGGCGCATGTGCACTATCTCCGCTCTAGGCTTCGGCACGGGTTGGGCGGGGGAGGCGCGCGGGTTGGGCGGGGGAGGCAGCCTGCTCTCTGTTCGGGGGGGTCAGATCTCAGAGTGAGCCGTTTGCTTTTGCAAGGAGGGGGGCCAGTCCAAGAAATGGGTGTTTTTTGGAAACTGTTATGTTATGGATATTGCACAACGCAAAAATTTATCAACAAAGCCCTTAGAATAGACTGTGTAAAGGGGAAAATAGCAGAATATGGGACCTTTAACTTTACTTAACGTTCGGAGCTGGTAGAAGCCGACTTTGATAACTTGCTTGTCCATTTTGAAAGCGTTCTCTAGAATCACGCCAAGAAGTGAGTCATTCACATAAGGAGACAGGGGCCCAAGCGCACAATCCAAGCCTGCAGGGGATTTGGGACTAAAAACAACCTTTTCAG
The DNA here is from genome assembly GCA_019453435.1 of Rhinogobius similis. Lineage (NCBI taxonomy): Eukaryota > Metazoa > Chordata > Actinopteri > Gobiiformes > Gobiidae > Rhinogobius > Rhinogobius similis. The sequence continues at coordinate 13,370,655 of CM033622.1, read as the reverse complement.
TTTTCTTTTCATTGAGAATCAAAAGGTTTTGGCTTAGTCACGTTTTCACTCCCTGCAGACAATTTAACAAGGTTTCAATAGAATCAGAGGCAGGTTTCAGGGGTAAATATATTTGCAGGGCATAAAAATGAAAGGCGATGTTGTGTTTTTTTTTTTTAATGGAGCCAAGTGGCAGCATAAAGAGTGAACAGGGCAGGGCCTAATACAGATCCTTGTGGAACCCCGCAGCGTAGTGGTGCTGAGGTTGATTTGTGGGGCCCAAGATGTACAGAAAACCAAAACAACTCGCAAGACCTGCAGTTTATGATGAAACGCAAACACCAGGTGCACTCTGTGTGTGTGTGTGTGTGTGTGTGTGTGTGGTGAGTTAAAATGAGAATGAGCTGTTGCAAGTCACTTTTTGCCTTGAGCGACACTGTGAGGGCCAAATATATATGTGCAGATCTTAACAAAAGCTGGTTTAATTAATTGTAATAGCGTAAAGGTGCACTATGTAACTGAGGAGCTGCCACTTTTTTGTCTCATGTAGATTATTTCTGTGCCTGGAAAATTCTACAGTTGAATTGCAGGTGTTTTTATTGCTCAAAATGACCAAAACCACATGGTTACTGTGAGCAAACTCGCCACTCCACAGATCTGACCCATTCCAAGCAAAGCAATAGGTTCTGTGCACCTAATTTCAGCTTTTTAAATGGCTCGCTCATTGTAGTCGAGTAGTGGAGTACTTCCTGTCCAGTTATATCTGTAAGGTTTTTGCAGAGTCACAATAAAATTATTAAATACTTAAAGATCAGGCCAACATTAATTTTGAAGCCTAATAAAAAAATAAAAAAAAAACTGAAGTAATCTATTTATAAAAACAATCTGACAGTCTTTATATTACATTTTAATTGGTTGTTTTTTATTTTACATTTTAATAAAAGTTAGCTTTAGCTGTGAGAAACGGTTAGCTTAGCCAACTGCTGTGCACATAGAACTTAATGGATACAGGAGTAGCTTTGTTCCCTTCTCGATTGTGGCTCGCAATAAGTAAGTAGCTAATTTGCACAAACTTGTTCAGCGTGTCAATTTATTTGTCTCAAAATTGTGTATTTTAAGCAGATAGTGGCTACCTGTGTGCCTGATGTTACTCTGAAATATGAAGTGTTTTTGTTTTAAAGCTGCAAAACATTTCTATCTTCAGGTACCAAATAAAGTCAAAAGGACTTATCACAAGAAAAGTTACACAGTGCACCTTTAACTTTAAAATCATAACACAAGGCAGAAGGCAGCAATATAGGACAGCGTAAAGATGAGCTCAATCCACAGATAAAGCAATACAAAACCTTTCATTTTAGGGTAATTTAGCACCTAAATTGAGCAAGTGGAATTTGTTGTTCACATGGTAACTCTAAGTGTGGAAAACAACTAAAAATCCAAAATCTCAAGAGTGAAACATGTGAGTAATGTGAATAAACAATGTACGGTGAATAAGTTTAAAACTAATCATCAATTTTCTACATTCGATTTTACTTGTTGACATTTTGTTTTGTCTCTGTCGCCCCCTGCAGGATGTATGAAACCTCATGTCCACCGTGTGACGTTTTCCACAGAGCTCCCCACCTTCATCGTCTGATCATGGACTGGATTCTTCGCTCCAGCGTGTCATGGATATTTTTTTACCATTTCGGGACTCAAAGGTTTCGAGCTTTACACCTGTGCATGTTGGACCCGCTGACATACTGTGCTCCGTTCACACAGAACAGACTCTGTACAGGATCATCTTTTAACATATGGACTTTTGAAGATTACATTTATTTATAAAGACAATAATCGCTCCAGTGAGGACTTCAGCATGACTTCTAGAGAAAGGGGGAGATGTACTTAACAGTGACAGGTCTCCACTTGGATTGCTGTTTGGAGAAGCTAACAGCAGTAGTGTATTATTTATTCATATAAAATACTTTTATGAAGTACGTTGTCAGAGTGAATACACATTTATTTTGTAAATCATGAATGTCTATGTTAGAATATTTGTGTACTTTAATAACAAACGTCAGACATAACACAAATGCTGTTATAAAATGTAAAAGCGTACGTCGAGGCTTGTCTCCTGGAAACATGATTTATGGCACAATACAAATTTTGTACTCGAATGGTTTCATTTTCAAGTTTATTTCCCTCATGAACAATATTCATTATTGATCAACATTATTACAAAAATTGTTCACAGGGAAGTCCTGCTAAATCCAGCTGTGCATTATATGCTCAAAATTAACCTGACTCATTTAACTTTACAAATTGAGATTATTCAGTTGTTTAGATTATACTCCAGTTTAAAATACTTGCCATTTCTACCATCTAACACAATCCTGGGCATTCATTTGCTTTTAATGAATCCAAAAGTTATTAGTTAGTTAGTAATACTAATATGTGATTACAAAATAATATACAGTAAACTATCTTATAATGTTATGATAGTACCTTTTAAAACGTAATATACAATTATGAAATTAGTGTAAGAAATGATCAGACTATTGTGTGATACCACTGCTGCTTCTGCTAATGCTAGGGCTGGGAAATCTTATGACAATGAAGACTGATCCTTCAGCGTTGCTGTACTTTTTACAACACATCAGTTAATGATATTCTATCATGTCATTTAAAAATCCTTTTGTATCACATTTTAACATGAAAGCTCTCATGAAATGTGACAGTTTATGATTTTGTATCACGTAGTGTCGTGATAGTTTTCTTATTAAAATGTGATACTGACAATTTTCCATAAACATCGACACAGTAAGATCATAATCAAAGCTCAGATCAACATTTAAATGAGTTTAAAGCGCTTCAGAGAAGAGCAGACAATGCTTTTTTTATGGTAAAAATCCACTACATTCTGAACAGGGAATTGTGAAGGTTTGAATCTGAAATACTCAGTGAAGTATAAACAGGACTGTGTGTGTTTGAGAAATAGAACAAGTGTAAGGTCAGATCATGACAGGAGGGGATGACCTCGCAGATGTTTCATGGTCATAGCATTTGAGAAACTGCACATTGATTGTTAAGTCAATATGTTGTAATCTACCTTTAGGCATTTCTGTTTCTTTGTGTCAATGTGAAGCAGCAACTGAAGTGCGTTTCCAAAACAATGCATTGTCACTGTGTTTCTGGTGCAGCAGCCTTTGGACATCTCTGACAAGTGAAGTTACTGCAGTGTTGTCGTCTTCTACAGGAAAAGTCACACAGCTCTGGGTTCATGTCCCTGTATGTGTGGCTGTATGGTTCAAAACTAACGCTGCCATCGGACACATGAAACAGTGATATAGTGTGTATCTTAAAAATACCACACCTCCCACTAGTGGCCACTAATGCAAACTGCATTGCTCTCCAAACTACTAATATTTTGGTATAAGTTCATGGAGTATATTTGGATTTTTTTACCATTTTATGTCACAAAATAAGGTCTACTTTTTACCATCTTTTTTCCAATGAAAAGAATGTAAAACAGGTAGAAGCCTCCAGTCGGTCACTCTGCCTCAAAGGCCTAAAAGTGGATGGACATTGTCCCTTACTGAATATTACTTAAGTAAAGGTTATACGTTGCTCTTTTATTTGATTTACTCGTGTAATTAGAGTTGCGTTGCCAGTAAAACATGCCATCAAGACAGTCATTCTTCATTTCAATCAAGAGGCTCGACCCATTATCAAGCTGCTGCACGAGGTCATAAATCTTGACGTGTAACGTGGCACTTTGAACACAAATGCTCATGAAACCTGCTGTGCAACAATAACCATAAACATACAGAGTTCTCATCTGCTGTGGCAGGTGGAGCCCTGCCACAGCAGATGAGAACTTCACATTGACAGGAAATCTCACTTGAAGATGTAAACCAGTGGAGTGACCAACAGTCAACAGTTACAGCTTCAATCAAAAAGTGAAATGAATACACAGTGGGAAATATCCTAATAAGTGTAAATGTGATATACAATTATATTTAACATTACAAATTATCACACACATTTTTAGCAAAATCACAATTACAATAATATGTAAATGATTTCACTTGTGTATACAGAAATACAATGAATGCATTTCATTTTTGATTCAACTCATGTAGACTGCTAACTGTATCTCACATGGCACTTTTTTACAGAACTAGAATATCTTTTTATTTTCTGGTCAATTATGATATGTTATGCCAGTAACTACACCAAAACAAACGTTTAACATGTTTAACAATTAAAAATGTACAACTATTTTGACAGGATTCAGAGTTTATCATATTTATTGAGCTATTCAAACTTTGTCAAGAAATAACCTGAGACAGGTGTCTGGATTAAAAACTACACAGTGTAGTAGAGTTTCTCTGGTACAAACTTGGAAGGATAAACTTTAATGAGCTTCAGTTTCCTCTCTCTCCCTCTCTCTCTTTCTCTTTTCCTTCCCGCTCCTTTTCCTTCAGCAAACTCAACCAGATAATTATTTTTATATAAATATGAATAACACAAAAAGTTTTACTATTGTACAGCTTTTCTATGGAAACGGACGATAGGTGTAACAGTGATTTGTTCAAACTCAACTGTGCTTTGTGTAATTGTTTATGCATTTACAATCATATTTATTAAACAGAATAACGAAGGTCAATGGTCTCCTCAATTCATTACCAAACACAACTGAGACACAGGACGTCACGTTTAGCTCAGGAAAGACATCTTCAGGAATGTTACACTGACTCATTCACCGTAAAACCTCTAACCTTTCCATTTACTTTTTATTAGTTTAACCTAGTTTGAGTGCAGATAATGCAGATAACATATCATTTATATTGTTTTTAATATTAAGAGCTGAAAGATGCTGTAGAGGCAGACAGCTGACTGGGCTCTAAGTGCATATTTCTCATTTTTACTGTTTAACCTGTGGAAAATACAGTAGTCAGGAAAAAAAAAATCTCTAGTTCTAAAACAAAATTCCTCTTTCTATCTCCAGTATGTAACCAATAAGTGACAATTCAGTGAAAATACAGAAACAATTGCACACAAATGACAAATTAAACACTCATTTAACAAAATAAAGTTATTTTGTTAAAGGAGTTATTTGTCAAATCATAACTTTATGCAATGTATGGAGTTTAGCCCTTGTTTACAGTCTGGTTGCTAGGTAACAGTTGCTGAATTACCGCCGCTCATGTCCAACCAGGAAGTAAGTTAACATTATTCATGCATTATAAATGACACAGAATTGTCAAACTGGGGTAAATTAGATGTTAAATTAATAGAATCTTAATATAATCATGTTCACTATGTTTTGGTGAAATGTATAATATATAATTAGTCATGTGCTCTGTTTCCAAATGTATGTAGGAAACAATGAATGTGAATTTTGTTTCCAGATCAGAGCGTTCATGGTGCGGGACTGTGGCACTGAAGACAAACATCATTGTGTCGTTTACATTTTGTGCGATTTAAAGTGTTAAACTGCACCTGTTCTAACTTGCTTTATCATTTGAACTGTTTTCTGTTCTCTTTGTGTTCTTCTTAGCTCAAACATCAGGCCCATTCTTTGCTAAACCGCCGTGAGTGCAGCTCGGTGACTCCGTGACCAATGCGTCCACAGATGAAAGCTGAGAGCGCTGTGACAGGTGACCGTGCGCTCAGAGGGGGGCGAGCGAATGGCCCTGTCCCAGCGGGGCTCAGTCTGCTGCTGCTGTGGCCTTCTGTTGCTCAGAGGAGAGAACAGCGTGATCCCGGCACTGACAGACAGACACGGGCTTTAAAGGAATGTGTGGAAGATGAGAGAAAGTTTAGGTTGAGGCGAGATGTTCTCATTTTTGTTTTGTTTTAAAGTGCGTATGACAGGTTTTCATGATTTTCTAATATTCTCTTTGTTTGGTGCATTAATTAAAATGATAGTTTTACACCAATCAATGGCCGTTTGTGGAGAAAAGTTGAAAAATCTGCAGAACGTTACAGGAAGCAAACAAATAGATGACATCACACGAGGGAGACAAAAGTTATGCATACAAAATAAACTACTTTTTTTTACCCTTTTATAAATTAATTCAACAAAAAAGGTGTTCACATCTATTTTTATGTGTAAAAATGTAAAAAAATCTGCGACATTTGATGAGTTTTGGCCCAGTTTACAGGATGTTGCTATGGTAATTTCCTAGTGTGATGTCATCATTTACAACCAGGAAGTGAAGTTAAAAGCCTAAAAAATTGCTAAACCGTGATAAAATTTGGAAAGTATCTTGGCAAAATGTGAAATGTATTTATGTAAACTACATTTTAGTGAAATGCGTAGCTCAACCTGTCATGGGCCCTTTAAGGTCTGTTTGCTCGCTCAACATAAAGACGCCACTGGAATTCAGCCAAGCAAATAGAGACAAGCCTCTTCCTTTTGGATAACTGCTGCGGGTGATTGTCTTTCAGCTGCAACACGAAGCCACTGGACGCGGTGAGTTGCTTCTAGTTTCCGAAACAACTATGCAGAAAGACAAATCCTGTGCTCATGGAAAAGATGTCAGTGTGTTTGAGAAGGGTCAAATAACTGGCATCAAGCAGAGAAAACAACTAAGGAGACGCACAAACGAATCTACAACAGACCTTAACCGAATGTTTCCCAACCAGGGGTACGGGGACCCCAAGGGGTACTTGAGGAATAACCAGGGGGTACTTGGAATGGTTTCAGGTTTTAAATGAAGATGAAATGTACTTTTATCTGAATAAAAAGGTGTCATTAGTTGTAAATTTAGCATCTTTTTGGAGTATCTTGGATCATACATATAGTTAAAACAAAAATCTAACAATAATAATTGACTATATTCGACTAGTAAACCCATTTATTTGCCTGAAACTCAAGTTAAGGGGTGTAAAATAAAGCTTAGGGGGTACGAGAGACAAAAAAGTTTGGGAACCACTGCCTTAACCCACTGAGAATGTGTGTCGTAATCAAAGCTAAAGGCGGTCCAACCGACTATTAGCGCATGTGACCAAACCAACCAGCGTGTCTAATCTCTATCCAAATATTTTTTAATTATTTAATCGGATCAGCGTTCATCCTTAGATTTACAACGGACACTGTAACCTCGTTTAAAGTTTTAACTTCAAAAATGAGGCAAAGCTCACATTAGCTGTCATCACAAACTGACAAAACATTAAGTGCATACAGTTTATTGAAATGATAAATCAGACATTAAAATTAGTTGGAAACATGATGAAAACTGTAGTATATTTCATCCTTTCTTTTATGCAAACAACAGGAAAAAAGTTTTAAATTGATATCTGTTTGATTTTAGATTTTTTTCCTATTCACCTGCAGTGTCTCATCTTAAAGTCAAGAGATTTTTCCTCATGAACTAAACCATAATGTCCCTTTGAGCTGTGATTTACACAATTTGTTTGCAACTATAACTCCCTGACATCAAGCTTAATTTTACAGATTATCCCACTGGATTCTGCAGGCTCATTAGACTCGTTTCATGAAAGTTACTGAACAACAAGAAGTTACGCATTTACACAGAATCTTGTAGTAAATGCATTTTTTTTTGTGCCTTTATTGTGCACATATGTAATTCCATTTAGCCTTTCACCCATCAAGCGTAACATTCTCAACCTATCTTTTAAATTTGGAGAAATATGAATAATACGTGTTCAAAGATGTAACAAGAGACACCTGGACCATGAGGTTTGTTGGCCTCACAGTTGTCTAGTGGGTTCTATGTGACAAAAATGTGGTCTGACCCTGAATCCCATAAAGTTACAGTGACTTATTAGATTAGATTAGATAAATACTTTATTAATCCCGAAGGAAATTGCATTGCTGTCCGTTGCTCACATTCATACATACATAAAAAATGAAAGACACATTCAAGTAGACATAAAAGATTAAAAGGTGGTAGTTAATACATACCACACTAAACAGCTACAAAATAATTTAAGTCCATAGGGAGTTAAAGGCATTGAAATCAGTGTCTTAAAAAAACAGCAGCACAACTTGTCATCTCCTGCCCCTCCCTGAGGTGGCTGCATTGTACAGTCTGATGGCACGAGGCACAAAAGAGTTCCTCAGCCTGTCCGTGGAGCAGCTCAGTGAGAGGAGTCTAGTACTCACAGAGCTCCTCTGATGGAAAAATACTGAGTACAGGGGGTGGCTCTGATTGGACAGGATCGCTTTAATCCTGGCCAACGTCCTCTGCTCCACCACCTTCTCCACAGAGTCCAGGCTCAGTCCAACCACAGAACCCGCTTTCCTTATGAGCCGATTTAGTCTCAGAGTGTCCCTTTTCCTTGCGTTGCCGCCCCAACATACAACAGCATAAAAAACAACACTGGACACAATAGTCTGGTAGAACATGTTCAACAGCACAGAACAGACATTAAAAGAGGCCAGTCTCCTTAGGAAATACATCCTATTCTGACCCTTTTTGTACAGGTTGTCCATGTTTTGTGTCCAGTTGAGTTTATTGTCCAACTGAAGTCCCAAGTACTTGTAAGAGGGGACCACCTCCACCTCTGCTCCGTCAATAGTGATAGGACGTGGGGATGATGGTGCCCGGTGAAAATCAAGCACCATCTCCTTAGTCTTTAAGATGTTCAGCTGAAGCTTGTTCAGCTGACACCAGCCCTCAAAGTCCTCAACCAAGTTCCTATACTCCCCCTAAATAAACCCACAAACTTTGCATAATGACATTTTTAAGCACCTTGTCCCCTCCGTCTTTGACCTGGTTTTACTGTACTGCACATTGCATAAGTGCTCCCTGCAGCGCTCTCTCTCTCTCTCTCTCTCACTCGCTCTCTCTATCTCTTTCTCTCTCTGTCTCTCTCTCTCTCTCTTTCTCTCCCAAAATGGCTTCCCTTCAGTCTGCGCCAGAAGTGACCTGAGGTGAGACCAAAATATATATCTTCCAGACTATTTAAAATAGACAATCTCTTGCCTCTTAAGCTTTTATTGATGATTTTATTTTATTTATTTAATTTGTTTTGCATATGTATTAATTTATTTAATTTGTATTGATGTTTTTGACATTTTATCTTGATATTTTGTGTTATTATTTGTTTTGTGTATGACAGTGTCTATACTTTCGCCATCCCTGCTGATTGTCCTGGTGATGCGTGAAAAATATGCAGTATCCATAGACATAAAAATAGTGGACAGACGGTTGTCGCTCCGCCCCATTCATGATAATGCGGCTCAGTCATGGAGAATTCAAAATGGCCGCGGGTTAGCCCCCACCACTCCCCCCTTGGTGGGGAGGCGGGGAGAGGGCGACTTTGGGGCGGCCTTTTGCTGACGTACTGCCGTCGTTGTCTCTATGGTTACCGCCCACTCGTAGGTGTATGGCTGCGCCCTGACATTTCCGGCGCGTAAAGCCCGCCTTCTTCAAGAACTTTAAAAAATCACAGCGGCTAAACCAGCCTGGTTCAAAAAAATTCACCCCCCTCAGCGTCGTCACAGAGCCGTAAGCTAACGTTTGAGACCAAAGCCGTATTTTGAGCCAGGCTCTAAAGTAGGTTTTGAAACGTCTAACTCCCCATTGACTTGCATTGAAAAATTCTACTTCTGCAGCAGCCCCTAGTGGTCAGCAGCAGATTGCAAACATGGCAGCCTACAGTCGGCGGCTCAATTTGAGCGCGGTAGCCTCGCCCACTGGCAGTATCGAATGGCTCTGAACAATTTGTTAGATCCTCTGAAAAAAAAACAACTTTCTTTTTATTCTTGTTAGCTATGTAAACTTTTCTTGTGTGACAAACCCTAACCATAACCAGCATGTTCTCAAACCTGACCCTTTTCTTGTTCTTAAACATTACCTGAACCTGCTCCCAGCCCTGACCTCAACAACTATCTTCAAAAATGTGTATTTCTCCGATACCTTAGATGTCACTGAACCACGTCCGCCGAGCCAAAGCCATAGATTTTGATTAACTTTATGCAAATAAGCTTTGAACTCAATGTTGTATCATTTGAAACCTTTGACCCCTGTCCCACAGACTTGAGCGGCTGAATATCAGTGTGAGCTGAGAGCCGGCAGACGCTTTGATTGAGTATTTTGTAAACAACAAAGTCTTCATAAAAGAGTTTCCCTGTATATTATTATTAATGATCATTATTATCTCATACAGATAACGGGGGAGTTTACCTCTGTGAAGATGGCCGCCCATCAAGCGCACTCATCCTACACAGAACAACAAAGAATCAGTGTGAGTGGATTCAGTGCATTTGTGCTCCATCCTCAGAGCATCGATCAAGGCCAGAACACCACGGCACCAGACCTTAAGCCAAAAAAAGAAATAGACTCGGACAAATGTATGCCACATTTACAACAACATTCACAAATACAGAAGTGTGAATGGTTCTCTATTGTTGGTTGACTTTATGTACAAACTTTACTTTTGAACAGAGTGGACTGACAGAAACTGAAATGTTCAATTAATAATTTATTTTATTGTTATTGCAGTTCAATAGACTTGTGTTCTGGTCGATAAAACGTCATCGCGGCCACTTCCCCCAATTCTATCCCTGTGTTTTTTACTGTGCAACGGTAAAATCAATAATTATCCAAAATTATTGATTTAACACGTCGCAGCAGGAAACCCATAGAGATAGAGATAGTGAGGTTCATTTGGCCTTCTGATAATTTACCTAAAGATTGTTTTACAGTGACCGCTGACCTCTTTGTTCCAGGATTACATTGTCCATCCTTTGAATACTATTTTCTAAAGTAATATTCAAAGGATTAATACTAGTGTATTTAGTATTTTTGGGATGGAATGTTTGTGGTTGAATTATGTGTTGACATGGTCCTCGTTGTGTCCTCTGCTGGAGTCTCTGGGAGACTGCAGCGATTGTGTTGAGTCTCAGTATTTTTTCCTTTTGTCTCAGTATTTTTTCTCTCACGCAAATGAGCCAAACGCGAAAGAGTGATTCCTGAAGGAAACTTGTGTTTTCCTTTTTCACGTGGAGTTATAAGGTTCGCAAACAGTTTGTTGCCGAATGGAAGCCTTTTGGGCTCATTCACCACATCGGGTTGAACGTTATTGTTCCCATGTTCACCCTGTGCTGGAGTCTGTAAGAGACTGTGGCGCTCGTGTGGTCGGTTGAGATCTGAAGGACGCTGTTTACGGTTTTCACATCGAATCTGCGGGTTCAGTATCATTTTCCTGTTTTTGATTAGAAACCTTTTGACTTCACCATGAGCCTGTGCTGCAGTCTTACCTGCCTCTTTTGCCATGCTCTTCAGAATCTCTATAGCCTCACGAGAGTTGCATGGCTGGTCCTCTGTTTGTTCATGCTTCAGGTTTTGTACAGGTACTTCATGGTCTGTATTTTCATTTACTTTTTCATTTGTATTTAAACCATCATTAGCAAATTTACCCTCAATCTCCTCCAACTTATTTTCAATCGTGTCTAATCTCTCGTTTTCTAAAACCGAGTCTATTTGAGCCACAGCGTTGTGTTGTTCCAGCTCTGACAGGCGCCTCTCCATGTCAGCTATGCACCGATCTTTAGCGGCGCAGACATTCAGCAGCTCACTGAGCCTATTCTCCATTACACTACGCTCCTCTTTCATTTGCTCTAACTGTTTACAGTAGTCGCACTCTTCTCTTGGAACGTCAGGTACTCTGCTGTTCTGAGCGCGCATGGCCTCCATCTCCAGGCGCAGGGCTTGCACCTGTCGGCTCATCTCCTCATACACAGAGGAGATGGCACTGTCACGCTCTGAAACAAAGCGATCATGAGACGCCTCCAGATTAAGCACCCGGACCTCCAGGTTGTTTGAATTTTCTCTCGGGAACGCAAATCTGACTCTGTATGTGCGGTCAGTTTCAGTCTGAATGGACATGTCTCTTGTGTTTACCTGCAGAGCCTCTCGGGAACAAGTCAGACTCTGCTGAGACGTTTCAGTTTCAGGGCTCTGGTTTGTCTTATTATCGCTATTTGTATTTTGCATTTTGCTGTAATTGTTTACAGTTAAAATGTAAAGTTGATTTTGGTCACTGACAATGGCAATAAACCTTTTGTCTGATTCTAATCTGTAAAAAGTTATGTCTACAGTTATATGTGTGCACTCTGCTCTGCTTTCTCTTTGCATCTGACTCTAACCTCTGACCGCAGCTCTAACCCTGGTCACCAGAGCTGATGACATCATGCTTTGGAACCTGTGCTTTGATGCGGCTGTTGCCAAGGAGACGGAGGGACATCTCTCCATGGAGATGGGAACGGGATTGTTAAGTGATGATGTCAGACGGAGTGAATAATTTGGATGGTTAAACTGACGTAGGTGAATGAGCAATGACCAATACAAACAGTTTACGATGAACTGGCTCTGTTTTTCATGTTTTTAATGAAACAGTAGCTAATTACATCGTAATGCACCTTTAGGAACACTTGTCTGCCTAATTCTTCCTTTTTATTTAACTTAATACACTACAAAAAGTGGATTTTAAGAAAGTAAAAAAGACTTATAACGAGAAATAAATTCTTATTTTTTCTCTAAAAAGAAAAAAAATCTCGTCTAGGAAAAAAATCTTAAGACAAAAAATCTTACTTTAAGAAATAAAACCTAGCCTTTTCTTATTAAGATATATTTGCTAAAATCTGTTATATTTTTGCTTGTAACAAGATACAAAGGTTATTTTGAATCTTATTTAACTGTAGACTAAGAGTATTTTTTCTTAATTTGAGAAAAAGTAAGAATACAAACATGTCTTGATATCATTATCAAGAAAAAAGCTGTAATTCATGGGAATAAATTAGATAATTTTACTTATATCAAGCAAAATTTCCTTGAAATGTGATATCCAATAAGAAATTATTGCTTACATTTTACAATTTTAAGGATATTTTTCCAACATCTAGTCTTAAAATGAGCAACTTACAAACAAATCTTTACTGATTTATTCTTTTTTTGAGTATAATTTCCTTGAATTTCCCCCTTCATTCAGAACATCTGGCTTAAATCAAGCCATTTACAGGGAGCAACTGGCTTAAATTGAGACATTTTTTCTTGTTTTTTGACTTGTTTTTTTCTTGATCATCAGAAAAAAAAATCTTAAAACAAGTTTTCTAAGCAAGAAATATTTGCTTACCCCATTGGCAGATTTTTTGCTTAAAACAAGCAATTTTAGTCCAATTTTAAGTTTTTTTTCCTTGTATCTAGTAAGGCACTTTTTGCAGTGTAGTACCTACTTAATAGTATCTACAACACTTCTCTATCCAGGCCTTTGGTCCAAGAGTAAAAAGAGTTAATTAACGTTACCACAGACTAAACAGCTATGAGCCAAACATAAACTCACTTTATCAATTCAAGACACTTTTTTAATTCTTATGCAACGTAAATCAATGAAGGGAAAGCTGTTCGTATTGATTGCTGATGTATTTGAACAAAACTGAGCCCAGACTGTGGCACAGTGTCAAAAACAAAACAAAATCAGAACACTAAAGCAGCATAAACTAAACCTTTTGCAGCACAAACCAGCACAAACGAAGCACAAACGATTGACATAGTTTCTTTGTGGATGTGCGTTTGATGGGGCCAACTGGTCGTCAGTTTTTCTTTTCTTTCAACTTTTTACTTTTTTTTTTACTTTTTACTTACTTTTTACTTTTACAATTTTACCTTTTTCACTTTTGGTCTCCCTGTATCATGAACCTGCCAAATTATGTTTCCAGTTGCTTCAAGATTGACACCCTTTCTTCAGACTGCGTTCACTCATTCACACACACCACATCAAAAATAGAGACTAAACCTGGAACTAAACCTGGACTAAACCAGGACTGGAACTGGATCAAGTCATCTAAACAAAACCAGGGTTAAATAGGACTAAACCAGAGCGCAACATCAGAACAAGTAAAATAAAAAAAAAGTGATTAAAAAAGCAAATGTAACGGTTCCTGTTTCTGTCACTCCATGACAATTAATTGCTATTTTATTTTATTAAAATGTTGGATTTATTATGTGAAAACTAAATGAATACTATTTCAAACTGATCTTAAGGTTTTTCAAATCAGCAAAGAAGCGTGCATGCCAAATTTAATTCATCATAGAACTACTAACAGTCAGTGATAGAGCTCCCCCTGCAGTTCTTTTGCGAAAATACACTACAAGTGAAAAGACGCAAAAACATTTCACATTGCCAGATTATTTGAAAATGTTCTCAGGATAGTTGTCTTCAGGTCGATATCGGCAAATGTTGCAGCTGGTTTTACGCCCAGGGACAACAGGGGGCGACGATGAGCGCTTCAAACGCGGAAAATACATTTGCAACCACCACACAGACTTCCAAAGACGTTTAATAAGGTAAAAATGTTACTTAGTTCTTCAACTGTGAGGGCCATTTCAGAGTTTGGGGCCGACCGCAGAAGGCCCTGTCCCACCTAGTTATATTCATCTTATTCTGCCCCGCCCACTTTTGCCGTTTTTTGCCACAGATACGCACTTTTGTTGTAAACGCACTTCCGTTTGACGAGAACTCCGTTAAAGTAGATTGATTTGTGTAAAATGTTTAATGAACACGAGAAACAACAAGTCACAAACGATTTCCTGGTCAGTCTGAAAACGGCTTTTTATTCCGTGTAGAACTTATTTTCTGTTGAGCTCGTCGGCTCCGAGTAAAATAAACGGAAACAAGATGGCGGCGCCCTCGACAACTTCCGGAATAAGGTGAATAGAAAAAGATTCACGTGTCAAAATGATTCCTAGATTTAATTTTCCTCAAAAATTACAGATGTAAAAAGTAAACGCAACTCAAAACTAACCAACTCTGCTATTGCATGCGATTTCTTGCTATGAATTAAATTAAATTATAAATCATTGCCATTGCTTTAACCTGCATTGCTAAGACACATTTCCCTCAGCTATAACTGTTTCTATTAAAACCTATTCTGATCATGTCTTTTTTAATGGCCCCTGATGGCATGTTCGATTAAACTAATGGTAACACGAGGAGCACTAAATGGAATGGGCCTATTAGCTTATTACGGCTAATGTAGCATACTATTATAACAGTGAAATTAAAGGTGCACTATGTAACCTTTCATGTAATATGCATTTTAGAGACCGTGGATGTTAATGTCAGCCCTGCCTCACACCGACACTAAAAACAGATCGGTATGCACGCTAGGTCGTTTGCATTTTTGGTTTGGGAACAGCATTAGCAAATTTCGGCGGGAACTGCTTCATAAACAATGTGTAAATGGAATCACATCGGTATTCCCTGTGTGCGCTTCACGGCAGATGTTTGCATATTCATGGACTGTTCTGGACTTTGTTTAGCGGCTCATAATGTGGCTTTTCCTGATAACTGGATCATCGTTGCATGGTTTAGTCATTGAATCTTAATGAGTTACGGTAATTGAACCATCTGTGCATGTTCATAGATGAAAATGACTGAATTCTACTACATAAAAATTAAGACAAGAATTGCACTTTGTTGAAAATGGAATGGGAAACTATTAAAATTAGAATAATTGGAGTTCACCACATTGTCAAGACAATATGGACAACTTTTAATAGGCTAATCATAATGTTAATTTGTCACTCAAAGATTCTTTACATGCAAAGAAAACAAAAATAAGACTAGCATATAGCATTTAGGAAAGACAAAGGCCAGTTTGAACAGTTAAGTTCAAAGCTGTTATTTTGTGAGGTCTGAGGGGGTGGTAGCTTTTCTGGAATAGTCCACAGTGTGGCATTAAACTCTGTGTAGTTCCACAGAGACACGCAGGTGACAACTCCAGGCCAAGTTACAAGTCACATCCATGGAAAGGCAACCCTGGTGGGAATGTACTGTGTGTTTATCAAGGTATATCCCAGCAATAACGACACCTATAACTGAATGAATGCAAGACTGACATGTTTAAAGTGCACATGACAGTCGACTACACATTTACCAAAAATGTTGCAAACAGGTTTAAGATTTAAAAAAGAAATGTTGGCTGTTGACCTTATTCTGCCCCGCCCACTTTTGCCGTTTTTTGCACTTTTGTTGTAAACGCACTTACATTTGACGAGAACTCTGTTAAAGCTAATGATGAACGAGGGAAAAGTCTGCGCTAAAATGTTACATAAAGTAGGTTGATTTGTGTAAAATGTTTAATGAACACGAGCAACAACAAGTCAACAACGCTCTGATTTTCTGGCGTCTGAAAACAGCTTTTTAGTCCTTTTAGAACTTATTTTCTGTTGAGCTCGTTTGCTCCATGTAAACTAATACAACGGAAACAAGACGGCGGCGCGTAAGGCAACTTCCAGAACAAGGTGAATTTCGCTCCAGTTTTTCAGTGGAGTTTATAATTGTACTTCCTGGTTGAACATTGGTTCCACAGCTGTTACCTGTACAGTAAAAGTACAGTTTTTTAAGACTTTGTTGAAAACCCATTTGTTTGCACGGGCTTTTAACACGAGCTGAGCAGAACATTTGTATTGCTTTTTAGCTTGTTTCTGTCTGTTTTTGTCTTATTGTATTTTATATTGTGTCTGTACAGCACTTTGGGCCATTGTGGTTGTTTTTAAATGTGCTTTATAAATACATTTGACTTGACTTGACTTGACTAAACATGTGTCAACATCCATATAAAGTACACAACAGCGATGATTTGGCAAATGATAATACCTGGTGACTCCTTTGTTTTGATAAATTGTTGTTTAAAGAGTCAGAAAAATACGGAAACGTATTGCATTCATTTGAATAATAAAAGTTTCTGTTTTAACGAGAAAAGTTTCTGTTTTAACGAGAAAAGTTTCTGTTTTTATGACAATAGTTTCTGTTTTAACGAGAAAAGTTTCTGTTTTTATGAGAAAAATAAATCCTGTTTTAACAAGAAAAGTAAGTGTTTTATGAGCAAAATACGGTGTTTCCTCAGGGCTGTAAGTTTAGGCGGAGCTGGCTAGATGCTACTACCGAGGCGCAAATGTACGATTTAGCCAGTTTGATACGCTTTTATTTTGATTTAGGCTTACGACATTGGGAGATTTTGGTGTCACTGAGCAGTCTTGACGGTATTGTCATCAGCATGTCAACTTTGCGACGACATCTGAAGGATCTGCGCCTGTTCAGACGCAGCTCCACCTTCTGTTTGAGCGCGTCTCCAATAGTATCGCATTGATTTCAATAAAACATATGTTGTCTCATAAAAACAGACTTATTTAACCCGGAAAAACAGAAACCTTTCTCGTAAAAACAGGATTAATTTTAGTCGTTAAAACAGAAATTACTTTTCTCGTTAAAACAGGATTTATTTTCTCATAAAAACAGAAACTTTTCTCGGTAAAACAAAAACTATTGTCATAAAAACAGAAACTTTTCTCGTTAAAACAGAAACTATTGTCATAAAAACAGAAACTTTTCTCGTTAAAACAGAAACTATTGTCATAAAAACAGAAACTTTTCTCGGTAAAACAGAAACTATTGTCATAAAAACAGAAACTTTTCTCGTTAAAACAGAAACTATTGTCATAAAAACAGAAACTTTTCTCGTTAAAACAGAAACTATTGTCATAAAAACAGAAACTTTTCTCGTTAAAACAGAAACTATTGTCATAAAAACAGAAACTTTTCTCGTTAAAACAGAAACTTTTATTACTCAAATGAATGCAATACGTTGCCGTAGAAAAATGTTGCGGTAAATTGTCCCTGCTTTTTGGATGGAATGTCGCTCATTGATGACATCACAGCGGGATACTTTTTGAAAACTACTTCCTGTATTTTCCAAATTTTTCTTGTCAAACGGCCACTTATCGTTGTAAAACTTGAATGAATATTTACCACAGGTTCCATCCGACCAAACTAAGAGATCATTACAAAAACATGAAAACTTGTCAAATGCACTTTAAAACCCTGGTCACATCTGTGGAGGGGCGACCCTGCTCTCAGTGTTAATGTATATTTATCAAGGTTTCCTCATAAACAACAACATCTGTAATCGAACGAATGCATGCTAGATGAGTTTAACGTCATATTGTGGGAAATTCCAGTCAAAATAATAACATCTAACATCCAAAAGTTTTGTTTTCCTCACCAAAGAAGAAGAAAATACTTCACAGAGTCCGTGCGATGTTAAAACGAGGTGTCCCTAAAACAAATACAAAAACATCCACAGTCAATTCACATTTACCAAGCATTTTTTTTCTTCTTTTGAGGTTGAACGGCTGCCACGGGTGATGACGTTTATGTATGTGTGTGGGGGAGGCGCTCTATCCTGCATGACAACGCAGGGTTTGACGCATGGGAGACGAAACACGGCGCTGACATGTGGGAGGCATTATTTATTTAGTGCATTTCATGATGCTGCCCTCTCCTGGTTATTATGCACATACATCATACTGACACCTGCATGAAGAGATACCAGCAGAGCAGCCAGCACTGTGCCTTTGGATTCTCATGCATTTATTAGGATTAGCATTTGGGGAATTGAAGCCTAATAAATGTGAAACAAACTAGGAACTTGCTTTGGTGGTATAAGGTGCAACATAACAATGAATAATAATAATAGAAAGGTAAAAAAAATAGATTATGTTAGAATAAAATCAGGAAAAAATCAAATATGTGTAGAATAAATGATAAAGCTGATGTAATCGCAGTTATAAGTTCTGTATTCTTATTCTGACTTGCTAAGGTTAACTTCAACTTTAACATCTCTTTAGCACCTGTTTTGTCAGCTCCCAGTCCCGGTCATAAAGATAGATAATGGGCATCTAATCCTTTTATGACGTCCTTTCAAGCTGAAGTCTGGCTTTAACTGGAAACACCACTGATAGCTGTTGTTTTTCATAAATATTGATAGTCACATATGTCCTTGCTCTGGTTTCACTATGATGTTTCATGTTGTCTCCTCATGATGTGATAACTATGTCTCCACCTATGTCTCGTGTATAAAAAGCATGTGTTCTGATTGTCATGTACCTCCGTCGACCAGGGAGAGGTCACTAGGTCAGGGAAAGGTGACTATTCACTCTGGTACCAGTGAATAAATCAACTCATTGATCAGACTCATTCTCTCTGCATTTTTATTGTTTAACTTGTTTTAGAAATCCACAACATTAATTCCCCGTAACACTGATCTAATGAAAGCAGATTTTGTCAATAGCAGGCGACAGGAGCTTCATTATGAACAGTTTTGAGTTTTTTAAAATATAATTTAAAGTGCCCATGACAGGTTGAACTACTCATTTAACTAAAACACAGTTAGGATAAATATATTTCAAAATTCTGCTAAATTTTTGCAGTTTTACACCAGTTTTTTTAGGTTTTTGATATTACTTCCTGGTTGTAAATGATGGCAGCACACCAGGAAATTACCAAGAAACCACACAGGTTTCTACACAGGGCACAGAACAAAATTCTTCTAATGTCACAGATATTATAAATTTTTTTTAACAAAGAAAAATACACACAAACACTTTATTTTGTTGAATAATAATTTTGTGTAAAACTATCATTTATATTTACAAGATGTCATACGCGCTTTAAGGATTTCAGAAAGAGAAAAAGTTCATAAGAAGAGATTATGATAATTCTAATTCAATTGTCAAGTCAAGTCAAACATTATTTCTATTGCACGTCTAAAACAATGGGATATTTCCGGTCTTGTTACTGAGCCCTGCGGGACACACAGTAGAAATAAAGTGACTGCACAGTTGGAGTTGATCTAATTTTCTTTCTTCACAGTTTCTCACCTTTGATGGGACTTGGGATACTATAGAAATGTAAGAAAGGCAGAGATGATCAGATATTCATGGATTAAGTGTAATAATCTATCATATTGAAACAACAACCTGAGATTTAATGCCTTCAAATGTACCACTCAATTAGACATTCAAGTTGGTGAAACATTTAGAACATTCAAAGTTAAAAGTGATCAACAAGTCCATGTCCAAACAAAAGCACACCAGCATTAAAGAGAAGCAAATAACTAATCTAGAACTTGATACAAAAGTAAAAGTTCTGAAGTCAAAGTTATTTTTTTTACAGACACCTTATACTTTTGCAGGTGTCAGAAAAGTGGAAAGCACTCTTCCTTTGGTTTGAGGAGTTATTTTTTTTTTTTGCTATTAACTATTTTTTATTCAGCTTTTTGTATAAAATCTTACATTTGTGCCATTTTTTGACACTAGACAGACAAACAACAGAATACAAACAAACAAACAAAAAAATAATACAAATTACAACTTAATAATTGAAACATTTTTTTTTGTATTAATTAAAATTAAATGACCATCATAAATAAACAGCTAAATTACAACAGCAAAAAAACAACAACAAAAAACAAAACAAAAACACAAGTATAAAAATAATAAATAAGGAGTTATTGTTAGCACGTTCCTTGACATCTTGCCTAAAGATTTTGAGTTCAAGCCCCAGCTTTTAACAAATATATATGCATACTTTACTGGAAAAAAAAATAAGAAATTGATTCAAATGTCTACAGTTGATAAAAAATCTGATAAATTCTTTATTTATTTGCTTTAACAGGTCTCAAAATCTGTGCGATATACTGTAGTTCTCAGTGTTGAACGGGTTTTTCTATGTGCTCCTTTTGCTTGACTATTTTTTTTCCTCCTGTATCTGTATATTTTTAAGTCGCACTATAGTTTTTCTAGTTTAGGGTCTGTCATCCCATTTGTTTCGCTTTGCCTGGAAGGTTCCACAGTATGATATAAACTCATGTATGTGTCATTTATCCTGTTAAATTAGGTTTTATTGCCTAAAAAGTAATTGCTTTGCTGCAGGAGATTGCATAGCTTTATTCCATCTCCAGGAGAATCGAACGTTTCCCCACACACTGCACCTTTAAGTAACAAAACGTACACTTCATCCACCACTGATAACTTACAAATCATCTTTGGAGAGTAGAAGTGTGTGTTTGTTGCAGTGTCTCCCCGTCTCTGTGGCTGGAGGGCAGAGAGGACGAGCAGGGACCAGCTAGAAATTATTTATAGTTAAAGTCAAGTACCAGAGAGGAGCCAGAGCTAACAAGGCAGACCTCCGGAGGGTCTCCAGGGGAAAGGGGGCACGGGCCTGACCCATTCACCGACATGCTGCCTCTGCGGGCCGGATATGTGCTCCTATTAGCTGCACTGAAGAGCTCGATTTGATCCACGAGGAGCGTCCCACTGGAAGAGAGGGATGAAGAGGAGCGAGGGGTGCCTTTGTTTGTGACCTAGTTATGTTAAAAAGACACTCAAGTACATGCAGTTTTAGTTTGTGTTTTTGAATGACTGTAATGTGTGTTTTTGTTAATACTTTTTTTTTTTCCAAGATATGAAACTTCTCTCTCTCTTTAAAGTCTGGATGATATGCATATCTATCTATCTATCTATCTATCTATCTATCTATCTATCTATCTATCTATCTATCTATCTATCTATCTATCTATCTATCTATCTATCTATCTATCTATCTATCTAAAGAAAGTTCCTCAAAATAAGACATAATAATAATAATCATAATCATAAATTTAAATAAATAATCAAAATTATGTGTATCTTATGTTGATTAAGCTCAATTACATCTTCCAACGTCAAAAATAAATAGGTACATTAAAATCTCTTTTAGTTTGCTAGCGCTACCTGCTGTATTTTAACATCTACAGAACAATCTGTTTACTTTTCTGAGGAAAGGCCAGGTCAAGTTCAGGTCTGTTAAGACTCAGTTGTGACTGGACTTGAATTAGTTGTGCTTAAAATACACAAAAAGGAAACATCAGAAGAGTGAATCAATGAAGAGCCCCTATCTATAAAATGATAAAATGATGAAAACGTCCATCATTTTCACATGAAAACTCCTTTACTTCATTTAGCAGATCTGAAAACCCACCATTAAAATCTACAGCTAAAGATTGTTTTCAGATCTGCAAAATAAAAGTGTGAGTGCGATGAATATTTTCATATAATCCTTCTACTGTAGGATGAAACTTTTTTTCTTCTGGCAATTTACAAATAGATAAATAAATGAATACAGAAAAGACTGAATATGTTATCAGCCTAAACATTAGCACACATTAAACCCCATTACTGTTTCTTGCCGCACACACAACAAAGTCATGAGTTACAAAAGGGCTGATCCTAGTGATGGGCGAATTGAAACAGGTTTTCCAACACAGTTTCGAAGCCCCGAAGCGCATGCGCTTCGAAACACTGCTCCGAAACACGATTCAAAGCGCTTGTCATGTGACCTAGATGGTTCATGAAGCTCTCACGTGACTCAGACGGTTCATGAACCGCTGTTGTTTCACAGGTGTTTCAGTAGAGGGGGCTTTCGTTTCGAGCCTGGGTTCATTGACAGGGCTTTAAACAAACCACACAACAGCGATCTGTCTCAAACCCACGACTCCATAAAGTCTCAACCTGCTCCTGAAAAATTTGAAAAAAGTGTTTTCGCGTCGGACTCATGTTGAGGGTTCATGAAAAGTGAGATAAGTAATAATTCATAGATCAAATTGCTGCAACTTTCGTGCAGCGCCCTCCGTCTACAATACAAGATGGTGAAAGTGTGTGATAGTGTCACATGGTGCAGTGGTTAGCGCACTGCGCTGACAGGTGTGAAATGCTGAGTTCGAGACCCGACGAGAGTTGCTATGTGCTTTTGAGGTTTTACTGCGTTTCAGAAGTAAAGTAGTAAAGGGACAAATAAAATTATACAGTAGACTGTATCCTTCCACAGGAGGAAATTGTGGGCCAATTATTGAATAAAACCAAAATTGTAACACATTTGCTTGCTCTCATTTAATTTTTTGTCTTTTATATTCATATTATTGTAGAAACAAAAATGCATCAATAATACACAGACATAACATATTAGTTAGTTATTTTAGTTATTTTATTGGCAACCATAGCACATTGGGATTTGGTTTGAATCACTGTGGATGTTGTGGTATTAAAACATACCACTAGATGTCGCTCTGGAGAAGTGTTTCGAACTGTGTTTCGAAGCCTCGAACCGTTTGGTTCAAATGCTTTGTTGTTTCATGAGGCTTCACTTTGCCCATCACTAGCTGATCCGAGCATTCGATATGGAAATGTAACATGCAGCACACGAGCCAGGATTACATTTACATTCTGCTGATCACTCCTGGATCTGGAGACATGACTTTTCTGACATGTTTTCTTTTGTATGCACCGAGCCGCTTGAATGGGGCTTATGTTTTGACTACGCAAAGGCTCATCAAAGAAATGAAAAGGCAGAGTATGATTTGTTAGTTAAAAAACATAGCTCCAGGGCAGCAACTGTTGGGAGAAAAAAGACAATTTTTCTAATCTTTTCTTACTAATAATTGTGAAAGTAATATTTATGAAAGTGAATATATTTATTTTGTTATTGGTATTTTAACCTCTTAAGCCAAGGAGATTATCAAGCTGCTGGACACCCTGGTAACCCTCTTATTTCCAGTCAAACTGATCATTCTGGGATAAATCAGGATCAATTTGAACTCAAAACAAAAAACAAAACAAAACAAACAAACAAACAAAAAAGAAATAAATTAAATTACCTTCAGTTATTAAAGAGCAATTGTCAAAACCCAACAAATGCCCAAAGTAGTGTTAATTAGACCATCCTCCAGACGCTTTAATCTAGGCGGGATTTGACATATCGCTCTGCACAGAACTTGTTCCTACTTATAATTAGAATAAATCAGACATCAGAGGCCAAAACTACAGAGTCTCAGCATCAAAACGAGCCCAGACGTTTGTTTGTGCTCCAAAGGGTTCAGAGACGGCTTCAGTTTGAAATGGAGCTCATTTTGGTCGTTTTGCAAAAAGTAGCCATCGAGGTCAGGGGTTTAGAGAGTCAAATGTGTGAACAGTTTACCCAGGTTACATATTTAGGGAAAAGAGACATGTTAAAGTTGTAATTAAAAGTAAAATTTCAAGTACGCTCATTGCTTACAACTGTGTTTTTCTAACCTTTCTGAAAAACGATTGAAAAGATACCACAAAGCACATGTTAAACCTTCCCAAATCAGACTTTTTAGCAGAGGAGGGACTAAGTTATTGTTTCAAGTCTCAAGTAATTCTCAAAAGTTCAAGTCAAGTCCCAGTCCTCTGCTTTGAGTTTCAGTCCTTTCAAGTCCTCGTACCACATTGTTGTACTTAAAAAAAAGTCCTGACAACCAATAAAGAAGTAAGGAATGACTTTTTCTAGTTTGTTCCTATAAAAATAACACATTTTTTGAGTCACTAAGCTCTAAGTCCGGGTCAAATCTCAAGTCTTAGTACATTTTCAGTCATCAAAACTGTGACTCGCATTTGACTCGAGTCCAAGTCACAATTTACATTACAATTTACAAAGTCCACACCTCTGCTTTTGTAGTATATAATGTGGAAAATAATGTCTGTGTCATGTTCAGGACACTCCAAAATAGGAAATTATTAAATGCAATGAATGTTTGGATGCGTTAACTCAAACTAGACATATTTTTCAATTCTCACCGAGCAGTACTTCAGGAAAATCAAGGCCTTAGAACATATTGGATTCTACTTTTCCAACAAATGCTGTACACTTTGGCGTGCAGTCGCCCTCTACCGCCAGCAGGGGGAGTTGTAGCTCTGTCATGTGCTCAGTGGAAGTGGCCTCTGACTGCAAACTGACAGGAGCGGCCCACCACACAACCCCGGCTCCTCTGCCCCGCTCCGTCTGGTTCGGGGGTTTTGTTTAATAGGATTTTCATTGTGACGTGTGGCTGCCCGCGGACTGTCGCGCGCTCGGTGCCAGGAGCGCTCTCAGAGTTCATCATGGTTGTCTAAACACTGAAATCTGATCTGCTTTTGGAAAGTTCAGCAAAACGGCGAAGTGACGGAAGTGTTTTGATTCTGCTGCTTATCTTGGACAGGGCTGTTCCGGTTTCTGTTGAAGTGAACAATAAAGAGAGCATTTTTGTCAGAGTTTGAGGAAAGAATGTTTTGGAGTTATGTATGGTTTTGCAGTTTTGAAAGAGACCGAAGCTTCAGCAACACACTGTTTGACATTATGCTCTCTGGATTAGCTAAAGTCACTCACTGTCCTCACAGACTCTGGGGGAAACTGCATAAAATCGTTAAATCTATATATTTTTGGAACAATAAAAGAATAATCTGACTTGTCTATAAAAAGTGTGAAAGTAAATAATTTAAGAAAGAGACCCACGACTAATTTGACATAAACAAACCCCTTTAAAAATTTAGTGAAGTATTTATAATGCATAGATAAGGGGCGTGGAAACTCTCTGTTGATTCAACAGGAAACTCAACTTTTCCCCTCTTCTAAACTGTTTCCTGGCAAATTATGTGTATCTTAATTAAACTAATTAAAGTCGAGTTACTACTGAGTTTTAATGAACGTTGTTGACCTGGCGTTGCCTCCGAAAACTCAACAAATTCTCTCTTGCTGTTTAAAACCAGCAGGTGGCGCTGGCATCGCGGTAGCATTTGCCATAAGCATTCATGGATAACTAGACACATTTGGACCGTTTGACCACTATATTCTTCTCTGTCTTTGTGTTTGGCACAATATAATTCCTAAACTGGGCATTTGCTCTAGTTGGAGGACAGTTGGATGACAAATCTGCTGTTCTACATTGAAATAAATGTACTGTTTCCCCTGCACAGGTCTGTTTGAGAGTGTCCCCTCAGATGCCGAATGTATCGAAGAAGCACTAGCTATAAGCACCAAGAAAATGACAAGCATTAGTTGGCTTATAATACAGAATAAATGTTAATAATCCACAAACTGAAAACATGTACAAAATGTTTGTAGGAGCCTTAATAAATTGCTCATTAAACTGTTTTAAAAAAGGTGATAAATGAAGTAAATACATGCGCTCGTGAACAACAAACTCATTTTTATTAACACCCTGGTTTAAAATGGAACCTTGTAATTTATAAAGTGTTACAAATGATTTCAGACGAATAATTTGATGGAAAAAAATCACGCCAAACAGAATCGAGAGTGCGGCTTAAATTGAATCCCTCAGAAGTTCACGGAGAGCTACAGATGCTGCATTGCGACTGGCAAGTATCCTCATCTAACTATTCATCATAAACCCGGCTCAGAGTTATTGTGTCTCATAAAATATTTTATCTCATTTCAGATAGAAGTGTAATTTTCCATTTTCTCTCTCTCTCTCTCCAGCTCCATCCATCTCCCTCTCGCTCTCCTTCATCGTCTTTCTTCCCGGCAGACTCCGGAGCATGAGTTGTGTATAGAGCGGGGTCACACTTACCTCCACAGATGTCAGCACAATTAGTCTTTTAATGCCTCATTCATTCTTGTCTCATTTTAACAGCCCGCTCTGAAGCCAGTCGTCTGGTTGGAAATGCGGTCATAGGTTGTTTGAGCCAACTGCTTATTAAGAGCTAAAGACGTGAACCGACTCCACCATATGCAGAGAAGTTGGTGGATTTTTACAATTTAAGAACTTAAACAAGGCTGTTAAGTTTTTGGAAAAGGTCAGGTAACAATGTGCCTGTCATTGTTAGGTTTGTTTTAAAACGTATTCACTTCGACTTTGATTAAATGAGATTGTGTACAGTGGCGGTTCTGGAATTGTGGGGGCCCAAGGCAAAATCATGTCCAGGCCCCTCCTCATCAAGTGTGATTTTCTGTCGTGTCCCTTGAATTTTTCTAGAGAGAAAGCTTTTGTTTTTTGTTAATTTTCTTTTTTTGTTTGTTTTACGTGTGGTGGCTGGACAGGTTCATATCATACATTTGGGGTGGAAAGTATTGGATAATTGTAATCCATATGTGCAATATCTTACATGTTCTAAACTGTTTTATACAGGGGGGTTGGGGGTCCTTCCCCAGAATAATATTAAAGAAATCAAAGCATATTTCACTCTTGTTGGCGCTTCTCAACACATGTTCAGCTAATTTAAATGATATTGTTGTTGTAGTTTTTTAGCTATTTATTATTTTGCTTGTACAGTGTACTTTTTTCTTGTTTAAAGTACACTGCGCTACTTTAATGTGATATAGAGAGAACTGCAACTTTTTCAGAGCCTTGCGTTTTTGATGATCGACGGGCATGTTTTTGGGCGCTCTGCTGTGGCCTGTTGCCTAATGCTAAGTCTGTCGCTGATTGTATAGATGTTTGGTTGGCACGAGTCAGAGCATGGAGGTCCTGGGTTCGATACTTATCATGGGTTTCCATTCTGTGGGCTTCTCAGCGGATTTACTTTTGTATTGCCTGTCAACCTAAATAACGCGTCAATGCATCTGTCCACCATCTGAGTAGTTCAGCCCATTACCCCTGGGATACCACAGTGAAAAAAGACATCCAAAGGACACTTTTCCCTATCAGTGACAATAAACTACTTGTTTTTGAAGGAGCTTGTGGGTTAAATTCCCCTGTATCTCATCTAGATGTTCCTATAATACAATATAACAGGGTCCTCTTCTCCTAGCAGGTTGTACACATAATAATTTCCTTTTCAAATGAATGTGAGAGCATGCATGTGTGCTACTGATGATCTATTGTTTTTGTACCGTAATCTGTTCTGCACTGTATTTTCATGACCTCTTCTTGTCTCCACAGATATGTTTCACAGCGTGGCATTAAACATATCTATCTCCATAAAGACAAGCAGATGGCGCCACCCGGTCAAAGTCTGTCCTGTGAGGAGGCGATCCCTGTTTTTCAATGTGTTTTTGAGCAATAAAACCACACGCAATGAGATAAACGCTAGATAAATCCAGGTAAAGTTATAACACGTCTATGGACAAGCAGGTGGTTGACCGCACACCACAAAAGGGACGCCCTTTAAGACCGCTGAATAGATCACGTTCACATTAACGAGAGAGATGATGTCATAACCTGAAATGGATGGCGGGAGACACTTTCCCCAATTGATTGCACCCAACTTTGTCATGAAATATCTCAAAAGTTAAACCACAAATGTTAAACCTGATGATTTCTCTTAGTGACTAGACCCGAGAACTCATTACAACAATTAATGAATCACTAATAGCTGAATTAATAATAAATGTGAATGGTCTGTCCCATCACCAAAGCAAAACACGGAGAGTGAAATATTAAAGTTTAAGAGAAAGTTTTCTTGTTGTGTTTCCAGATTTTCACCTGGCTCCCACTGGACACTGTGGAATTCTGTCTCTGCTTTACAAATCACACGGAGCGGAGCAAAGGTCAGTCACATTCTTTTATTTAAACATACAGAGGTGTTGCAATAGAAGCCAGAAGTCCAAAATTTGTTAGATACATAGCCGTCTTACACGTTTCTGTTGCAAGGTGTTGTCTCGTCTGATTTTTTCATGTGTTGAGCATATTCATCCAATAAAATTCAGTTACTAAACAAAGGAGAAGCATGAAAGTTAGACTTGAAGGTCATGCGTATCACAGGTAGAAGAGACGCATTGTGCAGATCCAACAGAAACTTAGCAGATGTCATTGAATAGGTACTTGTTTGACATTTTGTGTTTTTCTAGCAAGTGTATATAATGGATTATATTACTAGGAATAGTAATTAAAGCATGTAATATGTTTTTTTTCTTCAACACAGGCCGTGATACAGGACATAGCGGATGGCTGAGGGCTCAAACTGCCCTTCAACACAATCTGATGACCCCTGACCAGGACTTCGGCACCAGAGTTCACGATACTGCTTGGTTCAAATGCAGAGAATGAATTTACTTCTCGACAAATAAATCAAGTATACTTTAACCTTGACTCAAACTACCATCTTTACGTTGAACTTCATGCGTATTGAAAGCTGCCATGACAATTTCTCCAATGTGAGATCAATAAAGTCCTTGTCTTTGCAGAGAAATGCATTATTCTCATTGTTCCCATTCCTCCCGTGTCACTGCAGCGATCTGTCAGGAGCAGGGGGCGACCGCAGACAGCGCCTGGAGCATCGTGGTCAGCATTAGCCAACTGCTAATCCAACTGGACACTCAGAAACAATACAGAAAGGCCATTTGATGCATTATTCATTCTCTTCTCTCAGTCACACTTGGACTTGGTGGTGGAAAGCAACTTCAGGAGCTATGCAAGTGCGGCAGACAATCTACGCCGATTCCACCAGCTAAAGGTAATGAAATGAACAAAAATATTATTACCGCCTTCTTGCCAAAAAATGCTAAGAGAGTTTGGACATAGATTGATTGATTGATTGATTGATTGATTGATGTGGATTATTTTTGTGGAAGAACCTTTTGTTGGCACTTCTCACCCTTTTGTGACTTTCATTTCATATTTTCCCCAAATTATCATGGAGCTAGACGCAAGTATTTTCAGCTTCTTGTTTGCATGACCTTGAAGAAGTCTATGAAACTCCTCCAAGTCCATGTGTCCAGTCTCTCTCTGTTTATTTACGAAATTCCCCAATTTTTTGCAAATCATTGGTGCGTGCAAGATAGTATGCTCTGGAGGGAAGGTCAGCAATACAGTCAAGTTGATGAAGTTTGGAAGAGGGATGATTAGAATTAGGAATGGGTTATGGTTAAGGAACAGGGTTAGGTTGAATCCGTCCCGCCAGAGTGACTTATCTAAACACTAACCCCATAGCATTTCAGGGCAACCACATTAGTTCAAATTAATTCAATTTTCAGTGCAACAGCAGAGTTCTGGTACAGCATGGCATGCTAAAACTTAGCCTCGTGTTTGTCCTACATATAATACATCTTAAGTTGATCTGAATGAAATACCAAATATGTGTGTGCTTAAGTTATTTTAAAGGTACAGTAAAAAAAAAAAAAATCAAAGGTAGTCATCTGGACAGCATTTTTGAAATTGAGATGTTTTGACTTCCGTCCGGCAACCACTATGAACCGCTCCACAAGCCTGACTTGTAACTTGGCCTGGTGGCTTGTCTCCATGGAAATAGGTTGATTAAAGTGCCTATGACATGTTGAAGTACTAATTTTACACATATAATTATATTTAAGTTTTGCTATTTTTATTCCAGCCTGGACATTTTTGTTTTTAGGTTTAAAAAATGTACTTCCGGGTTGTATATCATGACATCACATTAGGGAATTTTGTAACTGTTACCTGCCAACCATGTCGTGCACTGGGCCAAAACTCCTCTAATTTCACTAATTATTATTTGACAAATAAAAATGTATGAGAACAGCTTTATTTTGTTGATTAAAGGGGCTGTACCTGATTTTTACTGTTTAGAAAAACAGAACTAGCTCATGTGCCCAATTTTGTGCATGTTACAATATTGTAAAAGCATCTTTTCTGGTCAAAATGAGTTCATAGCGCTTTCTCTGCATCTATTTATAGAACGCTTTATTGTCCGAGAAGAAGGAAGTGTGCCGTTAGCGTGCTAATGTTAGATGTGAAGGCAAAACTCGCTCTGGGCTCAGAGACTCGAGGAAAGTGCTTATAAAGTCATCACGGTGAATATTTACGATGCTGGGACTTCAAGCGATACATGTCTCGGATGTAAAGCCTTTTAACACGAACTAGCTCTGTTTTTCACATCTCAAAACGTCAAAATGTTTAAATGTTTAAAGGCTCAAAATGTGTTTCTTCAGTGTAAATTGTCCCAAACTTTTGGTCATCATGTTTGAGAACTCTGCTCTACTTGTTATTTTTCAACTTTTCTTCACAAACTGACACGTGAATGGTGCAAAACGATCATATATATTCAGAAAATTCAAAACTAGAAAACATGTCATATGCACTGCCATACTGTGGGATATTCCAGGCAACACAAAAACCTCGCAGCAGCCCTCCGTCTCCATAGTCCTTTAAAAGCTTGAATCATTTTATGTAAGTGGATATCTACACCAGGGTTTGTTGTCTGTGCTTCTCACAGTACATGAGCACAAAGCGGTTGCTCACATGCATTAGTCAGTGTACTCCAGCCTGTACTACAATTCTGTATCTGGACACAGTTCAGCGTATGTGTTTGATAAAGTGCCCCCTCCGAATCGTACCATCGTTCACACGCTTTGGGAGCCTCACTGCGGAGCGGGTTCAGGAGAAAAATACCTCTTCGCTCGCGCTTTTATCTGCTTCGAGCGTGAACCACAAAAGAGAAACTTTTCAGCACTGCAGAGAATGAATCATACCACCGTGAGCCACGTTTCAGTTTTAGTGTCAGGTAAAACTGATTATATAATGGATTCAACATGGTGTAAGAAATTCAGCTGTGAAGATGTTTTTCCAGTTGTGTTTTGATGTTAATATAAGACGTTTTGAGGGTCATAAGTTACACTCTGACTTTATTTCGACAAAGAGAAATTAATCATCTACATTTGACCGATTCTTCAAAGCAGCTGGGATAACAAACTAAACAGTGTCCGACAGCTAACGGGTGGTGCACTGAGTTTTGTACTAAAATGCAATGAAACTCTATCTATCAAGACTTTAACTGTGACATATAGTTTAAGTCTTAATTCACGAAGTCATTCGCACCACCTTAGCTTAAACTGACCAAAATACCTTTAATACCTGATGACCAGATGCACAAAATGTCTACATTAGAATAGATACTTTTCAATATCATGTCAGAATCAATATTTTGGTATAAATCCACCAATTACTAGTGACTACCGTGTACTAAATCCAATCTTAAGCCGTTGGTCAAGCTCTTAGATTGACGAGAAGACAAGAGCACCCAAATGAAGCCCACCTACACACATAGTCCACTTTTTTGTTAAAGTGCCATTCTGCTTTGACTCATAAATACAAAAATAATATGTTTTACATTATGTTAAGTTCTGGGTGCGGGGTGCACGGTGGCAGAGCGGCTAGAGCTTCTGCTTCTCAGCAAGGAGATCGTGGGTTCGAATCCCGGACCACCCCAACATCACACGATCTCTCTGGGTGGAGTCTGCATGTCCTCCCCGTGTTCTCTCCTGGTTCTCCGGCTCCTCCCACCGTCCAAAGACATGACTGTTTAGGTTAATTGACAACTCTAAATTGTCCCTAGTGAATGAATGTGAGAGTGAATGATTGTCTGTCCTTGTCTCTGTGTCTCTGTGTCAGCCCTGCGACGAGTTGGCCACTGTTCAGGGTGTACCCCGCCTAATGGCCCAAAGTCACTGGGATAGGCTCCAGTCACCCGCGACCCCTAACGGGAATAAGCGTTAGAAAATGAATGAATGAATAAGTTCTGGGTTTGTAACATATGTTGTAATTTTCTTTCTGTGATAATCAAAGCCCCAAACTAAGGCCACAAACTTGAAAAGAAGCAAGAAAACTGTTCACAGACAGTGATTTAAAATGTGGATGGTTTGGTTCAGAAGTCTTTAATAGAAACCCCTTATTTGTGCATGTTTGTAAAGGTGCTCTATGTAACTTTTCTGTAAGGTCTTCCACCCACTTGTCTCCATGGAGATGCTATTATTTTGCCTGGATCGTCACATTGTGTGGCATTACATTACACATCAACCACAGAAAGGAACTGCTGTTTAATGTATTTAACTACGGGGCTACTAACACTAAGACTATTATGCTTTTTTATAGTGTCCCTGTGTTATTTTTTATGTGGTGTTGAGCCAAAGATTAATTTCTAACTTGGTAAACAATAAAAAAAAAGATAAATAAATAAACATTTCCAATTGAATCAATGCAAGATACTGCAGGATCAATATAGTCCACTGCAGACAAAGGTGTAAAATTTCCATGGAGTAGAAATAACGCTCACCAAAAATGTTTTGTTCACCTTTAAAGTCATACCATCATGTTATTGAAGTCTACATCACTGACACAGTGCATGGATTGGAAACGTCTTCATGGCTTTTAGAAGTGAGTACGTCGTGATGATGTGTTTCCCCCTGCTGTTTAATGTTAGGCTTGCACTAGATGGCACTGCGCGCACTAGTGTCGAGCCGCTTTTGAATGCACCTCTGACTGGATCAAAGCTTGGAAACATCATTTATGATCATTTGACACTTTGCTGTTTGTCTGTGGACTCTCCCTGTTGCCTGGGGAACTGGTCAAAAAAGCAAAAATGCAAGTGGCGTCACAATGGTGCGCCGTGTAACTTAACTGCAGGTTAATTTACATCCCGGGAGGAGGTCTTTTTAATGCGCAGAGGGCTGGCCTGAGTCAGCACAGGTCAGGAAGATGAGATGACAGAGTGATGGAGGGGAGGGAGGAGGGGCCGAGGGGCAGGTGAAGAGCAGGTACAGCCCTCCTCTGGATCACTGCCAAGCAATAAAAGTCAAGGTTCTGCAAAGTGATGTGCTCAAAAAGACCATCATACTCGGCCTCTTTAAGCACCTGCACCGACCGGAGACGAAGCCAGAAAGATGTTTGAGGCAATCTGATGTTAAGATGGGAAAATCTAGGACAACGTTTAGTTTAAATCTGACAAGCAGCTTCACTATTATGGATATCTCTCTTCTCCGGTGTTGTTTACGACCAAAATTCTCTGTTTTTACCAACCAATGGAGCCAGAGTAGTTTTCAAAAGCTTGGTTACAGTTGTACGTTTACATGCACGGAGGATTTAGAGTGCGCTAAACGACCAAACGCAATTCAGATTTGCCCCAAAACCGTCAGACCGCCCGTGTCCCAATCTACATGCAGATAAAAGAAGCAAATAAGTGCGAGCGGCGGCTGAGCGACATTTAGGGACGTCCATAATTTAGCAATAGCACCAACACTTTGCTGCTACGTTTGCTAGTAAAAGCAGCAATCCTGCATATAAACACACTTTTGGTAAACAAAGATAAACGGCAACTCATTTATGTCAGATTTTAGCAAGTAACAGTTGATGCTTCAGTAGTTTTTACCTTCATTTTAACATAGAGAGCAAAACAAAATCACTGCAGTTTGTGGTTCTCTACTGATTTAAACCAAGTGAGTGTGTCTTGTGTATTTAGATTCTCCCTCTAGTCTTTATCAGACTGTTCTGTTACACGGAGCTTCTCCAGATGTTTTATTGGGATCTTTGAGAGTCAAAACACCCCAGTTGTACTTCCCAGGTTTACATGCATTTTGAAAACTCGGTTTAAATCTGCATTTCCTGGCAAGCATGTAAATGTGATGGAATGGATGGATGGAAGTACAACATTCTGTTTTCTGTATTTTGGGTGGGTACGGAATAGCTTGCCCAGGATATGGTCAATATAATTAAAGCCAGGCTATAACTTCCTTCTTCTCAAGCCTCTGTAAAAGGTCTAAAACCTTCTTCTTGCAGCCGCTGGTCTGGTCTCTTTTCAGTCGCTCATATATGGTTGTGTCCTTGAGGAGGCTGTTGACTTTTGCTTCATAACAATCAGTGTTCAGACACAGAGCGAGGGCCCTTGTCCCTCGGTAGAATGTTTCTGCTGTGATCCTTCTATAGACCTGTGAGTGCCTTCCTTTCTTCAGATGTAAAGTCAAATCAAAAATGTCTTTTGAATTGAATTGTCCAGATGACTACCGCTGAAGCTTTTTCTACCACAAACTTCCCGTTGTTTGTTTAGTTGTTTCCATTCCCATCAAAGTAATGTTAGCTGTACACACAGCGGCTGGCAATTCGGATTAGAATGAAGGAAGTTTCATTTATTTCACAG
The DNA here is from genome assembly GCA_019453435.1 of Rhinogobius similis. NCBI lineage: Eukaryota > Metazoa > Chordata > Actinopteri > Gobiiformes > Gobiidae > Rhinogobius > Rhinogobius similis. Next base: position 13,336,222 of record CM033622.1, on the reverse strand, counting down.
GGTACGATAATTGTTTTGGTCTGTAATGGGCTGTGAATAGTTAAATCCACCAGTCAATCTCGCCCATCGTTACTCAGGGGTTTGAATCGACAAGAATCCACACGCTCCGTCACGGTGATACTACTACGACATAGCAGTCAATAAATAATACATGGAACAATCATTTTTGCAGCTCAATGTTTATCGTCTGTACTTTTTCTTTGCATTAGTACAAGACTTTTTGTCATTTTTTCTGTGCTACGATAAGATTTGAGCTGTTGACGGTGGAATAAATAACATGTTTGACTAATTAGAGGTACAAACTAAGTACTTGAATGTTTAATTCTGCTAAAGAGTGTGCATTTAGAATAGTTTCTTGGGGTTAACTTGGTTCGTGTCAGTGGCGTAAATGAGTTTCTATATTATCGTTTATCATCTATATTTTCTTCATCAATATATTGCACTTCAAAATTTGTTATTGTGACAGGTCTTTTCTTTTCTTTTTTGTGACAAGGCCAAATGTCCGTGGAGACTTCAGCCAAAACATGATAAAAGAAATATAAAAACGAGCTTGTAACGACCCTATTTTGCAATCTCTATTGGTTTAATTTTAGAACTATGACACATTTCTGATCTTTTATCTGAACAGTGAACACGATTGCCGAACCAAACGCAACTGAAACATAATGTACAGCCATTGTGTTCATACTACGACAATTATTGCATTAGATGTTGTTCGTGAATCTTTCCAATCATGGTTTAAAGAGTGTTTTTCTCATAATAAAACATCAAGTAATTACCTTTTCCGCTCGCGATGTCACTGCACCTCTCCAAGACTCCGTGTCCCAGCTGTATTAGTGACACATACTTATGACAGCGGGGAAGAAATAACTCACTTTGGTCGCCATTGGAGCCACAAAAAGACTATTTTGTCCCATATCCAAAATTCAAAGAGATCCAGGCACATCTTGGTTCTGTGGCGAAGATGGCGCGAGGCGAACAAAATGTGTAAATGGACTGCGGGTTTTCACAGGAGGGAATGGCTTTGAGTTTGGGAAAGCCACTTCTCACATCTACCTGGAGAAAAAAAAAAGTGGTTTACATAAATTTACTGGTGACTTTTTTTTTTCATGGATTTGCAGAGAGTTAGGAGGAAAATGTTTCGTGCAACATTTGGCTACATCAAAGATTTTGTTCCCCTTTAGGACAGAAAAAGATAACTTTGAAATGTGCTTCAAGATTGTCACAGTCTTGCAAATTCACAACATCAAACTTGGGACTAAACCCAAAACTTTACCTGGACTAAACAAGAACTCGAACAAGATCAAACCATGTCCTAATTTAGCTCAATTTAAGACCAAATAGCAGTGTTCTAGTTGGTGCTCTCTTTAAATATGGCCTTTTTTTTTTTTAATATAAAAGTATGTTTTTTTTACAAATGATAAATTCCTCCTCTTAGTCAAGTTTTGGCTACATTAAATAGGATGTTCAAACGTCAGGAGACTGTTTGTGCTCCAGAAAAGAAGTCTAAAAGGATTCAAAAATTAAACAAAGACAAAAAAAAATCTATACATTGAACCTTTAATACAAGAATTGGTTTATAGTGAGAGAACCACGTTCAGATTTTTCTGACAGGGAAGATACAATATTGTTTGAATAATTATACATTATTGAAACTATATTATATGATGGTGCATTCTTGTTATTTGTCTCTTTATTGTTTTGCAGGAAGTTCAGGAGATTTGGGAAAAAATTACAGCTGAATTCACACTTTAGTTAGGCAGGCTATCGATTACAAAGCATTAGAAATTATCATCAAATTATGTAAAAAACAATACAAAAAAACCAACAACACAGGTCCAGTTTAATGCAGAAATGAGGGAATACAACGACTTTAGTGACCACATGCTAACTGAACAGTAATTGGTAAGCTAATTAGTTATTAGTAATTAATTATTTCAGCTAAGTAAGTCTTTATTAAGGTTATATTGTGTAAAAGCATCTATAGCTAATAATGCTATGACCATTACTTAAAGGGGACATTATATACAATCAACTTTAATGGACGTTTAATGGTGCTTCTTCATCCTTCTTTTACTCAAAGGTGTTTTTAGATTGATTCATGCATGTTTGAGTAATTGTGTATTGAAACGGAGGCTCGAGAGCTCAGGAAATTCCAGTTTTCACCTACCCCCTATCCCCGCCCACATCCCTGTACTTAGGTGTGATTATTTGACAAATTAAGACATCGAGCCATACGTTCATCGTTCAAAAAACAACAACACATAAATCTAAATCTGCTGCTTGTTACGGTGAATTGTCGCTATGAAGGGGCGGGGCTTATCACGTCTGTCGTTTTGAACATGAAGTCAACGGACCAACTTCTATTACTGGGCGGTTTTAGATCAACAAAATGTAAAATGATGATTGACTTACGCTGAAGTTTGATATGAAGTTCCAGTAAAAAAACCTCCTTTAAGAAAATAATGGAAAGAAAACAGTTGTAAATTACGGCCTTACAAGAAAGCCTTAAGACAGGCATGTCCAAACTCAGGCCCGGGGGCCAAATGCGGCCCTCAGACCAATTTTTCTTGGCCCTTAGACTTCCTGGTGAACTGGCCCACATTGTCCTGATAAGTACTATTTACAGCACATTTCAGATTTTCCACAATTCCAACCTAAATAACTAACATTTTGGTGCAATACAGACCTGATGTTAAGGCACTGAGACTGAATGTCGATGTGGTGGCGCTTAAAACATCAGATAAATGCAGCTTTTTTTAACGTTTCACGATTGATTTGTGGCCCTCCGCTTGGTCTATATTTCAATATGTGGCCCTCGATGGAAAAAGTTTGGACACCCCTGCCTTAAGACATACTTTATAAATACTAACAAAGATGAATTTAAGCACTTATCATGCCTTTATTAGTTAGACATTAATATATAGTCCCTAAAGTACAAAAAAATGTTACAAAAAATAAAAAATAATAACTTAATGTGGTCTAATTAAAGTAAAGGTTATAATCAATCAAACGTTTTCAGAGAGATTTAGTTATTTTATGTCTTTTTTCACCACAGAAAAGGGTTATTGTTGTGGAAAATCACACTGTGTGGTGGATTCAAAACTTACAGGACCAACGACATGCTTGATATAGTTAAACGATCTGTATTGCGCACATTACATTTACATTAACATCATAAATAAACAATTCATCAGCGAGAGAAGAAAAACCCCCGTTTCGTAACCATGCATTTTCTGACCCTGACATGCACGTGCAACCGTTGCGTAACATTTCATTTTGATCTCAACATCGCATAAGAGGCGGATAAACCACGCACTGATTGTCTTTAATCACGCTTTTAACATAAACCTTGCGGAGTAGCCAGTGCCTTTGGTCCTGCACTCATGAATAAAGATGATCCGAACACAAAAGGTGCTTTGAGCTCACGGCGCGTACTGCCTCTCGCACAGACACGTGGGAAAGTACAGAGGTGTGTTTCAAAGCTTTGGAAACAGGTGTTGGGTGTCGAACGGTGGCCCTGGATAGTTGTAGTGAAAATAATAAAACAGTGTCTTCTGGCAGGGCTCAGACTTCATATGTTCCGGTTAAGGCTCGTGACGCTCCTTATGTTCATGCATCCAGCGTCAGAGAGGAGCAGGATTCACACACAAGCGGGATCGGCGTGTTCGGCTCATGCTACAGCTGTCTGAAGCCGTGCCAGGTGCCGTTTTGGATGGTCAAACACGACTGTGGAAATGTATGTAGTTGCAGAATACTGAATACCTGGAATGCATAAATGTAAGCCGTTCACTGTGTGCTAAACGCAGAACACTTTCACGTTGAGGTGCATTATATATAGCGTGAACCGCAGGACAGTTTTATGATTGTTGCATCATTTCTCATGCGTTTATTTATTGATGACTTTCGAAGCAAACGAAGTCAAGAGAACAGCGTTTGCTTTTTCTCAAGAATGGTTGTTTTAAGTAATGTGGTGAGTCAGTGTCTGTATGTAAGTGTATTAAGTTAGATAAAAATGTTCATATAATTATTGTTTCAGGCCCGGGGGCCAAATGCGGCCCTCAGACCAATTTTTCTTGAACCTTAGGCTTCCTGGTGAACTGGCCCACATTGTCCTGATAAGTACTATTTACAGCACATTTCAGATTTTCTACAATTCCAACCTAAATAACTAACATTTGGTGCAATACAGACCTGATATTAAGGCAATGAGACTGAATGTAGATGTGGTGGCTCTTCAAACATCAGATAAATGCAGCTTTTTTTAACGTTTCGCGATTGATTTGTGGCCCTCCGCTTGGTCTATATTTCAATATGTGGCCCTCGATGGAAAAAGTTTGGACACCCCTGGTTTAAAATGTTGATTAAAAGCTAAACTGACGGAAGCCTTAAGTTATGAGTAAAATATATCGTAAATGTATAGTAATAATGTATAGTAAAATGTATCGCCCCGCGCGCTCTGAGGTCCGAGGGCCAGCTCCAGCTCGTGGGGCCTAAGACGAGACTTAGAACCAGGGGGCGGGGCTTTCTCTGTGGTCGGCCCCAAACTCTGGAACGCTCTGCCTCCCCAGGTGTGAACGGCCCCCACTGTGGAGTGTTTTAAGTCTCGTCTTAAGACCCACTTTTATTCTCTGGCTTTTAACACCGCGTGAGCTGTGTGGTCCTCTGTGTTTTAGCATTTTAAAAATTTATTTATTCTATTAATTTATTTCTATTTTATAGTTTTATCATTTGGCTTGGATTTGATTTTACTGGTTTTACAAGCAGTAAGATCAAATTGAGTTGTTATTATATACTTTGTTTTGCCGTTTTTATGTTTGTGTATGTGCAGCACTTTGGAAACAGTTCTGTTTATAAAATGTGCTACAAATAAAGTGGATTTGGATTTGAAAATGTTGTACGTGCCGGTTTGTCATGGCGTTGTTCATGTTAACTTGTTTATCTGTAACTTAATAAGCTAAAGAGATTGACGTTGTCTAACAATTGTCTTTTGAGGTTTTTCCACCGCAAGGCACGCCATTAAATGTCTAAAAATGTCCAAAGCAACGAGGCTGGAATCCAGTTTAAACCTTTGTATGATAGAGCTGTCCTTTGAAGTGGGATCTGCACAGTCCGAGAGAATTAGACAATTTGAAGCCCTATTTGCAAGATCAAATACTGCCATGTATTCCTTTGATTTAAGGAAATATGTATTCCGAATACCACCAAATGCACCTGTAGCAAGGATCGTTTCTCAAAAAATGGATTCTGAATATGTACATTGATTTAGTTACTTACTAAAACTAAGCTCACACTACAACAATTTGTGCAGTTTGGGATTATTATCAAATATAGTAATTTTTCACAGCTAAAACCCAGACATGTCACAGCTAAACACTCAAATATTTGTACACAAGGATTTCCTTGAAACAAAAGTGGGTGTTTTTTTTTTTTTTTTTTCAAAGTGCAACCCATGGTAACCGAGCAGACGTCATAATGATGTGTGAAGGACGTTTTCACACATATCACTACCACAAACTAAGTCCCTATTACTTGTGTTCACACATCAACAGTGGCTATAAAAGGGTCTAACTGACTATGAAGCTTATTCAGTTAAGATTTCAAACATTTTTTGTTTTTTTTCCTTCATCCTACTACATTTGAGCTAAACCATGATGCAAAAGTCCAAACAAACAATGTATTTAAAAATAAAACACAATCTTTTACATAATTTTAGTCAGTACCTCTTATATTTTGGAGCTACTGTGTCCAAGTAATTTCTCTTTTGCATCAAAAAGTTTGTCAGAAAATGAATAAACGAGATTTCCCAATAAAGTTAATGTTGTGAATGTACTCCACAAAATGGTTCCAGGTCTGACAAGTACTGAAAAGTACCCACCCCTGAGCAGGAGCTAAAAAGGTCCCCAAATGAGGATCAGGTATGATTGTGTATCATGGGTCGATAGGAGAACTTCAAGGGTCCAGTATTATTCGTCTGTCTTGTGTCGTCTTGTGTTGTTTGTCAACTTGTCTTGTCTTTGTTGAATTGTTCGTATTGTCCAATTTTGTCTTGTCTTATTTTAGGTTGTCTTGTCGAGTGTTTTGTCCAATTTTTGATTTTATTTATTATTATTTTCATACTTGTATGTTTGTTTATTTATTTTTATTTTATTTTTTTGCTATTATAATTGAGTTGTTTATTTTTTATGGTCATTTTAATTTAAATTGATTTCAAAAAAATGTTTCAATTAAGTTGTAATCTGTATTCTGTCATTTGTCTGTCTAGTATCAAAAATGGCACAGATGTAAGATTTGATACAAAGAGCTGAATAAAAATAGTTAATTGCAAAAAAAAAAAAAAAAAGGTCCCCAAAGTGTGCTCCTTGTCCCTATCCTACTCTGTTTGAACGTGCATCAAACAGGGACTGGAACTAAAAACTGAAAAAGGGTCCTACGGTGGAAAAACACTGTCGCACTTGTGATTCCAGCTCTGCACATTATCCCACTGGGACGGCTCCCGCTGAAAGTGAAGGCGAATACTCACAACTGATTGAGCAAAGTGTCACAACAGCACACAGAGCAAGACGGGAGATGGTCAGTACTCATGGTTGTGGACTACAAACTCTTTATTAATAGTAGATGGCAGAACGTTTGTGTTTGGGCAACTCTGAAAGTCGTCAGTTCATTCCCAGCTCTGGTGAGTGCATACTGCCATTCATGGGCAACACTTTATTTGCCTTGCGTCTATTGTCTGTACATGAAGTCTTAAAGGTCCCATATTCTGCTATTTTGCCCTTTACACAGTCTATTCTAAGGGCTTTGTTGATAAAATTTTGCGTTGTGTAATATCCATAACATAACAGTTTCCAAAAAACACCCATTTCTTGGACTGCCCCCACTCCTTGCAAAAGCAAATGGCTCACTCTGAGATCTGACCCCCCCGAACAGAGAGCAGGCTGCCTCCCCCGCCCAACCCGCGCGCCTCCCCCGCCCAACTCGTGACGAAGCCTAGAGCGGAGATAGTGCGCATGCACCGTGTCGAGTCCTACGTCCTGGATCTGACCTGGAGTTTGACGTGGACGCAGTACCTCGACGACGGACGTTGCCGTTTGGTAAATAACAAGCTAACTCTTCGATCTGTCGTATCCATCGTGTAATTACTGTGTAGCATTAGCATTAGCTGTTTTTATTCTGCGGCTGCGCGTCATCCTTGTGAGGAGCCCCCGTCTGCCTGCTCAGCCGAGGAAAAGACAGTTCTCTAGCGAAAACATGCGGGAATCAATCAAAAAACCACATTGGGCACAACATACGAGGCCCAAATAGCACTGTAGGAAGGTTAAAACCTCTGAAAAGTCGATTTTGCATGTTATGGGACCTTTAAGCTGCTAAATCTTTCCTTCACACAATTCTAATGATTTGTGGCAATTAGGAAGTAATTCAGATGAAGTTGTTCAAAGTTAAGGTACATTTTTGGAATCAGATAACTTTTTGACTTTGATATAACTGACTGTATAATAATACCTGTCTTACACGCCTGGCTGAGTTCTCACTGTTTGCTGCTCGTTCGACTAAACTAAATAGATTACAACAACCCGAGGTAAAACTTTGACATCAAGCTCAGCTCTTCCTCTCCACTTCCCCAACTTGTTTAAAATTCAGCTCCCAAATGTTGATTCAGCTGCTTTTTTGCTAAACGCTGTCAGGGTTTTTGAATATGCATGTGTGCCGTGCTCTTACGAAGCTCCTGTTTGTTTTATGCGGAGATGTATAAAGAGCAGAAACAATCGTAAACACAGTGATTCACGACGTGACATCCAGTTACATTGGACTCATAAAGGCGCTGGACCAAAGCCATTACTACATCTCCACATGTCTCCGGGGAAAAGCTCTGTCCGCTGTTTTTTAACCCTTTCACGGATGTACGCACAGACGCCAGATGGAAGGTATTTTCAGACTTAGAAAAGAAAAACATATTAGCACCACAAACACATTATATATATCTAGGAAGCAACTTCTTAAATCAAACAATAGAAGGTGATGAGTCACGCTTGATACGTACAGGATGATACGCACTTGATCGATATTTGAAAGAGTTTAATTAATGCAGATCCATAGCTTCCAAACAGCTGCTGAGCTCACCCTGCACCTTCAGTCAAGATGTATTATTTACCGACACAAATTTGCTAAATTGTGACGTATAAACCCTTTTCATAGTATGTTGTTTTTGAATTTTTGCCAGAAATTATTTAATTTCCCTAAAATATCGAGGAAAGGTTTTTCCTGAGGGCTGTTACTCTCCTCAAACTGATCGGCTGACGCTACCCGACAAAGTTCTCTATCTATCAAATACAATACAATTACGGTACCAAGAGTTAAGACTAAAACGCACGGTGAGGCCTCGTTCAGTTTCTACGGCCCTCATTTATGGAACAGCCTACCTGAGGAACTGAGGTCTGCTGCGAGTGTTCATATTTTTAAAAGTAAACTTAAAACATACCTTTTTAAATTAGCCTATAATTAAAACTTAAATATGAGTTAAATCACTTTTAGTTAGGTTCCTTTGTGTTATGTATTTTAATTCTTCCCTTATGTCTATTCACAACACCCTAATTTGTATTTCTATGCATATTCTCACGTTCTAATTTTTATGTTCTCTATAACCCTAAGGTTATTTTGTCTGTTGCTAATTGTTGTATATGTGAAGCACTTTGAGCTACATTTTAAATGTATGAAAAGTGCTATACAAATAAAGTTTGATTGATTGATTGATGATATATCTTTGTCCACTACACAATTACAACTTACAAACGTGTCAAAAACTATTGTCCCTTGTTGACGTCCTCACAGCGCCACAAGTAAGCCAATTATATTTTTGTCTACGACACAATGCTATAATTATTTTATGAATGTGTCATCTCAAAACGTGCTGTAATAGAGCTGCGCAATTAATTACAATTTTAATGGACGTAATTAGCAAATCGCAAAGGCTGCAATTTTTGAAGAACCTTCATTTCCTCCACAAACAACAAAATGTCCTTTTTTATTTCTTCGTACAAACTGCCAACCCTGTGGTTTAGATCTGAACTGACATATTCTGAAATAATGATGATTCTTGTATTAGTTTGTCAGTTCATAGACTTATTTCTGTCTTTTTGTAATTTCTCCTGGTGTTTAAAATGTTTAAAACAGGACCCTATTATTAAACATAATTTGCAAATCTAACCACAATCGCAAAACTTGTCCGAGAAATTGAAATTAGATATTTTTTCCAAACCGTGCAGCCCTGTGCCATTATAGTAATACTAGTTACACTGCTTTGTCGAGTTGTGAGCCACACATGAACTTAACTCCTCTCCCTGCTGTTCAAATTGGTCACTTAGGACTTATTACAGTTTCTTGACATCTTCATGAACTTGTTGCAGTTCTTGTCATTATACTCATTAATGCACATCCAGCACTTATGGTCCATAATGGCCTGACATCTCTTTAAATGTGTCACTGGGCCCTGAGGCCATGCCTGGTGGTCTGACAGGAGCCTATACAGTATAAAGACATAGGGGAAGAGCCACGTGGACCAACACTGCACAATGTCTCCACAGCGCAAACCAGAGTAATTATCTTTTTCACTCGGAAATCAATCCTATGTCATGGTCCATGTCCAGGGACCCATTTCCTCCTCTGGATCACACCTAAGCATGTCAATCGTCTGTGTATTACAAATTCGACTGCCCTACTTTCTGCTGCACCTCCCAGTGTCGCGTATAGCATAAAAAACACATTTAGACTGCTACCCAGAGTGAATTTAAACCACCTGATGTACCTTGGTAATATATGTATCTGGAAGTCTTCTGAAATAGCGGCTGTGGCATTAAATTATGTATATCCAGTTAACCTTGTTAGTCGGTGGGACGGGGGTCAGTGCGAACAGATTGCAGCGCCGTCCTTCGCGCCGATACAATATGGGCGTTATGACCATAGAACTATAATAAAACCTGGAAGATGAATCCAAGATGGCCGTCCTGTTTATCCCTATGGAGAGTGCTCATTGGCGCATGACCCCAAAAAAGTTTCTTACTTCCGCATTTACTTCCTGATACGAAGGCTGACATCTTTGTTTTACTTCCTGAAACGATGGCTGCCATCTTTGTTTTACTTCCTGAAACGATGGCTGCCATCTTTGTTTTAGGGGGCCACGTGACGACAATCCCCAACTTCATATAAAAACGGTAATTTCGAGGATTTTAGAAACGGTCGAAAAGAACATTTCCTTCTATTTTATTTAAATACCGATAATAATTCAGTACTGTCTGCAATTATAATGTGCAATTTTAGAAAAAGGCTGGTTCCAAGAGGCTGCAGTACCTCGCACGGCCACAAATCAATCTGGGACCACAGTCAGAGGGGGCGTACCTTATCCAGTTCATTTAATACATCCATGGTTATGACCCATTTCCTGTTACATTTAAACACAGACACACTTCATGCACTGCTAATTTTGATGTTTAAATTAGATTAGAGAGTGTAACTGAAGCGAGAAACAGGTTGCAGTCATCATTTAGCAAATACGCAGAGATTGGGGTTGAAACTTTAAGGATGGAAACAACAGCTTACACTCGAGACAGTGTGTGTGTTTGTGGTGTGGTTCTGTTCAGTAATCTTACAGAAGAAATCAAAGCAAGTTTAAGTGTTATTCAATTTAGATAAGTATTCAATTTAGATAAGCTATAAAGGCAAAAAATGGAAAATATGACTGAATTGAATCAAATTGTAACTGCTGATACTTCTGTGTTATTCTTGGTTTTCTTTTGTATGGCATTATATCCTAGATTCTGTTTATGGATTCTTGGAGAAATGTTACTCCATTTATGTAACAATCTCTGTTTAAGTAAAATGGGGTGAGAGTTTGGTGTCTGTGTTGTTGCTGTGTCTGGCATATTCAAAATAACATTTGAACTAAAATAGCTGATAAGGGTGCGCAGCTTTTCTGGTGAGCGGTCCGCATTCCTGCTTGTCTCTGTACAACGTTATTGCTTTGCTTGGAGTGCTCCTGGTCATGACATTAAAAATATCTTTCTTCCATTTGTTCAGTTGTGCATTTTTACAGCTCAAAAATATCATGAAAAACATGCATTCACCTGAGTCCACAGATCTGACTTGTAATTTGTCTTGTCTCCATGGAATAGGTTCAATGTCATGCTGCGAAACATTCCAGGCAGTAGAATAATAATAATGTGCAAACTCTATCAGAAAAGTTAAATATGCACTTTAAGTTCTACAGCAGTGTAAACAAAAACAATGTGTGGGTTATGATGAATAATGAATAACAAATGAATAATTAGTAAAATTACAAACACAGGACTTGCACAGTCTCTATTTGATGTCGTGACTATGCTTGAAAATAAGAAGGAAACTGTAGTTGCAATGACACGACAGAGGAGAGAGAGTGCATTTATATGATTGGTATACATATAAGGTGGTATATGGTATATGGTTCAAAGAGGCAAAGAAAACAGGCTGTACTTTGACTTCCATTTACATTTTATTTTTGCTTCAGTTTCTTCAGTCGCCAATTACTACAAGCAGTGAAACAAGAACTATATTTGCCAATGTTCAAATGGTGAGTTGCCAGTTGTAATCCAGCTCTGACCAATTCAGTGATGTGTCAGTTCATTTTGTCCTTGGGCATTTGGATTCTGATGTTGTTAATATGTCGTTGTTGTTGGCACAGATCGGCAGCCACATTTCTACGAATCTGGGTCAGGGGCAGCTGTTTGAACGAATGAATTAAAGCAACGCAAAGCAACTTTCTTCAGCGATGTAGATATTTCACTCGCAGCAGAATCGTACACGTCTTGAACTTACCACACACAGACAGTGCAAAGTGACCCACACTGACCCAGCATGCTCTCTGCTGCTCCAGTGGAATCAACATCTGCTCAGGGTTCGGAGAACTGTCCAGGCTGTGGATTATTGTCCACTCTATGAATCCTCCACAAGGCAAATCTCACAAATCTACAACGACAGAGTTTCTCAAAATGTGGTCTGACTGCCTCTGGTGGTGTTTAGACAAAATAATAGGAGAAAGAAGAAAGAAATACATTTATCATAACACAACTTCTGCATAATATAGTTACCCATTTATATTAATTCATTCATGAGTAAGTCATGCAATGTGTGTTTGCATGGTCTTTTTAAATTTTCTCACTATTTCACTCCTAAGTTTCAAATAATAAGAACTTAAATGGCACTATGCAACTATCCAACAATACTTTTCTCCTGGAATGTTCCGAAGGATGTCATTAAACTCATATTTATATCAAACTGGGTGACAGGCAACTTACAGACTGGATCTGTGGAGAGGTAACCCCAATTGCAGTAATAATGCATAATCTTCTCTATTTTTAATAATAAAAACACCTGTAAATGAATACATATGAAATATATTTTGTTCTGTTATGCATTACAAAGTATATAAAGTTTTAAAAGTGCTTATTTTATTTACTTTGTCTTTGGTTTTCGCTTGTTTGTGGCGGCATCTAGTGGACCCTTCTGGTGTTACAAGCAGAGCACATGTTTGTAAGAATGTATACATTTCTGTATTTTGAGTAATAAAAACACCTGTAAATTGATAAATGTGAAATTTATGCTGCTCCGTTATGCATAAAAAGTAGGTGAAGTCTTAAAAGTGCATATTTTATTTACTTGGGCTTCGATTTATTTGGTTTTCACTTGTTTGTGGCAGCATCTAGTGGACACTTCTGGTGTTACAAGCAGAGCATATGTTTTGAAAAGAACTTTATTGATCGGAAGTAACGGTAAACCATGAAAGCAGTACGAAGTTTTTGAGACCGCAAACATCTTTATTTTGAGGCTGCATTGCCGGTTTGTAAATTCAATCACAACATTATCCACAATATTATTTTAATTCCAGTATCCAGCATTATTTTTGTCTGTATTACTGTCATTGTTATATGTTAATTAAACGCCAACTGCTGACAATTTGTGGATTTGTAACTTATAATATTGCTTTCTATGACTGTGGTAGGCCTATTGTAATTGTTTCTTATGTCTATTTTCTAGTTTCATCTTTTCAAACGTCATTAAACCCGCTTAAAGACAAACGTGTCTGCAGAGTCTTTGAGGGGAGAAAGGAGTTATTCACCATTACGGCACAGAGGTTCATCTCCATGACGACCAGCAGGTAGCAGACCCTCCACCAGAAAACTCCTGCAAACAATCATTACCAAAAGTCACGCAACTTTATCTCATATTTACATTTGAACTTTGACAGCAACAACTTCTATGTTCCATTTTCTTCTCGTGCGTTTTCAGAAGTAAGTTTTGTCTGTGGCTCTCGAAGCTTTGTAGGAGTCAGCCCTCTGTGTCTCCGGGTAAATTTTCTTTGACAGAGTTTTCTCAGAACAGATGTTTTTTAAAACTCCACTCTGCTCTTACAAATGCTACGCTTTTATCACAGGGAGAAAGCTTTGTGACATGTTTACTGCCATTTTTGGTACGAGTCTCACTGGGAGGCGAAAAGTCAACTTACTAGCTGTGGAGCTGTCCTACTCAATGAATCACCAGCTTAGATGTTTTACAAAAGAGATGCAAAACACAGAGTTCAAAATGGTTTGGTTCAAAGCTGTATGATTAAAAATAATAAAACCAGCTTACTTAAAGTGGATATTTTATGCATTTCTGTGGCTTTAACTGCCTTTGGGCCGTCTTCAGATAAATATTTCCCATTTTCTAACTTTAAATGATGTCTGCATTTGGAAAACACACTACACCTTTGTTTTGCAAGAAGGTAATTAGGTGTTGGAGCGCTCTCTACTGTCAGCAGTGGGAATGAACAATGAAAAAATGAATAAAAGAAACCATTAGGCAACGTGAATGCTAGCCTAAAAGAAATCTGGTAACGCTTTAGATTAAGGTTCCTTAGTAAACTATTTATAATGCATTAATAAGCACTTGTTATGTGTTTTTAAGCACTTAAAAGGCATTTACAAGCATTTATTAGTGTGATAATTGAAAATAATGTAATATGCAGCTCATTAATCTCTGTACATGTGGTTTATTCACTCAAACATGTTTTGGCTGATGGATTATAAAGATGTATAAGGCGTTATAAGTGCATAAACAAAACTATTAGTGCTTATTAACATCTTATAAATAGTTAACTAAGGAACCTTATTCTAAAGTGTTACCAGAAATCTGCATATTGTGAACACAAGTAGACTGCAGGACAAGACTGTGATGGTTTATGAACTAAAAAAACTGAACTTCATCTTTTATCAATGGGCTCTGTGCACAACGGCGCCCAGTTAGCCAAGTGTTAGCATCACCGCTTCCTGTCCACCTCTATTTCCAAGGAGTTTTTGCTAAGTTGGACTAAAATAAAAACGTAAAAATAGGCAGTAGACACTGAGCCTGGGGCAGATGTCTCTAGCAACATGTTAAAGACTTTGCAAATGAGCTGAATACTTTTCCTGAAGATGCTGTCTCAAGGCAAATGCTTATCCTAATTTAGTGGTATAATAAATATTAAAATAATGTAAATTAAAGACAACATGCAAAATGTGTCATCTTCAAATTAAAGTAATTGGGCAGTCTTTGTTTTAAATTTGAATTGGTGGTTTATTTTATATTTTACAAATCAGCACGTTGAGCCCTATATTACGGTTTAAACATAATTACTACTATTGCTACTCCTATTTGTATCTAGGATTTTCACACTTTTTATCGCTTTATCGTCTCTAATTGGAAATATTTCCTCGGGCATTTGACCCATCCTTCATCCAGCTCCTCAGCGTCACCTGCCAGAAGCATGTTTTGAGTCAATGGGGGAATCCACTGCACCCACGAATCCCGCTCAAACACAAGAAGAAACAGACAAACACCGCACAGAAAGGCCCCTTGCCGCTCGGAAATCAAACCCAAAACCTCCTCGCTGTGAACCACTCAACCACTGTGCAGCACTATGTTTATAACTATGACTATGACTATTGCCAAAAGCCCAACTTCACTACATTTTCCGCCACTTAAGGTTGTTCAGAAAATTTTTTAAGCAAAAGTAAATGCACGGTTAATTTGTTAATGTTAATTACAGGCACATCCATCCACCTCACCATCTCCCCATAATGCTTTTGTATTTCATTTGCCAGCCCAATTTCACATTTTCATTCTACTTACTAAAAAGTAGAATGCTGCTCACTAAATATTCCCCCTACTTCTGACAACCTCTCTTAAGTGAACAATGATTTTAACTCCACCACTTGAATAATAATTATCTCCATAGCACCAAATTAACTGGAACTGGACTCCATCTCTATAATTACCGACTATTAATAAACCCTAAGGCATAAATCAGCAGGGACTCACTCCGTACCTAAACCACATATATCTTGAATGTACCAGGCTTTGTCTTTGTATTTCGTGTATTTTTCTGGCAGTTGCTAGTAAGTATGTTGACTTCTTTATTTATTTCAGTGCAATATCGAGCATATTAATCGCTGTACACCTTGTTATGTTCGCTAAAAAAAGGCTATTTTCCAAAAAGATGGACCAGATGTTAGTTGTTAACAAGAATATGTAGAAATGTCTGCTGCATAAATGTATTGTATGAGTCACAAAGCAGCCAGCATCAATGCACACGACTTCAGACAGAAGTATAAATAGCAGAGCAACAATAGACACAGTGTTGGTCTGAATCACCGAGACAATATGCAAGTGCACAAAGTTCATGCACTATTTTAAAACCTTCCGCGACTTTGAGGCCTGAGACCGCAGAGATTTTGCCATGATTATTAGTTTCGCACTCGTGAGAAGGACAGTGACACCGCATTTGTTGTTTTTAGGGGAAAAAATGATGATGAATGAAAAGGATAATGTGATCAAACAGTGTGTCATTAACTAAAGATTCAAGGCATAGAACTATAATCAAACCTGGAAGATGAATCCAAAATGGCGCCCTGTTTATCCCTATGGAGTGTGTTCATTGGTGCATGACCCCAAAAAAGTTTCTTGCGTCCGCATTTACTTCCTGATACGGAGGCTGACATCTTTGCTTTACTTCCTGATACGGAGGCTGCCATCTTTGCTTTACTTCAATCCCCCATGATGCTTTGAGCGACATGAACGACCACGCAGCTGCAAGTTTTTGTGTTAACGCTAGCTTGTGTGATTGTAATTGTATTTTTCATGTTAGACACACGTGAAAGCGTCTGAAATGAAATAAAATACAACTTACAGGTATCGCTAGCCTTTTCCACGTGCTTCTGTTTGTATCGTCCAACGCTCGTTCACGTGGCTCACATGTTTGCGGTGATTTCTGCGATTTTAGAAACAGTAAAAAAGAACATTTCCTTCTATTTTATTTAAATACCGATAATAATTCAGTACTGTCTGCAATTATAATTTTAGAAAAAGGCTGGTTCCAAGAGGCTGCAGTACCTCGCACGGCCACTAATCAATCTGGGACCACAGACAGAAGGGGTGTACCTTATCCAGTTCATTTAATACATCCATGATTCAAGGTGGCATCATCTGTCTCTTTGCATGCGTTTTTAGTTACAGCAAACATGGAAAAAGGGGAACAAGTAAGAAGACACCTGTGTAGATTTAATCCAGCGTGTAAAGGCCCGCAGGATAAGTAGATTCACTGCAGTTTGAGCTGGAGGAGCCTGTTATAGTCGTTGTAGCGACAGTGACAAATGAAAAGTTCGCACAAATCATCTTCTATTTCTACAGTTTGTATAAATACTTACAAGAACTCCAAAAAGCTTAATTTGGTCTTCTAGATTTCTAATTACTCCTATGAGGCCGGTGTTTGTTTGTTGTCATACCTTGACATGTTTGTCTGCTGTCACCATCAGAAGAGTCACTCGGTGTTGCTGTGACGTGTCTGCCTGCCTGCTCTCTCATACTTGGGACACTGTTCTAAAGAAGTCGGACTCTCCTGGAAGGAAGACACGCCAAAGACTGTGTAAATCAGCCCGCAGACACGTCACAGCAACATGGAGTGACTCCTCTGATGATGACAGCAGACAAGCAGTCGAAACATGGCGAGGTATGACAACAAACACACACTGGTCTGGGAGAAGAAATCAAAACATCTAAAACCTCACAAGGACCTCGCCGGACTCAAGGAATGAAAAATTGGGCTTAACATTGAGTTAAATATCTTGTTGTGTGCGGCTGGCCTAAATCATCTCAGCTGATTCCTTTTGATTTGGAGCAGCAGCTCTAGTCTGAGCTCTAGTCCAATCTCAAAGGATTGCCTCACAACAAAATGAAGCTACTCTTGGAATTTTTAGAAAAAAATATTTACTTCACGTATAATAACACATTTTTGTATATATTTGTAACTTATTTTTGATTGTATACACACTTTTCATACTATCTGCCTTTTAGTAAGTCACTATAAAGTTGTATGTTCTCTTACTTTATTGTAAGCATGTTTTGAAAATGGCAAAGCATAGCAAGTTTATTTGTTGAGCACAATTTGTTCAACATAAAATCACAAAACAGATAAAGACATACAAAATCATTATAGAATTTTAAAGAGAAGACTTTAGCTGCATAAAACTGAAACGCTGATTCCCCATGTTTAGTCCTGACTCTGGGCCCCAGTCATAATGGTTAGAATACATACATATATATATATATATATATATATATATATATATATATATATATACATATACAGCTTTGCAAATTGTGACTCTCTTTATCATCAAATAAAGGCCAAAAGCAGTGCCCCCTGTGGGCAAACAGACTGTGACATTAATCTGACAGAGTGACCTCAGAGGATACTGGAGCAGTGACTATATTTGCACTTCATTTCATAATTAATTCATGTTACAATCTTCTAAAGGTCTACTCACACTCCCGCTGTCACCTCTCGCCTGCTGTGCTAATCCTGCTGTTTCTTTGTTGGAAGCTTTGGTCAGTTTCCAGATGCCGGGCTTGTCTGTCCTCATTGTACATTTATAACAATATTCTTTCCGTGTGAGTGGGCCCAAGACAATGTTTGAGTATGCTGTGTCACACTCCGTCCCACAGACAATGCATTTCTCAGCGTTGCTCAGGGCGTCTTGAAGAGGTTTGCGTGTCACCAAATGCAAATATCAGGACAGATCACCTCCAGCCTCGTGGGGCTTTACTCAATCTGTGCACCATTGGCATTTGTAACAGGTAATCACTGCAGCTGCCATCCAAGGGCCCTGATTAAAAGACCTATGCCTTCATTTTCCAGAGGGTCACTTGCCATCACATTCTGTCCGACTCCAAGCTCTTAATCTTAATGGATACAGCACCGATTAGAAGACACAGATATTATAAGCTTAATGTCTTCATGAGAACACAACGAGATGGATTTGCTGTTAATTTTCTGAATAACAAGACAGTTATTGCTCTCTGGTCCGGCTCCAGTTCGGGTTCCGTGTGGGTCCCGCAAGTCTGTGAGTCTGTGGAAAGAATCCGCAAGAAGTCTATTTTTGCCGGACACGGCAGCGGTCTGGTGTGGCTTGCATGTCATTTGACGAGTGTTCTCGCGTGAAACCACGTGAATCTACTAAGCTTTTCGTCAGTCAGTGTACACTAGGCGTAAGGGTGCATTCAAGATTTTCTCATAAAAGTAGAACTGAACTGTGACTAAACTTGGAACTAAACCTGGACTTAAACGTGGATTCACTTTGGAAAGTCCTGCAGCAAAGTTCCTAGAAACTAGAAACTTTGCCAAGTGACTAGTAACAACAACAAAAACAGCAACCAGAACTAAACCAGGACTAGAACTGGACCAAATCACGTCTGAAGTTTTACTTAAAAATTAAATTTCATTTATTTTGGTTACACCCAAACTCACAACATCAGTTGCCTTGGTGGGTAAGAATCGCATTGGTCAACAATAGAAAAGTTGTACAAAGGAATTTAGCAAATGGATAACCAGAGCATTTCCTGTCCTTGTCTCTCTGTCTCAGCAAGAAAAAAAATACAAAATCCTGTGGGCAAAAGAAGAAACCTCAAGGAGACCACAGTGACGAAGAGATCCTACTCCCACAGACGGACAAACTGCAGATGGTCCAGGACTGACACATCCATTTGTAGCCAGAACTACAAGGAAGGTGGCTCGCCTAGTGAAAGAAAGTTCCTCCAGGCAGATGAGGAGCAGTTCATCTAGTGTAGAGAGAGTTTCTCCAGGCAGATGAGGAACAGTTCATCCAGTGTAGAGAGAGTTCTTCGGGAGAAAAAACAAACAAAATGGTGAATCCTTGTTCAATTTTTTGAACATTTTCAATTGTGATGGAGCATTTTAAACATTTTAATAAAAGAAAAAAGGATGGCTGCCACTCCCTTACAGTTAGGATGAGGAGCTCAGTCACATGGGAGGAGCTTGAAGGAGAGCCGGTGCTCCTCTACATGGAGAGGCGGAGCAGAGGAGGCTCGGGCATCTGTTCCAGAGCCTCCTGGATGCCTCATGTCTCACCGGCAGGAGGGACATGCTGAGGGAATGTCTTTCTACTAGAGTTGGAGGAAGGTTTTTGGGTGAGAGAAGTCTAGAAGTCCCAGCTCAGATGTCTGAATTTAAAATTCTGTCACTGATTGTGGCCTGCACCTTTACTTCACGTCATTTAAACGTATTTATCTGCTGCACTGTGAGACCGTGCTGACGGCCCTGTAGTTCACAATAGCGAGCAGCGCAATGTTAGAATACCTCACCTCTTAGGATTGTATGATCAATATTTCACGTACTTCAAGTACTTTTTGAAACCCCATTTGAACCAGACTAAGTCAAGTACCTATAAGTCTGATAGAGTATGATTATTGCACTCATGAAAAGCAGCAGCTCTAAGTTACATACATGGCATCCCACTGAGGCGAGCTGTAACAACCGCCAAACTGTCAATCATAGACTCACATAAGTGACGTTTAGCCCAGTGTGAAGCCTGCAGCGGCAGAGTGCAGCGCCACTGTGGATCTCACACTTACAGTTATTTTCAGAACGCAACGGATGGAGGAGGAAAGTTTTACAAGTTTAAAACGATGCTCATTCGGAGGCAAAACTGTCCCAGAACACAGTCTATAGAGGGAGGTTTGTGCCTTACTCTAGAATTATGAGGTAAAAATCGAGGCTCCCAATTACATTTTAGATGAATTAGCTTGAAAGTATCATGGACAGAGAACCTAGAGCTGTATTCCTGCATTAAAGGTCACACAGGCTGTTGACTTAAGTTAGGACAGAGACAAATGAATTCAAAGTAGAGTTACATTTGTTGTTAATTATACTATATTTCTGCCTCTAAACAAAATTGGTGCCTTGTCCACTTCAACCGCAATAATAACAATGCCTTTTGAGGCACAAGAAGGAGAAAAATAGGCCCAAGAAAAAGGCGCGGCCAGTCAATAGATCAATAAACAGATGACAAATACACAAGGATTAAGAAAACATGGGTCACACTGCTTGTAGCATGTGACTTAAGTGTAGTATTTACAGAGTTTGGTGGGACAGCGCCTGGGGGAAACATTTATCATCAGTCAAGTTGCAATTTTTGCGTAGATTTTGAAAAATAAAAAGTTTAGAATTACTGGAAGTAGATCTGAGTTCTAAAACAGAATCCCCGTATGACGTATATGCGACGTACCATTTAAAATACCATAAACATTCAACTCTGTACAGTTGCCACGATACAGCGCGCCACCATATTGATCAGGTATATGATGACGCAAATCAACTGAACGCAATGACGAACATTACAATTTTGTGGATAAAATGCATCATAATAAGCAACCCCTGCATAATCATGACCAAAACGGGCCAATACTGTTTATGTTTTTTCTTGGCGGCGTTAAAGTTACATATTACAGTTACATATTACAGTCCCGATCAAAAGTTAAAGACCAGGTGAATAAATGGCAAAAGTCACATTGTGTATGGTTGGATCTTAACAGGGTTCCAATTAGAGCTTCAATAAGCAACAAGAAATGGAAGTGAGACAAAGTAAAGTTTGAGAAAACATTTTATTGAAAACTACGATTAAACTGAAATAGGTTGTTCTGCAGCTCACGCTCATTTCTTGTTTGCATTGAATCGTTTCTTTAAGTATAACCTACAAATACATTACTGACACTTTGTACTTCCTCAAGGCTTTTTTTTAAATGTATATTGTCTAATGTTCCTGTTTACACTCACTAAACACATGTATTGGACTGTGGAAAGCAATTTACTGCCCATATTTTTCATTATGTCATCATCCGAAATGCCAGTGTTTAACAAAGGCTCTGCGAGTGATTAAACGCATTAGTTACAGTCAAACAGACGCGTCAAAACATGCTGAAAAGTTTAATAATAAACCTCTCCTTATTCTCCAAGTTTCAAAGACAATTTCTCTGCGGCTGAAAATAAGTTGTAGACGAATGAGCTCCGAGGCGCACTGACGAAGAGTGATTTATGGGCTGCGATGTATCAAACGTATACTGATAAGCCACACAAATGTAAAACAACCGGCTTTTGTTGCGGTTTTGACAGTAGATCATCTTAACACTGTGATTACAAACGGCAGAAAACACTGCGTCTGTCTGCGGGACAAAAGAACACAGAGAAATAAAAGATTTTGAGTCGTATCCTCCTACGTGCCGTGATGAATGGGATCTAGGTAGCTAAAGCTGAGGTCATCCATCATGAGCTATAGTGTTAATTAATGTTGTAGGAGGGAAGCCAAGCGCCTGTTCCACATCAGCAAAAAAGAAAAGCTGTGATTGCCTCAGCCTCACGCAGTCTGCAACAAGAATCTTTTCAATTAGGATATGTAAGATGTGCGGTGCGCAAACTTGTGGAGATTTTCACGTTCGAAAACTGCGGGGCAATGCTGTGTTAAGAATCTATGGACATGTACACGATAATGGAGAGAATTGGACGATCATCTTTTTCAAAAATCTGTTTTCTTATGCTCAAAGATGCACTAAGTAACTTGTCTGCATGGAGATGTTACTGTTCACTCTTGAAATGAATTTTTATCAATAGTTATTTTTATATAGCACTTTCTACCTTCAAGGCACTCAAAGCACTTTACATTTAAAGTGCATATGATTTGGTTTTAAACATCTTTTATTTTTGGTTTTATTTGGTGTATTAAAACCTATTGTACATTAAAAAAAATCTAGTTTTAGACCAGTCAAGGAGTTGTTTGTGGAGAAAAGTTGAAACGTGTTGAAAATTAAAGGAAGTTAAAAAAAAAAAGATGACATCACACTAGGGAGACTCATTCCATCCAAAGTTTATGCATAATTGACCAAAAATTAACAACTTTTTTTTTTTACCTTTAAAACATTAATTCAACAAAATAAATGTGCTCACATATATTTTGATGTTTAAATAATCAGTGACATTAGCTGAGTTTCAGCCCAATGTACAAAGTAATTTCCTAGTGTGATGTCATCATTTACAACCAGGAAGGGATAATACAAAACCTTTTTGCAAAACCTTACACATATTTATCTTACCTGTATTATAGTTACATGAGTAGTCCAACCTGTCATACGCACTTTAAGGAAGCATTCATGTACATATTTTGTATTTAAATCTATTGTTTTATGCATTCTTTTTTGTTTTGTATTGTTTGACTTTTTATGTTTTAACACTCCTCCTGAGTGGTTCTGGCTCCAAATGGATGTGTCAGTCCTGAACCCTCTGCAGTCTGTGGGAGTAGGATCTCTTCTTCACTGGTTCTCCCTGAGTATTCTACTTTTTCCCACAGGGTTTTTTTTTGGTTGTGTTTTCTTACCGAGAAGGAGGGTCAAGGATAGAGTATGTCCTGGGACACTTATCCATTTGTTAAATTCCTTCGAACATTGTTTATTTAGTTTGCTTTTCTCTAACTGACCAACGACCATTTCATTGTTTCCCACCAAGGCAACTGTTGTAGTGATTTACAAAAACAAATTGAATTGAATTTTCTGTCGCACCATATCGCTGAAGCTGTATGTTCATCTTGTTTTATATAATTACCCGTACATCTTTCGGCGGTCACACTGCTCGGTGTCCAAAGAGTTGCTGTTCCCAGGTGTCCTACGTCAACCTGACGGACATCAGGTTGACCATGCCCCCCGCTGGTTGCTCATTCTTATTCACCTTATTCCAGAAGTTGCCCTACACGCCGTCGTCTTGTTTTCGTTGTATTAGTTTACACAGGGCAGACGAGCTCAACAGAAAATAAGTTCTACATGGACTAAAAAGCCGTTTTCAGGCCGCCCAGGAAATCGGAGCGTTGTTGACTTGTTGTTGCTCGTGTTCATTAAACATTTTACACAAATCAACCTACTTTATGTAACATTTTAGCGGCAAGACTTTTCCCTCGTTCGTCATTAGCTTTAACGGAGTTCTCGTCAAACGGAAGTGCGTTTACAACAAAAGTGCGTATCTGTGGCAAAAAGCGGCAAAAGTGGGCGGGGCAGATAAGGTGAATAGAAGAAGTTTGTCCCATGTGCCGGAAAGTTGGAAAGCTCCTTCATCTCGATTCCTTATTTCCTGATCTCTCTTTCCTCTTTGATCAGTGTTTGTATTTATTGGACTCTTGGTTGATGATTCGTGCATTGTCCCTGTCCGTAAGTGCTCTGGTATTGACATTTTGATATTTTGAGTTGTTCTGTTGCGCCATGTGTCGTCTGGTTCTGGTCAGTCTGTTCCTGTTTGTTCATTTTGTTCCAAACCATTCACACACATTCCCAAACCACTGTACGCAAACAAAGAGACAATGTGGGTTTAGACTGAAGGACACATCAACAGTATTCGCCCGAGGGATCTGCTGTGGAACTGCCAACCTGTGTTCCAGTGGACATGACCACTGCACCATTCATGTTTATGCTGGGATTCAAACCTGCCTTTGGATCAGAGGAGGAGCACACCACCTGAGCGACTGCTGCCCAACGTTACACTTTATGGCATTAAACAGAGACAAGCAGATGACACCACGGGGCCAAGTTACAGCTCATACAGAATACATATTATTCAACATATTTTTGAGCAATAGAAACATCTGCGCTTGAATAATTATATGTTGGATATAGAAGTCATACTGTGGAAAATTCCTGATAAAGTTACTGCGTTTCTATGGAGATAAACATCCCTCACCAGAAATGTACAAAGCGCTTTTTAAAAAATGTCTGGAAAGAGAATGTAATTTTGATTTGACAGACGAATAATGGGATCATATAAATACATCTCAACGGAATCCAACAAAACATGTTTGGAGAAAAGTCTTTTGAAAAAACGCATTCCAACATTTAACACCGTGTGCTCATTACTCACAGGGTATTGGCCCATCATTACCATGTGTTTTGGGACTGTCCTGTTGAGATTTTTAGAGCACTGCATACCGTTTTCTGCACTGCCATCCCACTGGACGTCACGGCTATGTTTTTGGGCCTCAAAGATTCAATAAGTAGATACCTTTGGAGCAAACTTTGGACGGCAAGGGAAAAAAGGCCATCACGAAAAAATGGATGACATCAATTGATCCAAAAATGTATAGGACTGGACCGGTATTATAACTGACATTCAAAAAAATGACAATTTATAAACAGACACAATTGAAATAGACAAAAAAAACTTGCCAATCTGGTATCAAAAACTGTACTGACTAATGACATTTGTCTATTGACCTTATTCTGCCCCGCCCACTTTTGCAGTTTTTTGCACTTTTGTTGTAAACGCACTTCCGTTTGACGAGAACTCCGTTAAAGCTAATGACGAACAAGGGAAAAGTCTTCCTGCTAAAATGTTACATAAAGTAGGTTGATTTGTGTAAAATGTTTAATGAACACGAGCAACAACAAGTCAACAACGCAACGATTTCCTGGTCAGTCTGAAAACGGCTTTTTAGTCCATGTAGAACTTATTTTCTGTTGAGCTCGTCTGCTCCATGTAAACTAATACAACGGACACAAGACGGCGGCGTGTCAGGCACCTTCCGGAATAAGGTAATGTATTGTATGGGACAAGCATCATATTCTTTCAATAGTTTAAAATACAGAGGCTTGTGTAGAAAATCAGAGAAAATGACCATAGGATGGGACATGTCAAGGAATTGTTTTAGCTCATGTAACACGGCACTTGTTTTTCGTCCACACGTCACGAAGGTCCAATCTGTTTTGCTCGTAGTTTGCACAATTTTCTACCATGTTCTGTTGGGTTTAAGTCGGCGCATACAGCAGCGTACCTGTCAGTGCAGTCCACAGTTAGCCCCGCTCCCCTAAGAGCTGTAATAGTGCGCCCATAAACCCCTGAGCCCGAGCTGTGACTGGCTTTTCATTACACTATAATAAGATTTATGCAGCAGTCATCTCCAACACTGTGCCATAGTAAATCACAGCTGCAAATAAACAAGCCATGTCATGATCGTCAGCATAAAGTGATGTTAATTCATTACAAGCTCAGAGAGTCCGTGCTGACCAACACAGAGCAGTGACAAATGAGCTCCGGCTTTTTTATAAAGAGAACAACATGTCATAGTTTGTCTTTTGTCTTGGGTTGTAGTTTAAAAATAAATAAGGCAACTGACTAAGCCATTACAGATGGTTTGTTTGCGATTTTGCTTTGTTGAGGAATGCAAGGCAACATGAGTCGTCACAAAGGCTGATTAACACGAGAAAAAAGAGAAGCACATAAGACTTAGAAACAGCATAGATTTTGGCAGACTTAATGAGCAAAGCAGTAAAGTATGTTTCCGTATGTATGTACATGTATATATGTATGTATATATGTGTCTGTAGTTAGACAGAAAGTAAGAGCGAATGGATGGCTCGTCAGGCAAGATCAAATGAAAAAGGCAGATTTCCCAACAGAGACAAGAAGTACCACCACGTAATAATCATAAAAATAATGCCTTTCACTGGAATGCACTTTACAGACTTGTTGAAGTCTCTCAAAGCTCTGCTCTGTTGTCATTATTCTTTCACACTCAGTGATGGTAAACCACCCCTGTAGCCACAGCTGCCATGGCCCAGACTGACTGAAGCGAGGCTGCCAATCTGCACCATCGGCCTGTCTGACCACCACCAATCACTCACGCACACACTACTCTCTCTGTGTCTCAAGGGCACTGCCCGAGTGGGAATTGAACCTCTGACCTATGGTTTAGAGCAGTGGTTCTCAAACTAGGGGTCGGGACCCCAATGGGGGTCGCGAAATGATTTCCAGGGGTCCCCAGATGATGGGGAAAATTGATACAATAGTCTTAAGCAAGGCTTGACACCTTCAAATGTAAATGTAGATTCCTATTTTTTGGCCAATCATAAAGTCAAACATTAGATATAAGGCTAATTTATCACTTTGCGTGTCGTCTGTTTTTTGTGTTTGGGGGTAGCGAATGTGAACTATTGTTATCTTGGGGGTCGTGACTGAAAAAGTTTGAGAACCACTGGTTTAGAGGATGAGTGCTGTATTTTTTTTATTGATAGCAATACCATGTATTTAGGGTCTTTTTTCCCCGTCCTACCAATACCAATACTTGACACTGGTCTAACCTCAGTTGAAGGCATTACCAAATGTATTAGCAAAATGTGTAATTTTACACTATTAATGTCTAAATTGCGTTAATAATGTTATTATTTACCGAAAGGTTTCAAATTAGCTAAATATTCTATACAAGCAGAACATTAAGAACAGGTGGATTAGTCCAATATGGAGCTGACGAAGTGTGTTGACACAAAACAATAAAGAAATGGTCCTAACATGACATTTAACAGTTAATCAATTTAATCAATATTGTCATCAGTATTTGATTAACTATATTTATACCAGAGTTAGTACTGAATCCAAAATATACCGATTCTTGTTCATCCATTTCTACTCACATTCGCTTTATGACGTCCCAGATATGCCTGCTGTCCTGTCTAATGTATATTGACGATCATGTCCCGGTTGCCCTCCTGATCTCTGAGTGTATTCCACAGAGTCCTGGATGCATCCTACCGTCTGCTGAGGCTGTCTGTCAGTTTTTCCCTTTGTTGACCTTTACTTGTCTTACCCCTCTATTTTCTCTGTTGTGACCACAGGCTCTCTTTCCTCATCACTTGCCCAAAGATTGTTGTTGTTTGACTGTGTGTGATCTTTTCGCAGAGGACCCTTCGTGTGCCTGCTCGTTGTGATAAATCTTCGTTGGTTTCTTTGTTGATTCACTAGCAAGGACCACAACCTCAAGCTTGGATGCAGAAGTTTATTGGCGAACAAGAACGATAAAATGATGATAAATGCCGTTTTGGGGCTTCTAGCGATGAGGGCAGCAGGCTCCCGGGCCTCGATACCCCCCGACTAAAGGATAAGACAGAATAATTAGAAGAGGGTGGGAGGGAGGGGCACGAAATAACGAACGCTGGTGTGTGTGACCGGGAAGCTTAAATAGAGTAGTCACCGGAAGGGGCGTGGATGAGGTGTGGTCCTGCTCCCGAACTTCAGATAACGACTTATCTCCATTTATGTACATAAGGCCAAAAATATCTTGTTCTTCTAATGTTGAAATTTGAAATAAAATAACAAAAAACCCAAGAAACAACGGTTTGTGCAAAGTAGTATCCAACTTACATGACATTTTAGTTGTTCAAAGGGCACATCATTTGTTTACTTGGGTTCTTCTGCGCTTTTTGTGAGGAGAAAAGTTTGGAGAAAAGACACACTTTCAAAAGCTCCCCACAGTGACCTGAAGCCACCTTATCCCTCTCTTTGCTAAAACGCATCACGTTGTCTTCGCGGGACTCTACAGGCAGTTTGCTGATGGTTTGCAGAAAAAAAAGAAAACACCTGCCAGAACTACAAACTGCTGCAGCTCAACAAAGTGCAATCTACCTGTTGGTGAGTTTAGAGACAATCAGATGGAGCTTGTTTTGGCGTTCAGCGACGTGGGCAATCGACAAACGCTGATAGTGAAGCTGCAATGATGTGGCAGGATTTTTGGTCAGTTTTACCACTTTCAAACGAAAAATCGGAATGACTTTACTTATTTTTTTATTAAATTCTGTGGCTTTTTACAACATAAAACAATCACGATTTGACTAATTTGGTCAATATTAATATCCTAAACTTAAACCTAAATGTTGGGAATTGGCATATTTCTTACCCCGAAGTCTGAATTCTGCTCCAAACTTTTACTGATAAAGGATTGTAGATTAAAATGATCCAAGAAGATGATTTCGATATTGCATTTTTAACTTTAAATGATGTTCGTATGTGCATGTGTAATTTTGGACAATGGAGGGTCCAGTGATGGTTTTTCACGGAATTCAGAAATGTGAAGACTTTTATGAATGAAGCACAACACTACTCCAAGTATGTTAGTGATGAATGGTGTTACAGTTAAGAAAAAAAAAAAGTCAGAAGCTGTTTTTAAGGCATATGTGTTTACGCAGGTAAGCTTTTACATACTCAGCACCTGCGAAGAAAGGCAAACTATGACTCTATTTTTCGGTTGAATTGGGACAGTAAAAACGCCGTTCTTTTTGTTGAGTGGGTTGAATCCTTTGAAATGTAATGGCAAACCGCTAAGCCCCCAAGTCCAGCAGTTAATTAAAGAGAGCAGAGCCTTCACCTGCGTACATGACACATACGAGCATTTCACTGACAACTCCGACAGACTCATATGAGGCTCATTCTGCTTTCTGATTGGGTAATAATTTTAAGATCTAAAATACCAAATGACATTATCAACACCTTGGCCATTAGGCTGAAACATGATGGGGCTCAATAAGGTCCATAGAGACATGCCATGACCCATAAAGGCATTTAAAATTTATAGAGAGCGCCTTGGTTTTTCCGTATTTTTAAACTTGGCCATTATGTTCAAATCTTTTTATGAATAAATCAACATCGTAATTGTTGTAATATTTGACATGAACATGTGCCTCATACCTGGGCTTTAAATAAAAGGCAGACTAAGATTCCTGGTCGGGCTCGCCATCTGCATTACTCTAAGGCAGGGGTGTCCAAACTTTTTCCATCGAGGGCCACATATTGAAATATAGACCAAGCGGAGGGCCACAAATCAATCGCGAAACGTTGAAAAAAGCTGCATTTATCTGATGTTTTAAGCACCACCACATCTACATTCAGTCTCATTGCCTTAATATCAGGTCTGTATTGCACCAAAATGTTAGTTATTTAGGTTGGAATTGTAGAAAATCTGAAATGTGCTGTAAATAGTACTTCTCAGGACAATGTGGGCCAGTTCACCAGGAAGCCTAAGGGCCAAGAAAAATTGGTCTGAGGGCCGCATTTGGCCCCTGGGCCTGCGTTTGGACATGCCTGCTCTAAGGAGATGGAAAATTAAAACCAACTTTGGAACTTTCTCAATGGAGATAGATCTTTTTTTTTTGTCAAAGTAAGAACATCTACATGGAGACAAACAGATGGCAGATCCTCCTTCACAAATGTTACAAGCCTGTTCATTATGGGAGCATGTTTTTCCGTTTGTTTTTACTATAATAACCCCTGTGATGAAGTCATTTCCTTATTTTGTCCTTATTTTAAGTCTGTGACTTGGTTGCGAGCTTACACAGTGGGCCTTTACATATAAAACGCCTCTCAAAATAATATTCCCTTAACCCTTGGGGACCTAAGGGAATTTTTGGCCATTATTGACTATTTTTATGCTTGTAACAGATCACCTTCTAAGGTACTATCAATTTGACCAAACTAAACAACTTTCTTGACATTATAAATAGATTTTTGGGGTCCTGGGTGTGTACAGATAAACTGATATTGTTCCACCCTGTATATAATTGAATAAGTTTACAATTTCAACTTTTTCAGATTGTTGTGCATCTACACAATGCAAAGATATGGTAAGATATGACGCACTGAACTATAAAAAGGTCATTCTGAAGTTTCTGGAACATTTAGTAAACCATTTCCATGAATTCTGGGCAGCCACCACATTGTGCATTATTCCGATTGTTTGCACATTATTAGGAATTGCTTGGACCCAAATAACTGGGCACAGCTCCAATTCAATCAAGTCAACAAGTGCAATGATATACATATTCATGGACTTCCTTTGTTTATTCCCTCAATGACTGAACGGGCAAGACAATGGTGGCATAATTGTTTTTGTTCTCTGATATATTCGTAAACAGTGACAGTGCTTTTGCAAATGTGCATACAATGAGGCGTGCAATATAATTCCTCTCCGCAAACAGCCAAGAAATCCATGTTTGGGGTCTAGAGTGGCAGTAAAGTGCAAGTGTAAGGCATTTGCTGTGGAGTTTGTCGAGTTTCAGTTCAGATGAATAAGTACGGGCGTTATAGATGTCCCGCAGAGAAGCTGGAAGGCCGCTCCTGCACCCATCCGTCTCCTCAGCGTCACCTGGAAATATTAAATTGAGGAGATTAATCTTTCTTTTTGGGAGCACTACGTGGTTTGGCTCGCGAAGACAACAAGTGCATTTATTAATCTTCAAAAAGTCACTCATATTTTGGCTGTGCGTCGGAGTCATTTTTTATGTTCTGCAGTTGTGTCTGTTTGGCGCTTCATTCACGGAGTTACCAGGTGGCTCAGATGCAAAGGTGAAATGAGAACACTGGACTTCAACATGTGGGACAAATTTGTGTTGGGTAAGAAAACAGGTTTCTCAGTTCACTTGTGTTCGGTTTCAATAAAGCTAATGGACTACAAGAACAAGGAGCACACATAATAATAATCTGTTTATCTGCAGATGACATCGTGGCATTCTGAATTTTAGCAGTGAGTGGCAAAAACACATGCGAGTCAATGGTGAGTAATGACATTTTCTCTTGTAAAAGCTCAAAATACTACAATGTGAAAAGCTGCTAAAGTCTGATAAAAATAACAGGAACACAGCAGCTACGCTCACATTTATCACTGATACAGACTTTGGGATCACACACAGTTGAATTCATAACCTTTCTCTCCTTTAATAAGAGCATAAGTGTTGAGGAAATAAACGGTGTAGAGTTGAAGTATCCTAAATCTCCAACTGCTGTTAGCAAACAAGCTAGCTACAGAAAAACGACTTTAAGTTTACATTTTACCGTTTAAAGTTGATTTGAGCAAAACAAAAACTTCACAGACAAAAACAGAATTTAAAAAAAAATCTACAGACAGTAAAAGGGCTGGCTGTTTGTGTGTTAATTATTAAAAGGCTGTCTTGTTTATGTTCATGAAACTTTTTTTTTTTTTTTTTGCATCAAAAATATACAAGGGGAAAAAATGTTCCATTCTCTAAATGCCAGATTTAAGCAACGGTGTCATAAAAAGTGATCTGGTCAACTCTTTATTGACTCAGTCACATATAATCCTTCTTTGAATGCTTACTTGAAAATGCTTTTAACTATTAATTTACTCAAAATGCATCGTAAAGTGGTTTTAAAAGTACAAAAAAGCACTGTGTAAGTTGATGGCATGGAAGGACCCTAAAAACACACGCTTTTTTTGTTCTCGGTTGCATTTCAAAGTAAAGTCCTTGAGAGACTAAAAAATAGAGGAAAATCATTGTTTACACATTAGCCAATGCTTACTTGAAAATGCTTTTAACTATTAATTTACTCAAAAATGAACCCAAAAAATTTGGCACAGCAGCAGTTTATGATCACCAGGTAAGAAGAGAATGAATAATGCATCATAAAGTGTTTTTAAAAGTCCAAAAAAGCACTGTGTAAGTTGATGAGTTACCATCTTTAAACTGAAAATGACTGAAAATGATAGAATTAAGTTGTGGTTAGGGCTACAACTAACAGTTATTTTGGTAATCGATTTGTCCGTTGATTTGTTTAAATTAATTAATTCAATTAGTTGTTGAGGCAAAATTTGACAAAGCTAAAGTGATGCCGTTTAACTTGTTATTAACTTGTTTCAGCCCTAGCTGTGGTGCTGAGGTTAACAATCAAAAGGAAGAGAAGGAACCGGTGCTTTTTTATTTCGTATGTCCACCACAACATAAGCCAGTAAGTCCTTCTAGTAAATACTAAAACCTTACCTTTAAAAGCTGCCTTCTCGGAGCAGAGCGTAAAAAAGACACCCGTTTACAGCCAGTCAAATCCACGCAGTATCTTCTCCTTAAAAAACTAACTTTGATCTCACATCCATCTCCGCAGTTATGCCATCGCAGGACTGTGTCGCTGCTGTAAATGCGCCGGGTAATTGGTGCACCATTTTGTCACCTCATGCATTATTCAAATCCGGTTGTTGCTTCTCCAAGTTGTAGTTACCTCGTCTAAAACGTTCCAAGGAGAGATTTATCACTACGCCTGCTGTCAAATGAGAATATATTAGAGCGGGGTTTGTGGATGGCGCCCCTAGATAAACGCCATATTTATAATGCCCAGGGAGAGATGATGCTACCTGATAATTTGCCTTCTTGATATCTGCCCCTATCCCGACTTTGACACTAGTTCGCGCCGAGATAGATGCGGGGAAAAAGAGCGCAGTGGTTTGCAGCGGTGCATGGTGATTGTACATGAATAATGGAGGTGAAGTTCCGCTCGGACAAGACGACGTAGCGTTCAGGATCGGTTTACGGCGGCCGAGATGTGTTCGGTGACTCGGCAAAAGGGAGAAATTACAGGGATTTAAGGCACGTTTAAGGAGAGTTGATTCAGTTGTCTTTGTTTGCAAATGAGGTCGTATATCGGGTTGTGTTTTCCTTGCAGCCGCGCTGATCTGAACTTGTCTGACTTAACCTTTCAAACTTATACAAAACATGTCAAGGGAGCACCTTTCCTCACTCTAAATGTTTGTTTGTGACAGATGACCTTTGCATTCACTCCCAACTTTTTGATAATCTGCTTAGCTTTTTTCTATATCTATAGTGTATTTGGACAGTTCTTTTCAACTTTTAAAGGGGTTTACATGGGCAGTATCTGAAAGAAGGCGAGAAACTGTAGTCTTTTTTTTCTCTTTCTTTCAACATAGCCTCCAATCTTCTCCTAAGGATGTTTTATTATTTCATTTAATCCACTTTTACATCCAGGGGCGTTGGACTGGGGGGTAAAGGGTACTGGTTTCCTCAGGGCCCAGGGCATGGAAGGACCCTAAAAACACACGCTGTTTTGTTCTCAGTTGCATTTTTCAAAGTAAAGTCCTTGAGAGCCTAAAAATTGGAGGAAAATCATTGTTCACGCATTAGCCATTTTTTTTTTTTTTTTGCAGTTCATGTATTTTCTTATTGTAGTAATACATTTCTAGAGGTTTTTGAAATTGGTCTAGTAATTCTTGCAAGTTCTTTATCATAATATGAGTCAATAGCTACACAAGCTGTATTTAAATCGGCAAGTTAGCGCGTATATTCCTAAAAAAATAGCAATAATAACCAAATTTGCAGGGTTAAATAAATCCTGGGTCACGCCAGATTGACATGTGTATCACTCTGCATTTAGTTCTACACATTATCAATCTGGACAGGATCTCACCGAAAGCCGTCGGGAAACTGCATAACGTCATGACCAACATTTGAACTGATCGGTCGCAACGTCAGAAAAGCGGAACAAGCCAAGAAATAAAGAAATCCACCGACTTCTTCCTCGTCCTCAAATGCACAAAGCACCTTGATGTGCACGTTTTCAAAAGCAAAATAGTTGGCGAAGTACGTGTTTGTTTAGGTTTGTCCTTTTGACTTCCGCCCGAACCACTATGCAGCACTGTGATTGGTCCGGCACACAGCGGCCGACTCAAACCCAAACCCGGTGTCCTGTTCCTTCTTTTATGTTCTTCTCATATTATATTGTTTAAAAATAATATTAATAAGCACAATTTTGTAAAGCCATAGGATTAAAAACAGCTTTGCATGTATCACTATTTAGAAAAGGAAAATCATACATATAAGCACACATAAGCACGAAGAGTTTTTTATTTGTCTCAGTAATGCCATGCAGTTTCATTATTTAAAGCCATGTTTCTTTGATATTACTTAAGTCACTGAATTCCATCAAATTAAAGATTTACTGAAAGATTACTGTTAAAAAGGCCAGGTTATTTGTATTGTAGGAGTTTTAGCTCCCCCTAGTGGACACGTTATTACGCTGATGATTATTACGCTGATTTTGGCATGTTCACGGCCGTCTAAGTAATTCCACTAGGACCCACGTTTCTAGAAAAGAGAAGAAAATGGCCTCATGTTCAGAAAATGCATAAAATGTTATCTGTGCGTGCATTAGCAAGTAAGTCCTTTGGTTTTAGGATCTATATTTCCGTTTATTGATTGTGTATATGCACATATATTGAAGCTAGCAGTAATGATGTTGAACTTTACTGTGGAATTAATAATATTGCACATTCAGAACGTTCAGGTTTTTAAGAGCAGGCTCAAGACCCACCTTTTTAGCTTAGCTTTTGACTAATATTTATTCATTATATCGGTATTTTATATAATTTATTATTTTATTTAGAATTGAGGCTAGTTTTTATGTGTTTTACTTTCAACCTTAGGTCTTAGTTTTTACTTTACTATATATTTTATCTTTATCCTCCTTTATCTGAATCCTTTTATTCATTTTAGACTCTCCAGTGTTTCCTCTGAGGGGCCCTCTGTACTGGGAGCGGAGGTCGGCTGTGGCTCCTGGGCACTGGCTCATGGGCTCCTGCTGGAGGTTGGGTCTGGTCCTAATCTCTGCTCTGGGTCTTGAGTCTGTGTCCTTTGGCTGCAGGCGACTCTCTGCTCCTGGTGCAGACGGCTCCTCTGATGGTGCTCTCACAGCTGGTTCATCTGCATTCAGCCTCATGCCCATTATCTTAATGTATGTATGTACGTGTGTGGGTGTGTGTGTGTGTGTGTGAATATGTGCATGTGTACGTGTGTGTCTCTGCGTGGAAGCTTTAATGTGGGGATGGTGGGGCCGGGGTGGGGGTGGGTTCTGGGGATCGTTTTTAAATATGTGAATGGGTGGGTTTGGGAAATTGTTGTTAATATGTAAATTGGAAAGCACTTTGTGTTACAATTTTTGTATGAAAAGCGCTTTATAAATAAAGTTTGATTTGATTTGATTTATTTACGTTATCTGTATTTGTACTTTACAGAAACCACAGATTAAACATTATGAAAATGACAAGTAGGCCTGATTCTTTCGCAAGTGGACAAACACCTATGTTCTAACCGGACATACTGCAGCGGTTATCATCCCCAAATAATACTTCAATCAGCTAAATTCTTAACAATTACAGTGCAATTAGTATTCTGAATATGTACTTTTGGAACATGTATTTTTTTACTCCCCAACACATCACAGGAGAAGATAGATGAACATAGGATTAGAAACGCTGCCCATTACATAAACAAATGTAAGAAATACAAATACAGCTTGTTTACCAACACATCCAGCTTGAGCATTGAGCGTTAAAGCGTCAGCCGGTCACGGTGACTCAGATTGAGAAAAAAATAAGTTAATGATAAGTTCAACGACCTCATTTCCCTCAGCGAACGTACAGCTCCTGAGCATCTGTTGCTCCAGTAAAAACAACCGAAGCAGCCCTGCACTTCGCGAATATGGTCTTTACTCGTCTGCGCTGTAGATCCATCGAAGAACGTATTTAATCAGTATTTTGCGGGCGTTTGTCACATCTTTTTAACCCGACTGTTGACCCATCAAAGAGCGCTGTCCAAAGCTGTAAAACACGGCGAGTGCGTTGTGAGAGCGTACAGAGAACAGCGTGTGGCGGGACAGATGGAGGGGCTCCCCGCGGACTAACCTGCGCCGGGACATCTGCTGCCGGCTCCCTCTGATCCTCGCTCGGCTGGGACACGCGCACAAACACAACACACACCTACGCACCACTGCAGCGGGGTGGAACGCAGCAGCCACAGTCTATTAGGCTAATACTCCTCACACTTCACGCCTCTAAAGTCACGCGCAAGTTTAAGTCCAAGATATGAGATGTGTAAACGGGTTTTTAGCGAGGTTGTTTCGGGTCGTAGAAGAAGGAACGGTGTCTTAAAGATGCAGTGTGTAACTTTCCCGGTGGATGGCACGCCTGCTTTTCTGTTGCATAGTATTCACCTTAATTCACCGTATTCAGCCCCGCCCACAATTGCCTCTTTTTGCTGGGGATGTTCCAACACAGTTTATTTTAGGTTCCTGATCCAATACCGATCTTTAAATGTTTTTAATTTCCGATACCAATTCAATACCGATCCAATCCCATTTTAAATATTTTTATTACCCTCAGTTTAGTCTCCAGTTTTGACTCCAGTTTAATTCAATAATAACCACTTTACAATAGGCCCACTTAGAAAATAGCTTAATCATTTGATAAAATATTGCAAATTTGTGTTTAAGAGGAACAATATGATGCCTTTTTTTGTATTATTAGCCTTTAAACATGCTCTTGAATACCTTCAATTTAAAGTTACTGTAGCATTATATCGTATGTGTCCTTTAAACCAGTGGTTCCCAATCTTTTTTGTCTCGAGTACCCCCAAAGCGTTGTTTCACACTCAGCTTACCCCTTGAGTTTTGGGTAGACAGATAGGTTTACAAGTCAAATATAGTCAATTATTACTGAAATATTTTTGTTTTATTTATATTTATGGTCCAAGATACTCCAAAAAGATGCAAAATTTACAACTAATTACACATTTTTATTCAGATAAAAGTACATTTCATCTTCATTTAAAACCTGAAACCATTCGAAGTAGCCCCTGGTATATCCTCACGTATCCCTTGGGGTCCCCGTACCTCTGGTTGGGAAACACTGCTTTAAACTGATCGACAACTTCTAATTTCTCTCACTGTGACAGAGACATTAGGTTATGTTTTAGTCCTCTGTTTAAGTCAATGTTTTCAATACAATTATTTCGGCCTGTAAAAAGAGAAAAGCCTGAACGCACATGGACACTTCCTGTAATATGTACATAAATAAGTCAGCGGCGAGTTCAGCCCTGCTCTGCTGACGATTTGACCAAACTTTGGATTTGAATCTTAACGGGAAAAAAAAAAAAGCATTTATTATTATTATCCTTTAAACATGCTGGTGATCTGGCGATGATTTAAATGTACCCGCAAATAAACCTTTGCAGGCACATATACTGGCATTAACAAAATAGCTGTTGGTGTCATATCATATATACTGTGTCAAAACGTGATTCTGTTTGCAAAAAAAAAAGGAAAAAAAAGCCTTAAACCACAACAACTGCACACTAACAACTTACACTGGTTTGGTGCAACACTGAGACTCATCCTGTATTCTGTAAACTGTGAAACATTCATTACCAAATGTTTTTTATAGCAGGTAACGTCAATTTTTACTGCTGTTAAATATGAGCAGAAAACAACTTCAGCTTTTGTTGTTTCACACCGTGCTATCAAAGAGACCACAGAGAAAGAGTAGAGCGTTTGATCAGTTGTAATTGCAGTTTCACCACTTACATAATTTGATGAAAGGTTTTGAAAAGTTCAGGCCTTTGAGTTGATCAGAGAAAAGTGGAGCGCATGTTGTTCCAGGTAATCAGCATACAGTAAATACTAGCTACATTTTTAATGACGTTACCGCTGCCTGATATTACGTTTGTGTCACTGTGTGGCTGAGCATCTCTTTACTTTTTGCCATTTCTGTTTTATTCATTAAACTATGCATCATTTAGGCTTGCTCAATCACTCATTTTATATGGACACTTTCCAGTATAGCCGTGCAATTGGACTGTGTTAACATTTAGATTTGCGCATCAACCCAAACACATCCAGCATTAGCCACAGGCAGTTATGATACATTTATATCATCTGCATTATAAAAAAAAACCCACATTATTATTGAGCGCTGGCCTGAAGCTGAAATAAAATTGCTTGGAGTCTCATCCAACAGAATGGCAGCTAAAAGCCATTGAAGCTCTCATTTCTGGAGGATTATTTGTGCTATGATTGCTCCATTATCGCTGTTTACTTGTACAGCTTATGCATAGATCATCTGAGGATATAGCCCAGTTTTGTGTCCTACAAAATCCCACATTTCCATGTATGTGAATGCATCATCAGCACACCAACAAATGCAATACAGGCTTCAGTAATTGTTGCTTTTTGCTGGTAATGAGGATGAAATTAGCTTTGTTTGAAGTCTAAAAAAACATGAAAGAGGTGTGCAAGTACGAACTTTGTTACAATATGTCAAGGCAAGGTCCGCTTCATTATCCACAAACTCACCTGTGCAGTCTTTTTATAGAAGTCTGGTAATAATCCCGACGCTGTTGTTTTATCTTCATTGGGAGTAAAACTTCAAAGATGGTGTTTCTTTATATAGAGAGAGTTTGCCACAGACGAGACGCTGGTCATAATAGAGGTCTTTTCTTCCACGAGGCTGCTGTTTCATTTGTATGCTTT
Organism: Rhinogobius similis; assembly: GCA_019453435.1. Lineage (NCBI taxonomy): Eukaryota > Metazoa > Chordata > Actinopteri > Gobiiformes > Gobiidae > Rhinogobius > Rhinogobius similis. The sequence continues at coordinate 13,297,938 of CM033622.1, read as the reverse complement.
TCTGCACACATTATCCGGAAACAAAAAGATGTCCGTATGACTTTTCACATTCACAGCTTCAAATCAAACATCAAATGTATGTGTCAAAGCATCAAACGTAAGTAATAAAGACAATCACAGAACATAATAGCCCTAAAACAACCAGTAATGATCATAGAACTATATCCCAGAATGCAAGGGGTGGCAATAGGCTCAAATCTATTGGATACATGTCACATACCAACTGAGACTTAATGAAGAGGTTGATTTCTCTCTCTCTTCTTTGTTGTGATCTGCAAAGGATTTGATCTGGCCCACAACCGATCTTCCAAATATTAAAACCCTTGGTTACAGGGTAATTCTGGGTTAGTACTAGTTAGTTTAGACCTGGATTTGGTCTTGGTTTAGTCCCAGTTGTACTGTTTTAGACATGTTTTGATTCTGGGTTAGTCCTGGTTCAGCCCTGGTTCGTATCCAGTCTTGTCCCAGGTTAATTCTGGTTCAGTACTGGATTGGCAATGTGCGCAATGTTGGTAAAGCATTTAGTATTTTATTTTTACACAAAAATCTAAGATAGCAGTAGTTATTTTATCCTTATCGAGACAGATCTAGTGTTGTGCATATTTTGTGCGACCCCAAAAGTACTGGCGTGTTGTGCACCTCTGGCCCAGAGGTCACAGCTCTCTGAAAACCTGGACCTCAGGAAAATTAAGCTGAATAGCCCCGATCTTATGTGATTACCTGTTTGTAAATTCTTTGTTGTTGTTGACATTGTTGCATTACAAGATGGTGTTTTCTTTTTTATAACGCACAACTAGAGCCTAGCAGTCTTTTCTGCCTTTAAAAAAATATATAAAATAGCATAGAAAACATGAGACTATGGATACACTGCAAAAATGGATTATCTAATTTAGTTAAATTTACTTGAATTAAGCAAATTAATCATAAAAGTCCAATTTTAAGATTTTTTCACTTGACAGGACTACATCAAATTGACATTATTTGACTTGTTTTAAGTAAACTTGATAAGTAAAATAATCTTATTCCACTGGCAGATAATTTCACTTAAATTAAGGTAAAAACATCTTATTTTGAGTTTATTTTTCTTATTTTTTGATAGGTCTTTTTTGCAGTGTATCTCTCTGTTCTACATGAACTATTTTGCCCACTATCCTTCCTACTGTCTGTGCACTTGGAAAAAAAAAAACAAATTGGCTGCCTTGTTTCATTTGTTTTAATTTGTTTTATTAATTAAATAATTATTGAACATGTCCCTTTATAAATACACGTGTCTTCTTTAACATTTTGTCAGTAACTCATTGTTCACGGCCTGATCTTATAGTATTTATTCATTTTAGACTGACTTACCGAAAACCCCATCAACAGGAAGTACTGACGCTAACACTGAGCTAACACTGAGCTAACCCTGAGCTAACACTGAGCTAACACTGAGTTAACACTGAGCCAACACTGAGCCTCTGAGTAAACGTGAGGCATCCAGTCTGCTCCGTCGACCCTCCGACCACACCGATCACTCACACACCACTGATAACTAAACCAGGAAAAGTACAAACTTGCTTTTGAGCAAATGACTATAATAAAGAGCGCAGTTAGTGTAATTGTAGATCAGGAACACACAATTACTGTTTTTACCTCAGTCTTGTAAATGTGCCTTTGACGTTGAACAGCTGAGTGAGCTTCAGCTTTTAAAATAAAAACATGCTAATATATCAGAAGATGGTGGTTTTTACTTTAAGAGACAAGCTTTATGTTCTTGTATAATATTTTGATGCTGCAAATTATTCCGTGAGTGAGATATAACAGATACATTTAAGACAAGGCAATTGTAGAGTCCAATTTTTACACAAAGTAATTCAAACTGCTTCACAGAACAGAAAATGTTGCGTAAAAATCACAACACAAACAAGTAAAAACATCAATAATTTTAGCCGAGATTTGAATAAGATAAAGGAATTCCACTTTTGAAACATCAGATTCATATCTCTGTTACCATGTTCTCAAACGTTTTGATTACATTTCTGTAACTGTTTGTGCACATCTACAGCCGCAATTAAAATTGATCACAAACAGCCTCAGAGTGTGACTCACCTCCAGCTATTCAACTCTATGCCTCTTTCCCTCTCCACCCGAGAGCTTGTTTCTGATTGGCCGCTGGTGTCAGCTGTCAGTCATTTTAAGAGCTTCATTCGTGTCATTCGCCCTCTGACCTCGCGCTTCGTCTCCAGGTGTCGCGGTGCAGCTATGAGCCCGTGTGTGTTGCTACCTCCAGGATGTCTGCATTGATGTATTAAATGAACTGGATAAGGCACGCCCCCTCTGTCTGTGGTCTCAGATTGATTAGTGGCCGTGCGAGGTACTGCAGCCTCTTGGAACCAGCCTTTTTCTAAAATTGCACATTATAATCACAGACAGGACTGAATTATTATCTGTATTTAAATAAAATAGAAGGAAATGTTCTTTTCTACCGTTTCTAAAATCACCGAAATTACTGTTTTTATATGAAGTGGGGGATTGCCGTCACGTGGCGCCCTAAAGCAAAGATGGCAGCCTCTATATCAGGAAGTAAAACAAAGATGTCTGCCTCTGTATCAGGAAGTAAAACAAAGATGGCAGCCTCCATATCAGGAAGTAAAACAAAGATGGCAGCCTCCGTATCAGGAAGTAAATGCGGAAGTAAGAAACTTTTTTGGGGTCATGCGCCAATGAGCTCACTCCATAGGGATAAACAGGGCGGCCATTTTGGAATCATCTTCCAGGTTTTATTATAGTTCTATGGATGTCTGTGGCTGTGCGAGGGGGTTTGGCTCCACCGAGTACCCGAGCCGTGCGCTCCAGTCCGAGCTGTAACGTCCCACTTCGGGTGCCACTGAGATGCTCCCGTCTTCTCTTTTCGAGCGTTTACCTTTGATCGTCATCATGTAAAGCCTTCAAGATGCAACTTTGTGAACGAGACTCACTTTTATTTTGGGAAACTATGAACTCGGACGATGGAACGACGAGGTACATGGGTTGCACAAGAAAACTGTTGGTTATGGTTATGATGTACAACTTAAACCTTGCTTCTGTCTCTGTCCAAGAGTGTCTGGCTGCAGACCTTAATCCAGAGTCGCCAGCCCCGCAGACCGTAACCAGGAGGCACCTATACCCACAGGTTCGGAAAAACACATTGCGCAGACGAAAATTAAATAAAAGGTTTCGCCGTTACTTACAATATTACTGTTTACTAACCGAAGTAAAAGCTCCAACTCCTCCTCGTATTCTTCATTGTCAGACTCCAGTCTCCATCATTATTGACGATGGATCTACAAATTCACATTAAATTTGCGATTAACAGTAAACTTCACCCCTATTTGTTCCTAACATGTTACTTAAAACTCCACTTCAACGCCATGTACACTATATTTAAAAACACTTGACGTTATAATACAAGTTTGATTGAAACACATACAATTAGAAGCGATGACGTAAAGAGCATGTGGTGCTGAAATATCTAAATATACACTTCACAGCAATTCTAATCAGTGCATTTTGTTAAGATTAATCAGCGGATACCCAAATATTTAATTTAATTTCTACCTAGTTATAAATTAACAAGATGAGGAATGATTGAATTAAAAACGTATGGTGCCGTGCGTGTTGATATTGGTTATTTTTGACACATCCGGGCTCTGGTAGCGACCTCTGGGTTAAGGTACAGGTCACGTGGGCGCCTTCTGGTTAAGGTCTGCGGAGAGGCGACTCTGGATTAAGGTCTGAAGCCAGACGCCTCTCTGTCCTCCTTCTACTTGTTCCCGATTCTATCTCAGGTGCCGTTGTTCGGTGGTTATTTTTTGAAAATGAGTAGAACACTGCACTACACCTCCATATCCTCTAACTCTTTACACCTCTTCCTCATCTCTCTCTAAGTCCTCTTCATCTCCTCTCTCCTTCTTCCTCTCTGTCTCCCTCTTTTACCTCTCTTTCTTGAACTTATCCCCTTATTTCCTCCCTCCTGCTCTGTCTCATTGGATGGTGGAGCACATGGGAATCCTGCGTTGGGAGTCACATTGTTCAGTTAACCTGCAGTGCATGTGGTGATCGTGGAGACAGTTAAAGCCAATTTTATTTGTTGGTGCCCAGGAAAACAACCCGAGAGGCTTAAATGATGAACTATTATTTAATGTTATGTTATGATGCCTGAAAAAAACAACTGTCTGCGGTTCTCCCCTCTCTAAGATGGAAGGGATAATCAGCACAAACATTTATTGGAATTATTATGAATGTATTTTTATGTATAATGTGATGATGGAAAAAGACTTACTATTAATTGGGGTTAATTGGGGTCTAATTGTGAATGGGTCTTGTTCATCTTTGTGATTGGTTGACTTTTTTGGGGGGCAGTTCCTTAACTTATATAAGGGGAGCGGGAGGGACTGTCCTCACCTGCAGAAGGTCAGAGGGACCGAAACGTTGTATTAATACAGGCATGTCCAAACTAAGGCCCGGGAGCCAAATGTGGCCCTCAGACCAATTTTTTTTGGCCCTTAGCCTTCCTGGTGAATTGACCCACATTGTCCTGAGAAGTTCTTTTTATAGCAAATTTTAGATTTTCTACAATTCTAACCTAAAAAATGAACATTTTGGTGCAGCACAGACCTGATATTAAAGCACTGACACTGAATATAGATGTGGTACTTGAAACATCAGATAAATGTAGCTTTTTTGCACGTTTCACAATTGATTTGTGGCCCTCTTCTTGGTCTATATTTCAATATGCGGCCCTCGATGGAAAAAGTTTGGACAACCCTGTATTAATAAATACATTAAGAGTGAGAGAGTGTGCGGGAGGCTTCTTAAATATTTTCTGCCCATGAAAACAAAACAGAAAGTTTGATGACCGTCACATTTTCATTTGAGGCATGCAGCAGTGGTTGTAAAAGCCGTCCCATCACTCTTCCGTCTCTGTGTGGTGTGTTGATGGCTGCGCTCTGTCAGTTGAACATTACAGTCTGTGCCAGTGGAAGTCCCTGGAGATGGACACTCCAGAGTCAGCAGCAGAGCTCTGCTTTAGTCCCATGTGTGAAAACTGGCACAGGAGCTGCTAAATAGAGCTGACTCTCTGCTCAGTTTGGATCCTGTCCACTGCTCCAAACCAAGCCAAATGTGCCCTGGCAACTTGTGAAAGCCAAAACCGGATTAGGAATCAAAGTTTGTGCCAAAATTCAACAAATGGTTCAAAATTACAGTCATTTGGGTGACGTGTCATTATTTATGTTTCTGTAACCAAACACCATTGAATAAACCATTTAAATAAACTGTTGACTTGGGAAGAGACAAATGTGCTCTGTGTTAACCGGCTGAATATTGAAGAATAGGTTATTTATTTTTGGCAAACAATACTCTCCTATGCAAAAGGTATACTTAATTAATAACTTAAGAGAGGGAAATGTCTTCTCTGCATTTGACTCATCCTTCAACCAGTGCCACTGGAGCTGGAGCAGCTGTGGTTCAGCGCTCGAGGACTCATCGACTGATCTAGAGCCTGGTGTGTTCAGGACCACGTGAGGGTTTTATCTGTTGTGCAGGTTTTGTGTTTACGGAAACCAGATTTTCAGCCCGGTACGAACTGTCTAAGCTGTCTAACCCAGAGTGTAGCTTCAAAGGGCATTATACTTTATTGTTTATGTATTGCTTATTTAAAAAAAATATATATATATAGCATTGTAGGATCATTGTTAATTTACTGGTTATTTCAGCTTTATATTTCAACATATATTTTAGTTTAGGGGCACTGAATATTGAGCCTTGCTAACTCTCTGTATGTGAACCCCACATGCTCCTCTGTTCTCAGGTGCTCCATTATCCCTGCGTCCTCATTCCTTTTGTCTATATCGACGTAAGTTCGCTCTTTTAAATTAAAGCCTTTTTTTCTGTTTACTAAAGTTTTCATCTATCAGTTTCCATCCTCTTTTCTTCCACGTTTTACCCAATCCATTATGCTCCTGCTGTACTTAAATCAAAATACATGAACCGCAGTAACCTCAATAACGCCACACTGCATTGTAATACCGACAAAATATTAATATTTCAATACATTTTAAATTTACAGCTGCTCTGTTTACCTGCTCATCTGAATGACGCAGTGTGGAACCCTCCGCTTCAAATGTGTTTCATATGGGGCCCTCGGTGAAACACAGATTGCACACTCCGCATTAGAAAGATAAATAATAAAAAAAAAAAACACAATTAATATCAAGTCTAATATATGAGAACGTAATTAAAAACGTATCATTTAATTAAGTCAAATGTTTGAATGAATTTACAAGCTGTGTGTGCCTGGAGTTGATTTTCACCTAAAGTTACCTCGGTCCACAAACTAGCCACTTGTGCTGGTCTCATTCCTCTCAGCGGGACACAAAAGTGCTGTGATTTTCTGTCGGCAGCATAACTACCTCCCCGCACAGCACGGCCTATCACATATGAAAACTATAATTTAATGCTGATTAGATGAAGACATTTTGCTGAATTTCTCCCAACTCTTACTTCCTCATGCAGTGGTGGCTAAAGTGGGATAATTGCAGGAGAAGAGTAGATATTGAATGTTTAATTTGGCCCGTGCTGAGGAAAGTGTGACCCTCTCGTGAGCCGGAGCGTTCAGGAGTAATTCTAAATGCATTAAGGACCCTTTGCTATGTTAATGGAGGTTGATGAAGTGATCAAGAATCCATAGTCACTTATCACGAGGAAGAGGAGGGAAGGTAAAGGATATGAAGAGGCTGAGCTGCAAGTTGAGCTGAAGCATGTCATATAGATTGAGTGCATTTTTAAAACTGTTCTCTTAAACTCTAATGGATGGATGGTTAAATTAATAACTCAGTGCAAAATAAGTGGCATTATATAAAGATGAATGTTTATTTTGTACTTAAAGTGGAGGTGTTAGGCTTCCCTGTGGCTTTAACTGACTTTTAAACATGCATTTGACCACCTTGGAATAAGTACTTTGCATTTTCTAACAGGTATTTAGGTGTGAAAGCTGCATTTGTGACAATTTAACCACATAATGAATCCGGTGATAGTTTATGGACTTAAAAACCGCGTATAAGAAGTACAGAATTTTACCTGTGACCCAACAGTCAGGGGACAATTCAAACGGTCTGCTTTGTGAGATCTCAGAGAAGAAGAGCTTGTAAACAGGATTAATGAAACAAACGTGAATGAAGGAGAATACAACTCTGGGTATGTTTTTGATGCGGAAAAAAGAGGGTTGTCAAAGGTATCAAAAATCAGATACTAATTGATACTAAAAAAACTAGATACTAATTTGAATTTGAAGTATTGATACTTAAAAAAACAAAAAACAAACACAACAAACAAACACTTACACAAGACACAAGTTGTCCTTTCCTGAACTTTTAGAATGATTTTGATTTTATTGGAACAAGTATAAGACCAAGTATAACTATTTTGAGTTGAAAGTTGATGTCTATTGTCTAAAAAAAGAGTTTAGAGACTTTAGAGTAGAAATCCATGTGTGTGTTGTGACAATAGTTCAAAGCTCAAAAAAGTCAATCCTGCATATTATGTCTTTAATGTCAATATGAAAGCTTAGACTATTACACATTTTGTTAGTAGTGAACATGATTAATCTGGATTTTTACTGAACATTTTGCCTATTTGTTCAAAAGTTCTTGTAATGTTTAAAATTGTACTTCCTGAGCAGTGAATATGACATAGATAGCGGTAATTCCACATCTGTTACCTAGCAACAATACTGTAAACAAGGGTCAAAATCCATATAAATTACACAAAAGTTATGACATTACAAATAATATTTACTTGCTAACACCTTTAATTTGTTTGATGACCATGTAAACCATCAGAAAAATGTGTCAGTTGAGCGGTAACTCTTTATTTCGTGTCGCTTTTTGATGACATCACATTCCATTATAGGAGTCGGCACTACTTCCTGTCATTTATAAACTTTTATTTTAGATCATTTCTTCACAAACTGCAACTTCATGTAAAGCAATGATAAATATTTACCACAGGTGCCCTCCCACCAAACTAAGTCAGAATTAGAAAAACACGACAGTCTGTCATATGGACTTTATTGGTTTACTATGTAACTTTTCTTGGGGGGATCGCCGCCTGCTTGTTTCCATGGAGATGTTGCTGCTTGGCCAGGGATGGGATTTAACAGATGCATTCTTTTTCTTGGTTTTCTTGTTTTGTCTTTAATTATTCGAACTTTTTACATCTTCATCTGTTACGTCAAGGAAATTAGATCTAGTACATCAAAGCAATTAGATCCCCTCTGATCAGTTGTCTGGTAGAAGAAACTGCAAAACTATTGTACTTCTCTTCAAGACGACGCGTGAAAATTCTTAATCTCTCCTTATTGTCAGCGGGTTTGTGGCATTAGCGCTAACATTTGCTGCCGTCGTAATGTAGTTGATGGTGTGAATCAAGTGAAATTAAACAAACATTTACTTGTCCTATTACGTCTCTTCTTACTTTTAATTGAGCCTTATTGATTTTAACTGTAAAGCTTAACTGAATGTCTCTCACATTACTTCACTTCCAAGCTTAGATGGAGATACTTACGGCAAAAAAGAACAACTGGAATATATCGTGAAAACAAAACACACACAGCAGACAAAGAGCCGAGTTAGTTGTCTCTTAAAACGCCATATTTTGACTGATTTTGAATATTTCTTCTGCCTCTGTGAGGACGCCGTCTCCTGCTGCAGACTGTTATAGCGCGCGGATAGAGACGTGACAGTGGAGCGTGTAGTATATGCTTAAATGCACTCCGCAAAATGTGCAGCGTTTTCCCTTGAGAGCGCAGAAGTGAAGACACATCAAAGCATCAAGTGTTTAGCAGGCTGCACATAACCAGGCGAACAAACGGCTGCACCCGGCGCCTTTGCTGTGCGGAGTCTGATGCTGTGGTGCTGCAAAAAACAGCCGGGGAAGTTTGATGTTTGTAGTACCTCTCCATCTAGATGCAAGAGCTGTGAAGTAGGTGCTTACTCACTGAGCGGTTCACTCAGTCTGTATTTAGAACATTTTGCATAATTACGTATAATGACAAACATGCAATTATTAATTTAATGTTTGCTGTTACTGTTTTGTTGGCTCTATGCTGAGAAGTTGCAGAACAAGTTGTAGCTTTCATAATAATAATAATAGAAGCGGTGATTGCAGTACGACTCTAGGATAAAACAGACAAACAGAATGACAATGTAAACAAATAAATAAATAAACAGCCATGATTTTAAAAAGACAGCTGTCTAAGACTGAGTACGTAATGCACTGGACTGGATCTCATATTTAAATGACAACATGGTTTCATTTTCTAATGTTTTCGGTGTGCAGATCAAAATCATAATCAGAAAAGGTTTATTGCCATTGTCAGTGAACAAAATTCACAAACATAGGAACTTGCTTTAACGTAAGGTGCAACATTTAACAATGACAAACATATAGTGACAAAATATATAAAAGAAGGCATGCATAAAGTTAAGAATAAAGTAAAACACAATAAAATAAACTTAGACAATATATAGAAATGTACAGTTGGCCAGACAGTAGTGCAAATGTAACAGCGCAAATAGATGGCTGCTTTTATGATCAGATATTTAAAGTGGCAGGTGTTACAGAGTGTTCATGAGTCCAACGGCAGAGGGAAAGAAACTGTTCTTGTGGCGGGAGGTTCTGGTCCGGATGGACCGTAGCCTCCTGCCCGAGGGGAGTGGCTCAAATAGTCCATGTCCAGGTGAGAAGGGTCAGCTGTGATCCGACCTGCTCGTCCCCGAGTCCTGGAGACGTACAGGTCCTGGACAGATGGAAGGCTGCAGCCGATCACCTTCTCAGCAGAGGCACAATGCTGTGCTGTAGTCTGTGTTTATCCCTGGCTGTGGCTCCTGTACCACACAGTGATGGAGGAGGTGAGGATGGACCACACGGTGATGGAGGAGGTGAGGATGGACTCGATGATGGCCGTGTAGAACTGCACCATCATCTGCGCTGGCAGCTTGGCTTTCCTCAGCTGCCGCAGGAAGTACATCCTCTGCTGGATCTTGATGATGGAGCTGATGGTCGGCTTGAGGTCCTATTGTATGAAAATTGTACACTCAAGATGAAATTGTACATTCAAGTTCTTACTTTTTATTGCAACGCTTTTCCCTGATTTAAAGCATTTGAAATGTAAAGCACTTTGTATTGCCTTATGGACAAATTGTGCTCTACAAATAAACTTGCCTGTCCTTATACACCTTGTAAAGTGGACAACATCTCAGTCATTGTTGACCACATGCAGCTTGACTGGCTTTTTGTAATGATCCAGAGGTGCGATGTGTACAATATGATTTAAACAATGTTAAATTCACATTATAAGTACAAAAATAAAAAATGTACAAAAGAGTATCTGTCTGAACGTACAATGTTCTACATTGTCTATAAATGTCATCACGTGCTGTGCCTGCAGCGATGAAATGCCCAGTGCTGTGTTCACACTTGCACCTCCACCACTAAACCTGAACCTAAATCTGGACTAAACCAGGACTAACCAAGGACTAAAACAGAACCAAACTAAGTCAACATCAGGACTAAAATGGGTTCAATTTAGGATGAAATAATGACAAGTGTGGCTCCATTTGTTGTAAAATGAATTCTGTCCACTGGACAAAATAGGGCCAATCAGAATGTGGTACCACATTCTGATTGGCTCAACTAAACCTTAATTTGCCTTAACAAAGCATGAACAGTTAATTTACAATAAACATGTAGTTTATTAAGCATGATTAAGGCTTTGTAACTAATACTTAGAACTTAATTCAGGCTAGGGTTGGGGTGAGGAATTAGGTGTAAGGTATTAGTTATGTAGTTCAGAGTGAATAATTCTTAAACTATTTGTTCACCATCAGTTAAGTCTTTGTTCATGCTTTATTAAGGGAGGAATAAGTGTAGTTGCTGAGTATTCTAATTTGAGTAGGATGACCCATGAGGACATGACTAAGGTTGTTACCTTAGAGTAGCTCAATAGACTTCACTAACAACAGTTACTCCTGACTGTACACAGCTTGTCTGTGTTAGTTTCAGTGCAGTTAGCGCCTCCTTCAGACAGATTATGACTCTTACATTAATATTCATGATCAAAAGGGCAAGATCCCGGATACAAGTGGTAAAAATGCGTTTCCTCCACAGGGCGGCTGGTTGTTCCCCTGGAGGTGAGGTGAGGTGAGGAGTCGTTGCTCCAGGAGTTTGAATACTTACTGTGATTCGTTTTCAAATTAGTTTCCATGCCATTTTCATTGTGATGGCAGCGGCAATAGTAATTACAGTAACAATTGCAATAAAAGTAATACTGTTGTAATAGCAGAAGTAGTTCGACACAATGTTTACTGCTTCCTTGACGCCCTTTTATCTCTGCTGTACGTCTTGATGCATGTCTCCAAAAGCTTTTGAGCAGGTACTTAGCTCCTGAAAGCTGTGGCCTGTTCTCTTCGTAATGAACAAATGGTCCTGTAGAATATGTGCGACGCTCTATTGATGCTATGGAAATGGGAACGCTGACCCAACACTGTCGTTCAAGCAGCACATCAATAACAGACGGGGCCCTGCGTCTCTCTTATCTGTGCAATAACTCACCGGGATAATTAATTTACATTTAGCACCACTGCAATAGCCCTGACACCAAAGTACTATAAGTGCAGTTTTATGGCAATGTGTTCTTCAGGAAACATCCATCAGGGTCAAAAAGACGGCATACGGCAGTTAAGTGTATGTTCTGTATATTTTGAACTGAGAGTGAATTATCTGTCTCTGTCCAACTTCAGTTTCCCATGGCATTGGTTTTCTACTACTTTAACAGCATGAGTCAAATGCATGATAGATTCGTGTTTCTAAGGACCCTATTTTTCCTGACCCATTTTCAATTTCGAAGGCATCTGACCTGATGACACGATGCAGAGTTGAGCATTTTGAGACAAACTAAATGCTCAAATAATGTGTAGACTGCATTCCTGCTTGTCCTGGTTTTGTTCTGGATTGATCTCAGTCTTCATGACTTGGTTTGGTCCAGGTTTAGTCCGGAATTGTGTCCAGGTTTAGGCTGCGTTCAGAATTGTTAGTCTTGTTAGTTTTCTAATTTTAGTTCTGACATGGATTTGGTCTGATTCTGTTCTAGTTTGTATAGTTCGGCTCTGATCCAGGTTTAGTTTTGGGAATTTTGAGACAAAGTTCAAAGCTCCAAAAAATATCTGTAGACTGCATTCACACTTGGTTTGGTTCTGGTTTGATCTCAGTTTAGTCTTCTTTGTAGACTTGGTTTAATCCAGGTATAGTCCAGGATTAGGTCCAGGTTTAGGGTGCATTCAGAATTGTTCTTGTTTTTTGTTTTTTTCCCCAATTTTAGTACTGAAATGGACTTGATTTGATCCTGTTCTAGTCCTTGTTTAGTCCGGCCCTAGTCCAGTTTTAGTTTTGGATTTAAAGCTGGGGTTCTTGACTTTTTTTTTTTTGTAAATTAGTTGTTTTTTTCTTTCCACCCAAAGAGTAACTTGCAGAAGCAGCACTTTGTGACAAAAAAATGAGACCAGTGCTTGCTGTCTGCAGCTAGTAATAAAGTATTCTTCCTCTTGTCAACCCAGAAATAAGAACTCAAAGCAGTGCTCTGATTGGCTGGGCTTGGGGCGGTTGCATATATTTCACTTCAATGTCTGAAAAAGCTGATCTAAAGCTGAACCTGCACCTAAAATGAATACATGTGAACATTCAGAATGTGCCAAAGATTTTGTATAATCAAGGAACTCATTAGTCACACTTTAAAATGCCTACTTACGACGTTGCGTTAAAATTAGGTACCCCAGCTCTAATCCTGGTTTAGACCCAACTTCATGACTTTATTTGATTTCAAACACTGCCATTTTGAAAAGAGAAACTTGTAGAGAACTTGGTGCGACCTCATGACGTACATTACTGCAAATAAAACTGAGCATGTCCCAGAGATTTCACCACTTCCCGCTGTTTGATATAAAATCACACTTGGAATTTCACAGTTACATAACATCGCTGCTCATTGTCTTAGCCCTTATTAGAACAAGTGCGTGGGCTGAATGGATGGAGTTTCTAAGTTGTTCCCTCAGTAAAAATCATCCAGTTACTGCAGAATGAGCCAACCTCGTTCTGTGTCGCTCTTAATGAAGGTGTAGAAGCCCTTATGCTCAAATAAACTTATATAAAACTGTCACTGTGGAAACTAGATCGCACTCTGCCGCCTCTCGGTGCAGAGTTTGCATGTTTCTCTCCTCGGGTGAGTTTTCTCTGAGCAATCCGCTTTCTCTTATCGATGTAAAGAACTCCCTTTGAGATTTCATGGTGTAGTGGTGCTCAGAGGTGAAATAGATGCACAAAAAGCATGCGACGTAGTTTATTCAACCTTTTCCCATCCTGAATTAAAAGTACGATCCATGTATTCAGGTTGTTTTATTCAATACCTGAACCTTTGCGTGTTCGGGTGACATTAGACACACCTCCATTAACCAAAACCGCACTGCAGACGGCCTGGACCTTTCAAAAGTCATGAAAAGTTCCCTTTGTGTGCGCTTTAGACTTATTTGTAAAAGATGGATAGCTCGAGAGGAGAAACATTTGCAGCCGTTTATAGTCCACTTGCACTTCATCTTAACAGCAGTTTTATCTTTAAAGACTTTTCCGGTAATGAATCCAACAGCCTCTGAAACTCTGCAGAGAGTCTTTGGTTCAAAGAGAGGGAAAATCAGGCTTCATTGACATTTAAACTGATATTTATCTTTCCACTTTGTCTTCTGCAGCAGGCGTCTGAGGAGCTCTGACCGGTTTGAGTGACACTTATGAAAGCGCGGGGATTTAGTAATGGGACCCGCTCTCCGAACAGTTTGTCATTAGATAATTAATGCATCCACTCGAGTAGATCTGCATGCTCAATATATTAAAATAATCAATAATAATCACGCAAATGTAAATCCACATAGAGTATAATAGATACAGTACTGTTCAAATCGTATCTAGGTCAAGTTCAGTTATCCTTTCATTCATTCATTTTCGATTGCTTGTTGCCGTTAGGGGTCGCAGGTGATGGGAGACTGTAACAGTGACTTTGGGCCTTAGATGGGGTACATCCTACCAATTGACCTACATATTGGCGACATGTGGCCAGTGTTGCCAGATTGGGCGGTTTTCCGCCCAATTGGGCTCCTTTGTTGGCTTCAAGGAAAAATAGCGTTAGTAGGTGCATATATTTTGGGCTATTTTGGATGTCTCAGGCGGAATTTGAAAATGCAAAATAGATTAATATCTTCATAAATATTTGTGTATTATTGATTGAGTTGTTGATAGAATATTAAATAGAATAGAATAAAATACAGAAATTGCATATTGAATGGTTTGCAACAGTGACATTGGATGTGCTGGTTGTCAGTCAAAATGGGAGGGCATTTGTGGTAAATATTTAGCAGTTTTACATTTTTGAAGTACAGTTCCAGAAGAAATTTTAAAAGTTTAAAATTACAGGTGTGTGTCATCAAAATGTGACATACAGTTGAAAATAAATAGACAGTTAACACTTATAAATGTTATAATCTTAAATACAATCATATTCAGTATATATTAGTCAAACATGTCTAACCTGTCAACTTTAAACGCACCACACAATCAGATAGTGGTATTGTATAGTTGCCAAATAAGGAGGGCTAAGGGCCCGACTGTGGTCTATATGTTTATCTGGTGTGTGCCGTTGGTTTGTTCATGATTTTACCGTTGCAACTGTGCTTTGTATGCCATTTAAATAGTAATTTTGGAAAGTTTATAATTTGGGCTGGTTTTCATTGATCTTGGCGGGTTTTATGTGGACTTTGGGCTGGAAACTGTCAGTAAAATCTGGCAACACTGCATGTGGCACATTTGGGAGGAAGCTAGAGAACCTGAACAGAGGGAGGACATGCAGACTCCATCCAGATTGTGTAACGTTGGTCTGGTCCGGTCAGATTTCTTGCCTCCCAATCAAGAAATCTGACCGCTCTGCCACCCAATATCCCAACATAAACATTACAAACTCCTTCTTTTTGTTGACATTTCTTTTTCTTTTATCCATAGTTTCTTTGTGCCATTTAATATGTCTTGTTCTCTTCATTATGTTGTAGAGTTCACAACAAATCTCTCTTTTAGGTCGGCTGCGCACTAGAAGATTTCGAAATCTGTGACAGACGTAAGAACAATTTGCAACTATTGTTTGTCTCACGTTCACCTGAAGGACAATCACTTCAACTTGCTGTGATCGCAACAGTGTCACGTGATCAAACAAGATCATAATGAAAGCAAGAAACAAAGAGGGCGTCAGCTTTGAACGCACTCTTATTGAGAGTGAAAAGGAAACAAAAAGAAGAAATCTGGGTGAATTAAATCCTGCTTTCCCACAGGTGTGACGTGTTCACTTCGCAGTGCGAGCTGGAGGTAAGGAGCCTGTTATAGTCACTATTAACCTTATTCTGCCCCGCCCACTTTTGCAGTTTTTTGCACTTTTGATGTAAACGCACTTCCGTTTGACGAGAACTCCGTTAAAGCTAATGACGAACGAGGGAAAAGTCTCGCCTCTAAAATGTTACATAAAGTAGATTGATTTGTGTAAAATGTTTAATGAACACGAGCAACAACAAGTCAACAACGCACCGATTTCCTGGTCAGTCTGAAAACGTCTTTTTAGTCCATGTAGAACTTATTTTCTGTTGAGCTCGTCTGCTCCATATAAACTAATACAACGGAAACAAGACGGCGGCGCGTACGGCAACTTCCGGAATAAGGTGAATAGCGATGATGAAAAACTTTACACAATCTTCAAGTTGATGTCGTCCTCCTCTATGTCTGAAGTTTATGAGCTGTCACCTGGCAACATGTGCCTGGCATCATGTCTGGCCGCCCTGTCTGACTATTGTAATGGCGTAAATATCCAATATGTTAGAAGAATACAAACCAGAATCACACTGACCCCACAGACACAAGAACTGCCGCGATGACAGCATTTTCCTCCTGTTACAGTAAAAATAAATAATAATAATAACAATATAACAGTACTGGGACAAACACTGTCTCCTTTGAGTTCTGTGGCACTCAGGAGCAGGTCTCACTCTGGGACAGGAACGCACCGGTCGACTTCCTCCGCTGCTCCAGATGCCTCATTAGGGCCCAATGTCTTTCATCATTATTCTTTCATGTAATTCACAGCATCTGCACTCCTCGCTGCGTTTGTTATTTATGTAAATGTGTCTCATCCCAGCGCAAATAAACAGCCTTTGAAAAAAAAAAAACACACCAAGTGAAATTGAATAGCACGAGGTGAGCAGACAGCGCTGGCCCATTCCTTCAGGAGTTCATAACTTATACAATGAAGAAATGGAGGCTCCAGCTGTCTTTTCCCATTTACAGACTCAAGCTGGCATCTGTTGTATATTCTCAATACAGCAACACAGCGTTTTTAGAGCCCATATCGACACTACTCGTTTAGTCTGAGTCATATTTTCCATCAGCCATCATGGTTAAACAAGCGATAGAAAAGGGACATTTCAGGTGACGTATGGCATTCACACCCGGGACTAAACAAGGGCTACGTTCTGCTTCAACTTCACTGAACCAAAACCTGACCAGACAATGGTGCAACACAGTGTACAGCAAGAGCGTTCCAGGTTTAATTTTGTAAAAAGTTTATGTGCTAAAACTTGCACCGCTCTTCAAGGCAGTGGGATGAGTCAAATGCAAAGGACAAAATATCCCTTTGGGGCAAAAAATGTTACCTGAGCAGCAAAAAATATACACACTTCAAACAATTTACAGAGATTTGAGTCTGGACACTGGTTTTATCTCACTAAGTTCAAATGGGCGTGATTGGCAGGTGGGTGCTGGCTAACTTTATGCCAACGGAAAGCTTTGGTGTGAGGTGATTGGACGAGAAAGAACAAAAGAGAAGGCGAAAACGAAATGGCAAAAAGCAGATATAAAGACAAAATAATCCCTCGTCACCAAAGGCTGCCTTGATCTTGTGAAAAACCAACATATTCACAGATGATAACTTTATTTACTGAGCTGACAAACTTAGCAAAACAAAATCTCAGCAGTTTGTTTTTCACTGACGCTCGACACTCGCATCAAGACCAAAAATACTGGTCAATCCAAACACAACATATTCACATTAAAACGTGGTGTAGATTTGCAGAAAAGTGAAATAATCGCCAAAAAAAAAGTTGACAATAAACCAGAAGTTAAGTCTTATTTACTCTAGTTTTATCCACGTCTCACAGCGACACAAACGTGGGATTACTAAATGTGTTTTTGTGAATTGCTGAGGTCAGTCTAAACATTAAAAAGTACAATTCAGGTACGATTTAGATTTTATTCAGTAAGATTTTGGGTTTGGGTGACGTTCCCTGAGAGCCTGACCCTTGCCATGGAAATGCAGAGCGCCATTAACAGAACGTGAACATGTCTGAGGGACCAGGGCCAGTGGAAACATGGCCACTGTCCTCACAAGACTGTATTGGGTTTACTTTTCATGTTCATGTTTTATGTTTAGTTGCCACTTTTCCATGTAGCTTCTTCCATTTATGCGAAATGGCAAAAAGCAGATATAAAGACAAAATAATCCCTCGTCACCAAAGGCTGCCTTGATCTTGTGAAAAACCAACATATTCAGGGATGATAACTTTATTTACTGAGCTGACAAACTTAGCAAAACAAAACCTTAGCATCAGCTGTTTGTTTTCCACTGAAGCTCGACACTCGCATCAAGACCAAAAATACTGGTCAATCCAAACACAACACATTTCATTGGGAGATGTTAAAACGTGGTGTAGATTTGCAGAAAATTGAAATAATCGCAAAAAAAAAAAAGAAAGCTGACAATAAACCAGAAGTTATGTCTTATTTACTCTAGTTTATCCACGTCTCACAGCGACACAAACGTGGGATTACTAAATGTCTTTTTATGAATTTCTGAGGTCAGTCTCATGATTAAAAATACAATTCAGGTACGATTTAGATTTTATTCAGTAACATTTTGGGTTTGGGTGACGTCCCCTGAGAGCCTGACGCTTGCCATGGAAATGCAGAGCGCCATTAACAGAAGCGGCACACGACACTCCAGCGTGAACAGGTCTGAGGGACCAGGGCCAGTGGAAACATGGCCACTGTCCTCACAAGACGGTATTGGGTTTACTTTTCATGTTGATGTTTCATGTTCATGTAATGGTTTAGTTGCCATTTTTCCAAGTAGCTTCTTCCGTTTATAGGGTTTATGCAAAATATGACTCACATGACATTAGACTTAACTAACAATAGATACTCCTTACTGTAAAAACTAAACTAGCACGTGTTAGTTTCAGTGTAGTTAGCTCCTCCTTTAGACAAATATAGGACACAGACTCTCCAGTTCACTGTCAGATGAACTGAAGAAGCGACTTGATGAGCATTTACTCCTTACATAATGTTTCCTCAGCTGACAGAATTGAATTTTATTTGACATTTGCAGGTTGACCTTTTCCCCTAAAACTAAAACATTCAGAATCATGCTGTATATCGGTGATGCTTTCAGCTGCCGTTGCTCAAATCACGCACTTGATAAATGTAATCTGTGGCGGAGCTTATGTGTTACAACAACATATTCATCTGGAATTATGAATTTCATTTGCATCCAAAGAAAGAGAAAGTTTTTCATCTTTTCCCAACTCTCATTGATTGAGTGACATTTTGAATAACCAGCATCGCTCAAAACTTTCAGAATCAACCTTTGCTCCACATTCATCTCTCATCAGTGACACAAACAAAGGTATAGCGGCTCTTTTAATCATCTCCTCTGACAGAAAAGCCTTTCAGCACAACAGCAGCTAATGCATCTGCACCTTTTGCATAGATTCAGAGAAGCTCGCGTCGCTGACTGAACACCTGAAAGATCCACGAACAAAGTGACACAATGAGCCGAGACAGTCTCCATATGGGGCTTTGAAGGAGGTAAAATTGAAAATGAAAGCACAGATGTTGTCGCAATCCATCGGGGGATCGCTGCTTGACAAAAACTCTTAGAAGTGT
Source organism: Rhinogobius similis (assembly GCA_019453435.1). Classification (NCBI taxonomy): domain Eukaryota; kingdom Metazoa; phylum Chordata; class Actinopteri; order Gobiiformes; family Gobiidae; genus Rhinogobius; species Rhinogobius similis. The sequence continues at coordinate 13,278,846 of CM033622.1, read as the reverse complement.
CAGGATGTGGCAACGGGTCCTCTGCTGCTGCTCCCAATGTTAAATGATTATATTTCATCCGTCACTCAAAACAAGGAAAAAAAAACAAAGTGCTATCCGCTGGCTGGAACACTCTGAAGAATTTCACTTTAGGATAGATAATCTCCTTTTTGATTAAATACTTTAATAAGTTTCAATCCATTTAGCACCCTTAAAAGTAATCAAACTGTGCCCATGCCTCATATCCCTTAAACTTATCTTTTAATGGGTTATTTTAACAGCAGGGGCTAATCCAAATATCTAAATTATTATCAAGATGCAGCGATGGGACTGATGTTAGGCTGTGTGCATCTGATTCGAATGGCTGGTTTATCTCTAATTGGCCTTTTTGACCTTCTGAACAGACAAACGGCGAAGGCTGGAGGATTCAAACTCAAATGGCACTTTTCACTTATTTCCATCATTTGCTGCTTCATCGCTAATATGTCTGACGATTACTTTCAACATAATAAAGGCCTCTGGGCAGTAATAAATGCAATTAAAGGATATGTATGACGCCAACAAGCCTTCACCCTTGATGTTTATAAGATTGTTCGTCCGCAAACACATACCTGTACTTGTATTTATCTTCATTCATGCTAGTTTCATTGAGCCTGTTTATGTTATTGCCTCCCGTTGAGCCTCAGTAAACACTCAGTTTCAAATTTCCTAAAAATAGTGACGTGACAGGTGGAAATCTAGTTTTAAGCCCGTTAATCACCACACTCTGTTGGAGTATTTCTGGTGCCAAATCACATTCATTATTGCATTAGTATGTTGGAGAAAGAAACAAGCTTTCTTTTTGTTTTCACAGTAATTCCCTTGGCTCCCATTATGGCATGTTAACTCGAAATCCAAATATGTACATACAGTATCTGTGGCTGGGCTAAAAGTCTGGAATTCCCTGGATCAAATCCTCACATGTCTATAGGTTTAATAAACAATTTAAAGGAACAACAATCTAATATGAACAAAATATTAATAATAATAACAACAACAGTAATAATAGTAATAAAGAAACCCCGGAATATCAAGAATCAATCATGGAAGTGTTGCATGTTAGTGTAAAACAAGTTGTCTAAACCAAAATGGAGAACACTTTATAATAACTACACTTATTCATGCCTTAATAAAGCATGAACAAAGACTTAATTCATAATCCACAAATAGTTAATTAAGAATGATTCAGGCTTAGTAACTATTTAACAAATATTCTAACCCTAATTTCTAACCCTAGCCCTTAACTTAACCTTAATTAAGTAGTTACTAATCCTGAATCATGTTTAATAAACTATATATTCATTATTAATTAAGTCTTTTTTAATGGTTTATTAAGGCAAAATAAGATGTAGTTATTATAAAGTGGTACCCCAAAATGTGTCAAAATCAAGACCATCTTGTTTTTCTGTTGTATTGTTTAAGAAAGGGGCAGACATTGATGTTAGATGTTTTCTTCTTTCTGCTCTTTTTCAATTGTGATGGTGCATGGATTTTTTGTTGAGTGTACACAATTGAAAAGAACAACGAATAAACAAAAATAAATAAAGAATGAGAGCACTGTGGGGTTTGACTGATATAAAGGAATGTATGTTTTCCATAGACAGTTCTTTAAAAATCACAAAAAAACCCCGAAATACCTTCTGTCATTAGGAATTCTAAACGATTCTCTACTCTTTAAGTTTCAGAGAAGTCCAGACAGTGTTCTTTATTATTACCTGCGCATTGCAAAAAACGTACTACTTTAATTATGTAAAAAGCAAAACAAAGATGAGTTTTGCCGATCATTGCTCATAAGTTATTCATATTGTTAGGCCAAGTTTCCTCTGTCTGAAGTGCTTGGTGGTTAATTACCGCTGAAGTGTGTTTTTCATCAGCGCGCTCCAAAGGTCAGCGTCTCCACAGTCGGCTCCAGCTGCTCAATACTCCGTGTTTATCTAATGTGCCCAGTCCCCCAAAGTCCTGTGGTGCATTTAATAAAGCGGTTATTATTATGATGATTAGGCGGGTCAGAGGGCAAGTGCGGCTGTGAAATCAATGTTTTAGAGAGAAAAGAAATGCACTGTGCAAGCGCCGAGTTTGATTTATTGTCCACGTAGTCCTTACAGGTCTGTGCAAACGCTACAAAACATCAGGGCGGATGGATTTGTTGGGGTGAATTAGAAACTTTGGGCATCAACCGACAGACAATTTGGCATTTCACAAAGAAAAAAAACAAAAGTAAAAGATATGTTAACCCATAAAGCACTTTATTATCCAATTTAACCCACAATATTTATATAGTGTATTTTATAAACTGGAGAAAAGAATTTAAAAATCCAAAATGCTGCACAGAAAAGAGAAAGAGAAAAAAAAAAAACGCAATTGCTTATACAAATGATAATAAAACCCTAAAACAATTAATAAATACGCAAATATACTCACAAATAGTAGCAAAAAACAATAAAATAAAACTATTAAAAGAAATAATAAGAAGAAATAAGGAGTAAAATAAATAAATTAAAGAATAAAAGACATTAACTTTCAATTCAATCAATAAATATATTACTTTTAATTCATTTATATTTCCAAAATATATCCTAAAATCTAAATGATTTGCTTTGTAACAACATTTGAATTGGAACACTCAGCTTACTTTTAGAAATCCACTGTGGGATTTTGATTTATTTATTCATCTATTTAATTATTTATTTATTTATTCCCCTACGGTCTTTCCTTGGAATCTTTAATTATTTGTTAAATGACTTTAATTGATGTATTTTTGCTGCGTTTCTATTTAAAAACTAAAGGTGCTGCACAATAATACGCACTTTTACATGTATTCTACCTCTCTGTGTCTCGTTTCTTTCACACAGCTTTGATTTGCAATTACCCCGGCTCCCATTTAACGCCCGGAGCAGTGAATATAGATTAAAACAACCCAGATTATGCTAAACCTCATGTGTACTTTTCTGTGTCTGTGATGTCGACACAAAACCGAGGCAGGAGACACAGCACAATGACAAACATGACAAATGCGGAGGTTGTTCCACAGTCTGACAGTTTGGCCCTCGGTGATGCATGTACTGAAGAAATGTCAATCGTTCCCTGGGTACTCTCCTGTTTTCAGGGCGAGACAAACAACGCAGCAGTTATACGAGGGTAGGGGTATAATAAAGTGAGTAAGGTTGTTCTACAAATGTTGTTTTATGGTTTGCTGGTAGATAAAAACTGCTGGGTCATAACATTAATGAAGCATAGTTAAAATGAAGAGAAACACTGTATATTCATTTTAGTTTATGAAGTTTTTTGAAGAAATAAAGCACTTTGTGAAGAAGGGATTTGCTGTTTCGCTTTGATCTGATTCTAAAATCCGCCTGTGCAATAGTTTCTCGAAAATTCATGTCACACGTCAGTATTTTAAAGGAGACATTATGGTTAGGATACAATTGCTCATCTCTTTTTCAATGGAGTCCAGGACAAGATATAAGTCGTAACACATATATAAGTTGTAACTTCAACACAAGTTTGGACAATAACACAAGTTTGTTCCCTAAAAACAGCTACAAACCATTTCGAAATCTTCCAAGATTCATTTAAACTGACCTAATTGAATCTGTTTTTTAGGTTCCAGAAATGATGCCGGTTTCTGGTACAAGATATTGAAATGTGACTTGACCAGTTTCAGAGTCTTGAGATTGCAGAGAATACTGTCCAAACTCACATTTCTGTGCTTTTAACCACATTATCAGTGGTTAAAGTTGCCATTTTTACTATTTATTCCCAGACAGCCACCTAATGTAAATAAGAGTGTGCACTTTATACTTTATATTGTATTTTTATTACCATTTAGTAATTATTTATCCTATTTTTATTGCATGCGCCTATTTCATTCATTCCTGTCCTAAACTGTGTGTTGCAACAGTGGAATTACCCCATTGTGGGACAAATAAAGGATCTCTTATCTTATCTTATCTTATCTTGAGGGCCCAAGGTAAAATTAGTCCGGGCCCATCCACATCAAATATGATTTTATATAACTTTTCTGTCGTGCCTCTTGAATTGATCTTGAAGGAAGCTATTATTTTTGGACGTTTTGGTTGTGGTGGCTGGACAGCTTCATGTTAAGTGAACTGTTGGATCATTTTAATCCAAACGTGCCACAGCTACACGTTCTTCAGGGCCCAAGGCGAGTGTGGCCTGTTGCCTGAGGGTGAGTCCACCTCTGCACATTACTATGGGTTTCCCTCATCCTTAGATTCCTCAGAGTTGCATTACGATTAGTTCATGCATGTTTGAGGAATCCTGTGATGTTGATGCATGACATTCTCCTGCTTGGTACGAGGGGGCGGGGCCTTTCACTTCTGCAGTGTTGAACACGGGTGTACGCAGATTCCATTGTTGTTGAATTATTTGTTAAAATAAGAGTCCTTTCATTATCATTTTTGTGCTTTTTTGGGTCAGTCCTTGTTTTGAACGTATAGCAATAAAATAGTTATGTTTTGGACTTCGTTTAGTCCTGTTTTCTACCTGGTTTAAATCTGGCGATACGATGTCAGACACCGTAATATTTTCTGGTCCCCTCCCCAATCGGGTCAATGCTGAAATGTACAGCCGCTTTTCAGCATTCAACTGCTGGTTGTCTAGTTGGTGCCCCCAAAACAACGTAGTCTTTGTTGACAATTGGAGTGCGTTCTGGGGAAAGCCAGGGCTCATACGCAGGGATGGCATCCATCCGACTTCGGAGGGTACATCACTTTTAGTTCGGAATTTGGCCGATAGCCTTAGTCGCCTAAAGTGACGCTCTAAATATGAGTCCCTGGTGCAGAGTCTCTTCTCTGTCGCTAAGCTCGCCGCTGTCACAGATCAAGTGTTCAGAGTCAAAGCAAATAGAGACTGTGCTGCCTCGTGTAAATAACGCCAATAAGTCAGATCCAAATACAGATAATTTAGGTGTCAGACCAAATAACTTAATACAAATAATCCCTACACATGATACAAATAAACTAATAAATAAGCATGTAAAATGTGGATTGCTAAACATTAGGTCAATTTCCTCCAAATCACTTTTAGTTAATGAATTAATTAACGATTATAATATTGATCTTTTAGCTTTAACTGAAACTTGGCTTCAACAAGATGATTATGTCAGATTAAATGAGGCCACCCCACAGAGTCATGTTAACTTTCAAGCTGCCAGGAGCTCAGGCCGGGAGGTGGGGTGGCAGTAATTTCACATTCTAGTTTACTCCTGAGTCCTAAAATTAACAAAACTAATAATGAGTCTTCCTCATTTGAAAGCCTTATCCTATCAATCACCTGCCCAAACTGGAGAAACCAAAAAGCTGTTCTGTTCATAATAATCTATCGACCTCCTGGTCCTTATTCATTGTTCTTAACAGAATTCTTTGACTTCCTATCAAATTTAGTATTAGACTGGGAAAATATCGTGGTGGTTGGGGATTTCAACATTCATGTGAATGAAAATAATTGCCTCAGTAATGCCTTTAGCGCTTTATTAGACAGCATTGGTTTCACTCAAAATGTAAATGAACCAACCCACAGTCACCAGCACACTCTGGACCTGGTTCTAACTTATGGAATAGAGATTAGTGACCTTAATGTCTTCCCCAAAACCCAATAATGTCAGATCACTTCCTAATTACCTTTCAGTTTATTCTTAAGGACTATCCAGCTCCTCAGACTAAAACTATAATGAAAAGGACAATATCTGAAAAATCTATTTTAAAGTTCAGAGAAATAATAGAACCAATATTTAATATTATGTCATGTGATCCTGTCGCTAACAGCGCCAGTCCCAGTGCTATTGATAACTCTGTTGACTCAATGGTCAACTCTCTAAAATCTGCTCTTGATGTTGCAGCTCCACTTAAACAGAAAGTAATCAGGCCAAAACGAGCCTCCCCCTGGTACAATGAAGAACTACGTTCTCACAAACAAAGGGTAAGAAAACTAGAGAGATCCTTCGCCGCTCTCCCACACAGAAGAATCCCTGAAAGAATGGAAAACTTGCCTTCTGTCTTATAAGCAGGCTCTGCGTAAGGCTCAAACCAGATATTATTCAAATTTAATAGAAGTAAATAAAAATAACTCTAGATTTCTCTTCAGCACTGTAGCCAGGCTGACAAACTGTCACAGCGCAGTAGAACTCATCAATACCAGTTACTCTAAGCTGCAATGACTTCCTTCTATTCTTTAACAGCAAAATCACAACTATTAGAGATAAACTAAATGCAATTACTCCCACTATCAGTACTGAGCAAGCCCAGACTGCAAAGCTAGTGTCCCATACAAATCCTTCAGTAATACTAGATAGGTTCACTGCTGTTGATCAGGCAGAGATAACTCAGTCATTATGTCCTCCAAAACATCAACTTGTATTTTAGACCCAATCCCAAGTAGACTCCTCAAAGAAATTCTCCCCTAATTATAAATCCCATTCTTAATATAATAAATACTTCACTAGAAAGCGGTTATGTCCCTCAGTCCTTCAAATATGCAGTGGTTAAACCACTTTTGAAAAGCCTAATCTAGACCCCCGACATACTGGCAAACTATAGACCTATTTCTAATCTGCCCTTTGTCTCTAAAATCCTTGAAAGAATTGTGATTAAACAGCTTTGTCGCCACCTGCAGGACAATAATTTATTTGAAGTTTTTCAGTCAGGGGTTCCGTGCATACCACAGCACTGAAACTGCACTAGTTAAAGTCACAAATGATCTGTTATTAGCTGCTGATGATGGACAGGTCTCAATTCTGGTTCTGTTGGACCTCAGCGCAGCGTTTGACACCATCGACCACAACATTCTACTGCAGAGGTTAGAATGCTTGATGTAGGTGTCAGTGGAACCGCCCTTAGCTGGTTTAAATCCTATCTATCTGATAGGTACCAGTTTGTTAATGTAAACCAGAGATCTTCCCCATGTTCTAAAGTAACCTACGGTGTGCCGAGGGTTCAGTACTCGGTCCAGTTCTGTTCACTCTTTATATGCTGCCCTTAGGTATGATCATCAGAAAGCATGGCATTAACTTCCACTGCTATTCAGATGACACTCAGCTGTATTTATCAATGAAACCTGATCAGGCGCATCAAGTAGACAGACTTAGTGCCTGCAAGTGAAAGACATAAAAACTTGGATGACTCTTAATTATCTGCTCCTTAACCCTGAAAAACCGAGGTCATTCTGCTGGGCCCTAAGCACCTGCGAGACTCCTTATCTGACCAGATAGTTTCTCTGGACAATATCACTGTAGCCCCCAGCTCTACTGTAAGAAACCTTGGGGTCCTATTTGACCAAGATCTCTCGTTCAAAGCTCATATAAATCAAGCCTGTAAAACAGCCTACTTTCATTTGCGTAACATAGCCAAAATTAGAAAAATCCTGCCCAGAGATGATGCCGAAAAACTCATCCATGCATTTGTCACATCCAGATTAGACTATTGTAACGCTCTGCTTACAGCGTGTCCTAAAAGCTCTATAAGAAGCTTTCAACTGGTTCAAAAATGCAGCAGCAAGATTATTAACAGGTACTAGAAAAAGAGATCATATTTCACCAGTGTTGGAGTCTCTTCACTGGCTTCCTGTTGAGTTTAGAATCAAATTTAAAATCCTCCTCCTGACTTATAAAGCTTTAAACAATATGGCCCCATCCTACCTCAAAGATGCAAATAGTAGCGTACCATCCAAACAGAGCTCTTCGTTCTCAAAATGCTGGACTATTGTTAGTCCCCAGAGTCTCTAAAAGCACAGTAGGAGGTCGAGCATTTAGCTACCAAAATGTTATGGAACCAGCTCCCTGTTCATGTAAAAGAGGCCGACACAGTCTCTACATTTAAGACCAGGCTCAAAACGTTCCTCTTTGAAATAGCTTATGGTCAGGCCAGTTAGGAACAGAAATAAAAACCTACAGTTTTAGCTACGCTGCCCTTGGAGCAATTTCTGCTGGGGAAGTATGGCAGCTTGAACACTATCCTCTGGTTCCGTTCCTACTTTACCTATCAACAATATTTAATATTACTTCAACTGTAGTCTGTTAATTGCTGTTCACATGTTTCTCTTTCTCTCCACTTCCCCCGGGGAGTGGAGACTGTTTCAGACACTTCGGCGGCTGCTCCAGTGACGACCCCCACCCCACCCCCACCTGTCTGGACGATCTATGCGCCACCGCCTGGACAGCTGGATTAGCCACACCTCGTCTGCCTGGACGAACTCCTTCTACTTTAGATGAACTGTTCCTCATCTCCTGCTGGAGGATCTCTCTACACTGGTGGACTGCTCCTCGTCCGCCTGGAGGAACTCTTTAAAGCCACCTCCCTCTTGAGTGGTTCTGGCTCCACAGTCCAAGTGGATGCGTCAGTCCTAGTTCATCTGCAGCCTGTCCGTCCGTGGGAGTAGGATCTCTCCTTCACTGTGGTTCTCCCCGAGGTTTCTACTTTTTCCCATGGGGTTTTGTAGTTTTTCCTGCGCCATGTAAGGAGGGTCAAAGGAAAGGGGCATTCTGGGACAGTTATCTGAACTGCTTTTACCTGTGGCCCATCGAGGCAACTGTTGTTGTGATTTTGGGCATTATAAAAATAAATTGATTTGATTTGATTTGATATCTATTCTCTTGGGTGATACGGTATTACATCATCTTAGATTATTGTGTGGTTTACAATAAAGACAATCCCAAATCCCGATCTAATATGTCTTCTTTAATTATAGCAGTGTAAGGTTTTGGTTAATTTGGGGCAGTTGCGGTTCAGTTGGTCCTGGAGGGTGGGCACTTTAACCCGGCTAGTGTCAGTGCGTTTTGCCGTTATGTCCTTGGGCAAGGCGCGAGTGGTGATTGTTGTGGGTTTTTCTATCTCCTGCACTTTCGTAACAAGGGCACTTTCAGTTCTATCACTGCGGACATGCCTTTGTGTGTGGCTAGCCGCGTCATCTTTGTGTTACAGAACGTGTCCTTCTCCAACACATGTATTCGTTTCCACGGTCGTCTCACAGAAGATTTATGCGCTAACCCTCACCATTCTTCGTTATATTAAATTTGATGGCGTTGCCTTTTCAAGACTATTTAAATGTGCTTGTGTAGGATACAGACAGAACAACACCATGATGTGATGAGTGCTCATGTCTCAGGGTTCCGCACCGATGATAAACAAACTTCTTCAGCGCCTCTTAATGATTGTAAGAGTCGCAAGGACAACACTTCTTGACTGATCTCGAAAGCTTAGCAGAGTTGAGCTTGGTTAATGCTTGGATGGGAGAGTGCGTGAGTGATTGGTGTTGGTTGGAGGGGACGATTGCGCGGATTGGCAGCTGAGTCTACAATTGCATTTCTCCTTGGGGATGATTAAAAATAACGTGTAGTATAAGAATATTGAGATACATGTAAAGTGACTCTGAACATCAGGAAAAGCTCCACATAAAACCCAACAGTGATGGTGGTCTTAGTCACGCCATGCACCGATAGAATGGAATTTACTCTGAATTTCACTCATATGAATTATTTCAACTGTTTCAATTACGATTGTTGAAACAAAACGCAGACAGAGGTTTAGGGCTGCAAACACACCAAGATCGTGCTGTGCGCTGTGTCGAGCACACACAGCGGCGACAAAATGCTTTAGAACAGTGTTTCCCAACCAGGGGTACGGGGACCCCCAGGGGTACTTGAGCAATTACCAGGGGATACTTGGAATGGTTTCAGATTTTAAAAGACAATGAAATGTACTTTTATCTGAATAAAAAATGTTATTTGTTGTAAATTTAGCATCTTTTTGGAGTATCTTGGACTATAGATATAATTAAAACAAAATATAATAGTAATAAATGACAATATGTGACTTTTAAACCCATTTATTTGCCTGAAACTCAAGTTGATGGGTACTCTAGAATGTCAGACGACGCTTAGGGGGTCCTCGAAACAAAAAAGGTTGGGAACCACTGCTTTAGAACAACAATTTGTGTAAGAGGACAGTCTGACTGCAACAATTATAACATAAATTAAAAGAAATATATATCTTTATGGCAGCAGTATATATTGTTATAAGTTACTTTGACATGAATTATAAAGTTTATTCTTGATTAAACACAGCGAAAACACATGCATAAAACATTTTCACTTTTTCTGTTGCCATTTTGGTACGTTGCATCAATACAATAGTCCAGTCCTCCAACAAACATAAAGATCTCTTGTGTCTGTGAACGTACGTAACCTCACAGCAGTCCAGAAAGTGCATCTGAGGTCTGTGTGATCGCTGATTGTAAAGGGAAATGAAAATGACACAAATACATGTTTTTTTTTCCTTTCCTTTGATATTACCATGAATAGCAATAGGCCCAATATATTTGTTGCAGTCAGATTGTCCTCTTACACGTTATTTTGTTCTAAAGCATTTAGTCGGTGCACACAGAACCCTGTGTGTGCGCCTCGACACAGGACGCAGCACAATCTTGGTGCGTTCACACTCGCACATCATACGCCTTAAAACTCGTTCTGCGCTGCATTTCGACTATCACTGTTTGTCAGATAGGTCAAAGGTCAAATTATTTATATAGTGCATTTATAAACAGATACACTGCCCCAAACTGCTGCACAAGTGCAATAACACAACACAGAAAAGGGCAATTTAATCCTGAAAAATACACATTAATAACACTATGTAGGTGTCTAGATCAGATGGAAATGAGCTTTGAGCTAAATCTGGTGTATTTACAGTGTAAGTTGTTCATTAATACATGCTGTCCCATTTAAATAAAACAACAACAACAACAACAACAACAGATCAGCTTAAATTAAAAGCCCGTGCATTTGAGTTTTTAGTAACGATTTGAAACTCTGAACAGAAGTAGCAGCTCTTATGTTCAGAAGATGAGAATTCCATAGTTTAGGACCAGCAACAGAAAAAGCTCTATCTCCTCTAGATTTGACTCTAGACCTGGGACAGTCCAGGAGCAGCCAACCTCAGAGCTCTGCCCAGAGTGTGCAGAACAAGCATTTCGGATAAGTAAGAAGGGGTAAGATTGTTCAGAGACTTATAAACAATGGCAAAATCTTAAATTGGATCCTGAAAACAACATGTAACCGGTGGAGCGAGGAAAGCGCGGGGGTAATGTGGTTCCGGGGTCTCGTCCCGCTGAGCAGGCAAGGCTGTGTTCATTTATTTCAGGCTTACTATTTTAGATGTATTTATGTCCTAGTTTTACTATATTCCTTTCTTCATATTTCTTCACCTATTCTTTTATCCATTTTAGGCTCCCCAGTGTTTCCTCTGAGGGGCGGGAGCGGTGGTCGGCTGTGGCTACTGGGCCCTGACTCATGGGCCCCGGGTGGAGGTCTGGTGTCCATCTCGTCTCTCCTCTGGGCACTGAGTCTGTGTCCTGTGGTTGTGGCTGATTCTCTGCTCCTGGTGCAGACGGCTCCTCTGATGGTGCCTCCTCAACTGGTTTATCTGTACTCAGCCTCATGCATTTTAGAGCATGTGTGTGTGAGAGTATGCAGGTGTTTGGTTGTGTGGGGTCTGGTGGTCATGGGGTGGTTGGGTGGGATGTGGCCATGTGTGGGAATGTTTTTAAATCACTGTTAACCACTTTGTGTTACATCTTTGTATGAAAAGCGCTTTATAAAGTTTGATTTTGCTGCTTTGATTTGATTGGTTGCGGGCCGATCAGGTCTCGGGTCAGGTCCACGCCCCTGTTTCTCCCTTTCTGTCTGTTTAAGAGGGATCCATCAATGCAGTTTAATGAGCCTGACCTATTCCCCTTGTGCATAATGGCAGCTCTGACCCTTAGATTCATTTGTTTCATACAGCTACAATTAAACACAAGAGACCGGAATAACAATGCAATGCCAACGCTACTTTAACCTGCTCTTTAATTCAAGCTATCTTTATTTACAGGGTTTTAAATGTTTTCGCCTTTTCAAATGTTGACTTTTTTGCTCGTATTAACTGTATTTGTTAAGGTTTGTGAGATGAAAATGTCAATACTGGGAATTCTGGCTGCAGGGATTAAGGCCATCACAAAGAAATGGATGAGTCAATGATCAAAGACTGGACTGGCATAGCATTAGACATTAGAAATGTGTGACATTCAGACTCAATTGGACAAATTTGGCAAACTGTGGACTAAATATGACAGCCTGTGCCGTTGCTTATTTGGTTGTTTTTTGTTTCGCTGTATTCCCTTTGCTCCTTCCTTCCATGTCCCACCACACTCAGCAACGTGTCCCTCTATTTGTCTCATTGATTTGTTGTAAAAAGGAACAAAACCTGCAGCCTCAAACCTTTGAAATTCAGGTCACTCAAAGCTGCTGCAATGGCAGAGATAGTGATGAAAGGAGCTTTTTGTAGGCCAAGGTAAAATTGGGGAAAAAAAAAAAAAAAAAGTGTTGCGCAATGATGTGCATCAGTTTAATGTGCATACAAGGCAGACTTTTAGGATTTTCTAAGTTTGACTTTATTTGGTGTATTAAAGGAAAAAATATGATGTATTTTTAGTATTGTTATAGCCTTTAAACATGCTCTTGAGTACCATAAATTTGCCGGCTTATGTTTTGAAACAAAACAAAAAGTTTATTATGGACTAAATTAAAGAATTTCAGTGTATCCAACCATTAGATGGCGCCTAACACAACACACAATTTAGTTATGTCATCACTTTGAGAGACGTGACAACAAGCAGCAGCAGTCATCGTGCTTAAGCAGCAGAAATGCTCAGAACAAGTCTGGCCATGATTTAAGGAATTAAAACAGAAGGGGGTTCTTGGATAAGTGACACATATGATGGGAAAAATGTTACATATCGAGGGAGTTTTTCACGCTTTGAGTGAGAGGATTTTCAAATGAACATTCCTCAAAATGGCGTGAATGAAGCTAAATGTAACCCCAGGTATGTTTTTGATGATGGAACATTGTTAGAACAGGGTTAGAAGCTCAAAAAGTCACTGTCGCAAAATATGTGTCCTTTAATACTTGCTGTAAATATAAAATTTTACACTAATCAGGTAACTGTTGAGGAAAGGAAAAGTAAGGAAAAGGAAAGTTGATTTTTTTTTTTTGAAAATTCCAAGAAGTAAAATGAATTGTCACATCACAGGAGACATACCCTCCAGTTTCTGTATTATTTACACAAAATAAACAACTTTTTTGACCCTTTAAACATCAATTCAACTAAATAAATTATTTTTATTTGTGAAATACAAAACTATACACTACAGCCAAGTGTACAGTGTGTTTACAAGGTCATTTCCTTGTGTTCCATAATAATCAACAACCAGGAAATAAAAATAGCTAAAATGGGATAAAATGTGTACATTTTTAGCCAAATTTGAAATATATTTTTCTTACCTGTTAAATGAGTACTCAAACCTGTCATGGGTACTAAACTAAATACACACGTTTCTGAATGCGCTGATGTAGCAAGAATAATGGGTGCAATTTTGGCAACACACCCAGCTTCTCTATTGAGTAAATGTGTATGTACATGTATGAATAGTCATTAAAATATCATATGTATGAAAAAATCTTCTATTTTTGTCTAAAAAAGCTACCATTACAATGCCACTTTGTAAACCCATTTGAATCTATCAGTGTCAAGTGTATGTGTTCAGGATTTTAAATCTGTGCGATACATTGAGTTGGGTTCCCAAGGTGAACTGGAGAGACAAGCGCCTGAGATTAATCCTGGCCACAGTATAATGAGGCTGCTCAGTCTTTCCCTGGTGAATAAAGACAAATGGCTTTTGTTTGTGTCAGCCCTCACCATCGTGCATTGATAACTGCAATAATACCATCTTCTGCTTCAGTCTCACAGGAATCATGATCTGTGTAAGTCAGGCTTTTATTAAGAGACAGTGTGTTTTCATGTTCAAATCTTATGAGTGAAATAACAACGCTGTCCTTCCTGGAGAAAAGATCTACATTTCACAGTTTGAGGCTGGAGTTTCTGTCTCTTTTCACGCCAAATCAATGACAAAGACGAAGATATAGTTTAGGGGTTTTATTTATAAAGTGTGACTATGTACAAAAATGGCTTTCAACATTTCAAGTTTTTGATCAATAGAAAGACAACTTGATTATAAATGAACGGTTGGTCCTACAACTCTGAGCTTTGTGTGTCTGGGCTTTCAGAGATCAGGCAGAAGACGATCAGAGTTCAGAGAGATGAGACGGGAGGACGTTTTTGCGTTTTATCCGTACGTACACTTTTAGTAAAAATTCCACGTCAAGTTTTACAAATGAGAGCCCTGGCTTTGTTTGGGAACACTTTTCCTTTTCCTCATATTTCAAGGCGCTGTACCTGTTTTTTTCATGTGGTGAAGTAATCTGTTTTACCCAAGTATCTGTATATGTTGTAAAAGCATCTATTCAGGTCAAAATGACGCTTTCTCCGCATTGGATTATACTGTTTCGTTACTGTGACGGCAAAACTCACTCGCTACCTCTGACAGTTGTGAAAACGCTTCTAAACTTGTCACGGTGAATAGTTAAGATGCTAGAAATGCAGTGGGTGAAGGAGAACACGTGTGGACTGAAGCAAATAGTTTGGAATTAACTAGCTCTGTTTTTCACACTTTTAAAGATACCTCTAAGCATTTTAAGCTTGTAACAAATGCCACAAATGATATAAGGACTTGTGTGTAGGATGGATTATACTTCTAGACAACTGCAGGATGAAAATGTTTTCTTTCAATATGTAAGCAGACCACAGTTCAGGATCCTCATTAAAACAAAAAACTGAAATGTTAACCCAATTTAAATACATATTATAACAATTTTCCATTTAAAAATTGTATGTATAGATCCAAAGCAAATCATGTTAGCATGCTCTATTGATATATGCTAATCTTACATTAAATAAATTAATGGAAAAAGGTGACATAATACACTTGAAAAAATTATCATAAGATCATAGTTCATATCATCATCATATAAGATCATATAAGATCATAGTTAATAAGTTCTTGTAATAATATTTATCTTGGTTTGAGTATATTTTGAAAGTGTTAGGAAGATTGCCAACAGAACAAAAGTAAAATATATATTTTTTACCAACCCACTGAGATTCTTTTGCAAGAGAGACCTGACCAAGGCAGCCGCCAACACAATCCACAAGAGCAGAGCCTTGAAATAAGAACACATTTTACTTGATAATTATATCATATTTTAAGAAAATCAAAATCTACTCTAATCAAGATAAATAGTACTTAATACTGTAACTTTTTAACTTAATATCTTATTCAAGCTTGTCATTTTTCACAGTGTATGTTTAAATCGAGTCAACATTTAAAGCTTGAGTAAATCATTTTCAGACTGTGAAATAATGAAGCACATCTGTAAACTTTCATTTCTCGCTCTCACAAATCCGTTGGCTCATCACTAGTTTTCACATGCAGCAATTTTTGGGCCACGAGCAGCTTCTGAGCAGCTTTTCAGACACAAAAGGGAAGAAGGAGTGTTACTGTATCTGCTCAGCCAAGTGTCTTTTTATGCTCCTAAGTTTGTAAAGCTAAAAAGTTTAATAAACAGAATTGACTAATTATGAGAAAAACGTTGGGTACGCAGCTTAACATGTTGAGTTTTGTGACATCTTTGTGCTTTTAACAGTAATGCAGGTTTCAGCAAATACATTTTTAATGCCGCATTTCACGATTTATAGAGCCATAATCAACGACAAGACATTTATGCTTAAATTAAACCAAAAAACATTAAACTGAAAGTAAAACAATGGACATGCATGTTTTGAACCCTAGATTTAATTTTTTATTTGATCATTTTATCTCAACTTTTAACATCTAGATGCAATAAATTCAAAAATTCAAAATATGGACACGCACTTGTGATTGGCTGATACAGCGGCTCTGGGGAGACATGGACCATGATAATTACTTTCTCTAATTTTTATTATGTTTATAGTTACTGTTCTGAAGGATACATCTTTTTTAAAAAAGTTTTTAGATTTAATGCCTGTGGGAATTGAATTTAAAGTTTTTTAATGCATTTTAAGGCCTTTTTTTTGTGGCAAAATTCCTTTAATGACTCAATGCTTTTCAATGCCCCGTGGAAACCCTGTAACATGTATTATTAACGCAAACGTTCAAACCTGTCCAGATAGATCAATTAATCCTGCTTCCACTTTTCCACATTTCCATGCACGGCGTGTTTCATCATCATCAAATGCCATCTTTTGATTCGTCAGCGCGTGGACATGGACCCGGGGCAGCGCCGCTCTTGCCACACTGATAATTACGTCTGATCAATGAAACACTCGTAATTGCTGCATCTGTCACAACGCGGCGGTGTGCGGTTCAAAGGCCAGAGGAATTACACGGGGGTCTATTAGAGCCATCTCGTAAACATAACCCCAACCCAGAGCCTAATGCGTGTGCGAGCGGGCCTCTGCACTGAGCCGTGACACCACAAGAACACAGTTTATATTACACGGCGGCGGCGGACATAAATCTTGGCGTATCTGTGCTTTTGACTGGGGCGGGCTGCTCTGCTTTGAAAGGGATTATAGTGCGGTGTGGTGTGGGTTTGAGGTCACGAGTGGGGCGGAGGAAAAGGTCATGACGGAACGAACAGCAACTGTTTTCGAGATTGTTTGTTGGTATTTACTTTTGTAACTTTAAAGGTCAGATATTATGTATTATTTATATTGTTCTTAGCCTTTAAACATGCTCTTGATTATCTTTACTTTGGATTCTCGACAAAACCACTGAACAACGACTTCCAATGTCTCTGTCCTTACAATTAACTGGGCAATGGTTCCATCTCCTGGCAGCAAATGGAATTACATATTTGAATTAAAATAATATTGGAAGAAAGGAAACAGGCTGATGTCGCTGAGCAGTTGTAATGATTGTGATTTGATGGCAGGAATGCTCAGAACGAGTCCGGCGAGGATTTACGGACTTAAAAACAGTGCAGGAGATTCTCTGAGCCACATCACACATCGGGGAAATTCAGAATGTGTTGGACAGGAGAGGATTTTCTAACCAGGATTACTCAAACTAGCGTGAGTGAAGCAACTCCGGGTTTGTTTTTGATGATGGAACAATGTTGCAACATGCTTTGAAGCTCAAAAAAATCTATTTAGCATAATGTGTGTCCTTTAAAATTGGAACTAAATAATACACAAATCAGTAAGTCTGTGTACTCATTTGTGCTGGAGTGATTGAGCAGTAAATAAATCAAACTATTTTACGGTGCATACAAACCGAGCCACTGAGCTTTAAAACTATTCAATATCACAGGCGCAAAAATAAATACACACTTAGAATTGAGCAAAACAGCGCTGTATTTTAACAAAATAAAACACAAATATCTGGGGTTACTGTTGGTGAAGTGTCACGTAAACACCTACAATTTTACAAAATCCTTGGCTGTTGCTGTCTTGAATAAATGAATCTACTACAAACTTTTCTGGCACACAGATTTATCCATGTCAGCAGTTCATTACAAACATTTCTTTACAAGTTCAACGTTTTAAAACATTAGTATTACTGTAAATGTAGGTTGTTTTTATTTAACGTTAAAAGACAGCTAAAGATCAGATTTGCCAGTGCCTGAGGTGATCGTCTCATAAACAGAGCGTTGGTTTGATTCTGCTGTAAATGCTGATGTTGTGTCCTTGGGCAAGACTCTTGTGAGAAAAGCAGTTGTCACAGTCTGTCGCTGCAGATTGTTAGACGTGTTTGCAGGGGCGAAACTCTCAGTTTGGTCTGGGGGGACCAATAAATAGGTGGAAATTATAACATCACTAAAGGGAGCCGTGATGCAAAAAAAATACAATACAAATAACAATAACATACAATGTCTTATAATTAGAATACTACTGTATTTGCCCAGTCAAAAAGTAAAAAAGTATTTAGAAAACAGTTTTACAAATAGTTCAAATTGTTTTTTATACTGTAATCATGTTTGAACAAAATAAACAGTTCAACAAAATGAAAACATTCAACAATTAATTAATGTAACGTAATGTATGTATATAATATGTATGTATGTATTTAAAGTATTTTATCATTTCAACTGTATATCCAGTGATGGGAAGAATACTTTGACAATGTATTCCATTGTAGAATACTGCATACATGGCTTGAAAAGTATTTTATAACATATTTCCATTACTTTGCCAAATGTAGGTACAGTATTCTGAATACTTAGAACAGTTTTTATGATAGCATTCTGCTCACTTATTCTGAAGTTATGAAGCAAGAGCCTGTGGGGAACCGTGGGACCTGGGCCATTATATTGCACTGGAGGCAGGGGCGCAAACCAGTTTACACTGTGTGTGGAACATGCACCGCGCTGTCCACCACCGCTGTGTACACACTTACACAGAAGTTAAACCACGCTGACAATCTTTTGAGTCACTGTAGTCCACACTACCGCGCACAGAGCATCAGCTGATTAACATCAGACTCCCGCACACACGCTGAAACTCAAATAAGTACATTTCCTTACACAGAAAAAGACTTATTGCAAGCTAAATTAACTTTAAAAATGTGTTGACATTTGATTAAAAAGAAAAATACAATGTATTCCCTTGAGTTTAGACAAGTAATTCCATCTATATCCACTCATTTTTCACCATGTTTGGGCATTACTGTAATCACGTTACAAATGTGTTTATTTCACAAAGTTATGGTGAATAGTAAGGAAAACTGAAGTTCTGAATGATACTTACGATTAGGCTGTGGTGGTATTAGCTAAATAAAGGAAGGTGCTGGTCAAAGAGAACATTTTCTAAGAAGTTCTGCCCCTTGGCACGAAAAATGCCGACAAATGTACTATGCTGCTGCTGCTCGACAGGCGGCGCTGCGCGATAGGCGGCAGTGCACGGGCTAAACCAAAGTGTCAGAACAGAAGGGGTAAATCGATTCTGTTTTAGACTTTCAGACTCATTTAATGACAGTGGCTGGATACTGATATAAAGATAGGTTTACAATATTTTTTTATTAAGTTGTATGTGAGGAGGGAGGGGGACACTGCGAGGGGAGAGGGGGACAGTAGTCAGCCACCCCCCCCCCCCGTGATTTTCGCCTTTGCGTGTTTGTGTCACTGCCACAGATGTGATGTTCAATAATAATGGTCTTCTGTAGCAATTTGAGAAGCTTGTCAAGAATTCAATTTGCAGTAAGATTGGTGCATTATTATTAGATTACCGACAAGGATATTAAAGGATAAATATTATGCTTTTTTCATATTGTTATTAAACTTTAAACCTGCTTTTGAGTGTCTTCAGTTATGTTTTAGAACTAAAAAATAAAATGCTTTACAAAGAAAAACATAACTTTATCACTGCGTTGGGAGATGTCATTTTGACTTAGCTGTGGCTCCATCTACTGGCTGTAGAGGCAATTACACACGTAAATATATACCCACAATGCATTGCAGTAAGCAGTGGATCTGACAAAGTTGTAGTTATCTTGATTAGACGGAAGAAATGTTCAGAGCGAGTCTGACGATGATTGAAGGACTTAAAACAGCAAAAGATTCTGGGATAAATGAGCAGCATCATCTACGTCACATCGAAGGAGTTCAGAACACAGTGTTGGAGAGAAAGGATTTTCATTCATCAAAAAAACCTGAATCAAACTAAATGCTACTCCAGGTATGTTTTTGATGATGGAACAATGTTAGAACATACTTAAATGCTCAAAAAAGTCAAAAGTCAAGTCAAAAATTGCATGATATTTGTCCTTTAAGGTGCTTTGGGTGCTTATTAGGTGGAAAAGCGCTCTATAAATAAAACATTCTTCTTCTTCTGCTTCTTCTATGGTAAGATACTACTGGCAAAACCATTTTTTTTCCCTTTTTTTGTGTTTTTGGTTAGTTCACTCCCTCAACATATAGGCATCCATGCGGATTTAATATTTCATTTAATCAAATTTCATTTAATCCATTTGCATCCATAGATTCCCCTGTGACATTGTGACTTCATAAGTTGTTTTCTCCAAATGCATTTTTCTTCGACAGAGACATAAAGATCAGCCCTAAAGTAGCTGCTACACCAAACTGTACGATGTTGTTTTTGCAAGATTTTGACAAAATGAACAGACGGAAATCAAATTTTTTAGGACAATTAGATCCAGATTTAGTTAGTCAGATCTAGTTTACTCAAAAAACTAAAGAGATCCAAAATCCCTCTGTCATTTCTTGTAACTAATATGTGTGCAAAATGAACCAAGAAATGTAAACCTGCTTCAGTATTTTTTTTAGATGCCCCATATGTGTGCAATTTTGGGCTTTTTGTTTTTTTACATACATATATACATACATACATACAGACATACACACACACACACACACATACATACATAAATACACATACAGGCAGACAGAAAGACATACATACTCGCATACAGACATACACACACACACACACATGCACACACACATACATACATACACACATACAGACATACATACATACACACACACACACATACATACACACATACAGACATACATACATACACACATACAGACATACATACACACACACACACACACACACACACACACACACACACACACACACACACATACATACACACATACAGACAGACAGACATATAAAATGCTTTATTTCTAAATGAACACCTTAAAATATGAACAACTTGTAATACATTTCTACTGAAAGTTTCAAATTGATCAAATTGATCTTTAAATGTAAGATTTTTTTCCCTATTCACCTGCAGTGTCTCGCCTTGATCATGCCTTCAAAATACTACCCCAAAAACTGGTATTGTTGTTCTATATATGTAAATGATCATCAAAAACTGTCAAAATTAGACCTGTCTTATGTGCTTTCCGGAGTTCTTCAGAGCCCCTGCCCTTTGCTCTGAACCAGCAGGAGGTGGTGCTGAGTTGTGACCCATCATTTGCTCTAACGGCCTTTGAAAACCTACAGCGCTGGAGTTCAGAGAGCTGTGACCTGCAGTTACACCTGTGTGCCTCGCAGCGGGACGACTGCAGCACTACAGAGCAGATACGTGACTGTGGCCAACTCGGACGGTAAATCATCTGCCTTCTGTAGCATGTGGTTGGATGTAACAATATCCACATCTGAAAGTATAAGCTATATTTAAATTGAAATAGTTTACAGTCTCACAGTTTTGTATTCACCTTATTCCGGAAGTTGCCTTACGTCTTGTTTCCGTTGTAGTTTACATGGAGCAGACGAGTTCAACAGAAAATAAGTTCTACATGGACTAAAAAGCCGTTTTCAGACTGACCAGGAAATCGTTGTGTTGTTGACTTGTTGTTGCTCGTGTTCATTAAACATTTTACACAAATCAAACTACTTTATGTAACATTTTAGTGGCGAGACTTTTCCCTCGTCCGTCATTTGCTTTAACAGAGTTCTCGTCAAACGGAAGTGCGTTTACAACAAAAGTGCAAAAAACTGCAAAAGTGGGCGGGGCAGAATAAGGTCAATAGAGGTTATGTAGAGACTTATTTATATATATATAAAAATGCTCTTCAACATTCTGACTTGAGATTCACTGAGTGGCAGAAATACAAGCAGCAAATCTGATAAAATGTGTTTCTTTGCTTTTCTTTGTTTTGTCCGTGGAGCTTTTGTTTTACACAAATCAGTTTTATAAAGTAAAATGCGAACTGAAAGAAGTTTCTCCGTTGTTGTCGACTGTACAGAGCTTACTTAGCTTGTTTGCTAACAGCTGTTGGAAATTTAGGACATTTCAACTGCCACACAACAATTATTTTCCTCAACATTTACACTCAGAAACATGTTATTAAAGGACAGAAGGTGATGAGTTCAACTGTGTGTGATCCCAAAGTCTGTATCAGTGATAAATGTGAGCATAGCTGCAGCATTCCTGTTGTTTATCTGGTTTTCTACAAATGTTTACTTGATTTTTCAGTTTTTCTTATGTATATAATTTATGGCATGGCATCAAATTTGCAGTTTCTTCATGTTCTTGCACACAAAGAACCATGGGATAAGTTGTTCCCAATATAGCCTTGTTTTCATGAGTTTGCAATATAAATAATCTATCTATTCAAAGAGCATTTTCTTCTACGAGTAGCAGGAAGTGTTCCATTAACATGCTAAAGGCTATTAGCTTTACCTGGGACACCAAAACTCAAATCTGGGCTCAGAAACTCGTGAAAAATGCTTATAAAGTCATCAAAGTGAACATTTACGATACTGGGACTGCATCAGGAGAGTGATGCATGTGACTGATGTAAAGACTTACCATGAACTAGTTCTGTTTTCGTTTCAAAACTGTAAAAAACAGGTACAGCACCTTTAAATCTGCAGCAAATTGAACTATATATTTCATTCAGAAAGACAAGAGATTTGAGAGACATGTCCTACAAATAAGCGGCTGAGATTGGACCGTCCTAAAATTGGACAGTTGTCTGATGCATTCTATGGTCTGGTTTCTCTTGCATTTGAAGAGGAAAGAATGGCAGAAGTTTAATTTAACCATATCCATTTATCTCATCTTTATTCTATTGTTATCTAAAGCTGGTGACCTCCTCTGGCTAGATTTCTGTGACTAACTTTCAAAAGTCTAAATCCTCACTTTACCTTTGCATTTGTCATTTTGAGAGACTTTTCAACTTTAATAGAAAATTCTAATTATTGTTTCTTTATCAGAATTATGCAAAGTGGTGAATAATTTAGAACGAAGTCAGTAAACAAAACATATATCAAAATAACCCTCTTCATAAAAATTCATAACAAAAATGTCAAAAACATTTCTTCTCTTATGATGAAGTCTTGACAGCATGTTTTTCCCTCTCCACGTTTGATATTTGCGTCCGCCGCAGTAATAGGCTGTTTGCTATTATTGTAAATGGCATGCACATTATTTATTTGACTGTTTGGGACATATTGCCTCTATAATTACCGCCGCGGAGGCTGTCGAGGCCTGTCAAACCCAGAGTCTCATTTAAAGAACTCACTGATCGTTTCTAATTAAGGCCTGTTTCCTATTGAACCTTAATTTCATTTTTCATCAAAACTGTCAGTGCCCGCTACAATTTTAATGGGGAATGAACACTGTCAATTATTTAGCTTCATAACTCCACTGTGCAGTCTATAGTTTTAGACAAAGTGTATTTAAAGTTAGTGTCTGGGAGTCATTGAAATGATTAGATTAGTATTTGTACACAGCAATTACCTAATGTACAATTCAGGTAAAACTGAATTGAGCGAAACCAGGTGTGACCAAATAACTTCAGTGATCAGAAAGAACTGTTTTATGTGACAAACGTTGGTCAAACATGGTCAAAGGTTTGTCAGGCCACCACTTATTTTTGTTGAGTCACAACTAGGGATGGGACGATAAACAATAATATCGTTTATCGTGATAAAAAGGGAAGACAATAATCGTTTGTGCTACATTTTGTGTAATCGTGACAATCGCCATTTTGTCACCAGAACGAGTAGAAAAAAGCAAGTTATCCGTTATGTTCTCTTCTAAATCGTTTTTGTTTTCACTTATAATAAAGTACAAATATGTCATAAGTTATTTAAGAAAAAGTAATGTCTTTATATATATGACATTTTCAAACTGTCAGCAATTTTAATAACTATCAGGATATTATCGTTAATCGCAATTATTTTGGCCATGATAATCGTGACATAAAATTTCAATATCGTCCCATGCCTAGTCACAGCATAAAGTGCCTATTGTTTTATTTGTTCCCTGGAATGATGCACGTTTAAATTGTTTCTGTTAACCAATAGTTGGAGCCCTTCATAGTCAATAGTTAAAGGACGCCTACAGTATTATGCAACATTGACTTTTTCGAGCTTTTAACCATGTTCTAACATAGTTCCCTCATCAAAAGCATACCTGGAGTTGTATTTAGCTTCATTCACACTAGTTTGAAGAAGCCTCTCCCCTCCGAGCATCAAAAAAACACTTCATTCTGAATTTCCTAGAGAATCTTCAGTTTATAAATCCATAAATACTTGCCAGACTCGTTCTGAGCATTTATGCCGTCTAATCACGATCGCTACAACTGCTAACGGCTAATTAGCATTACTCGTAAAACTTCACTTGTTTACAATTAACGCGTGTAATTCCCTCTGCTGCCAGTAGATGGCACCAAAACTCAGTTAGCGCCGTGGGAAACAGCAGATACAGATGTTAATTTTGTTTTTATTTTTAAAAAAAGTTGTTCTAAAAATGAAATACCAAACTAAAGGTACTTAAGAGCATGTTTAAAGGTTAAAAACAATAGAAATAATGCATAGTCCTTTAACACAACTCTAGTTATTTTATTGTACGAGTCATAATAGACCTCAGTGGACTGTGTCAGTAAACGCAGAGCAGTGTGACAGCTACAGGTCTTTGAACTGTGCCCAACACGACTGAATGAACGCTGCTGTAAAGGCTGGTTTGACACAATGTTGTGGTGATTATGAATAAAGCACTTTTTTCATGGTCACATTTATACAGCACTTTTCTCCCTTTAGGCACTCAAAGCGCTTTTCATCAAGGAACCACTTACCCATTCACACCCCAGAGTACACAGACACTGGGGGCGAGCCTGGTTAAGTGACTTGCTCAAGGACACAACAGCAGTATTCACTTGAGGGAGCTGGGATCGCACCAGGGATCTGAGCGGGTCTGACTGCTTATGTCAAGAAAGGGATCCGAACCAGCGATGTTCAGATGATGAGACGACCACTCTGTCAACGGAGGTACTGCTGCACCAAAGAGTCACGATATAAAGTCGCTAACATCAGCCGCTTACCTTGGTTTGTGCAGGTAAAAGATGACTAGTTTTCAGTCTTGTTTTCTCCGCCAGCGTGAAGTCTAAGAAAATGTAAATCTAAAAAACGAAACCATGCAAGGTTAATATTAGTTCATGAATACTGCTGTGGATAGACTCAGGTTTGCTTCGTCTTTCTGGGATAAATCCACTAACTTGACATTTCAGCAAACTTGTTTTCACTCAGAGGTGTCACAGTTGTATGAAGGTGCTCACTCGGGCGCCCTCTGGTTGCGCAATTGTGCATTACAACAGAGTTAACAAGGCAAAAAAATGAAACATGCCAGTTAACCGGGCAAGATGTCTGTACTCGGTCAAGCATTTAGTCATAGTTAATCAGTTAATGAACATCCCTAGTTTTGTGGTTTAAATGCATCTTTTCCAGTTATGTCCTGCCCTTTGAAATCTGTTTTGGACGAATTGTACTCTACAAATAAACAAGTCAGTTCTTCAATTGTGATATTTGCTGTTGCACTGACAGATTTTTTGACCTGGTTGCCCTAACGTTTTACAGTACTTTCAGAAAGTGGTGCCATTATTAAACTCCAAAGTCGTGATTGTTGCAATTTGAAATGACTCTAAAACAGAAGATGAATATGACAAGTTTGTGGAGTCAATCCCAAACAGTAACGGTGATCTTTTAAAATCCTTTTGACCCAAGTTCCTGGTTATGGTGCTACATTTTTCACAGAGTGCCCGATGTCACGGACTCTTTGAAATTCTCCTTGAGTCCTGTTTGCCTTGTCATTGATAACACTGCATTATCACTCACTATCTGGCCTTGCTGGCTTTGAAGCTGAAGAGTTAAGGCATTGGTTCAGTCAATGTTTGTTTTGTTCGTTCAAACAGCCGCTGTAACCATTTCATCATGTTAAATTTCTACGTCAAATCAATGCCAATGGTTTAATAAACGGAGAACGTTCGTTGACTGTGGGCAAAGACTGGCTGCAATTAGTTTCATTAGAGGCAAAAAAAAAGAGATATTAAAACTATCAAAGTGAATCCAAAAGTCTGATTTGTGCTTTCATTACTCAGTGTGGCTGAAGAATGAATAATACTAGTGTCTAAAAAAGCTATTAAAGAAAATAATAATGATCAAATGTGCTGCAAGTAACGTTTCAGGTGGAGAGTATGGACCATCTGCTCGTCTCCATGGAGATGGTGCTTTGCCTGGAATGTTTCACTGACACGAAACCCGGCCTGGTGACACGGAGATAAGATTAATGCAAGAACATTCCATGCACTGAAGCCAATAGTGCTCAAGACCAAACGTAGAAGAAGAAAAGAAAAATCTACCACTATTAGCCATGGATGTATTAAATGAACTGGATAAGGTACGCCCCCTCTGTCTGTGGTCCCAGATTGATTAGTGGCCGTGCGAGGTACTGCAGCCTCTTGGAACCAGCCTTTTTCTATAATTGCACATTATAATTGCAGACAGGACTGAATTATTATCGGTATTTAAATAAAATAGAAGGAAATGTTCTTTTCTACCGTTTCTAAAATCACCGAAATTACCGTTTTTTTGTATGAAGTGACGTCACCGCAAACAAGTGCGAGTCACGTGAACGAGCGTCGGACGATACAAACAGAAGCTCGTGGAAAAGGCTCGACTAGCGATGCCTGTAAGTTGTATTTTATTTCATTTCAGACGCTTTCACGTGTGTCTAACATGACGAATACAATTACAATCACACAAGCTAACGCTAACACTTGCAAGCTGCGTGGTTGTTCACGTCACTCAAAGCATCATGGGGGATTGTCGTCACGTGGCGCCCTAAAGCAAAGATGGCAGCCTCCGTATCAGGAAGTAAAGCAAAGATGTCAGGAAGTAAAGCAAAGATGTCAGCCTCCGTATCAGGAAGTAAAGCAAAGATGTCAGCCTCCGTATCAGGAAGTAAAGCAAAGATGTCAGCCTCCGTATCAGGAAGTAAATGCAGAAGTAAGACATTTTTTGGGGTCATGCGCCAATGAGCTCACTCCATAGGGATAAACAGGGCGCCATTTTGGATTCATCTTCCAGGTTTTATTATAGTTCTTTGCTATTAGCAAAATCCACCATGTTTGGTGCTAAACATCCTGCACACTAGAGGATTTTAAAATAGTCCACGATTTTAAAAAATTGCAGGCCGCAGAGATTTTGCAACGATTATTCTCACACTCACACTTGCAGGACAGCCACGCGTGCCAATATCTGTGGGAATTTTCTACAAACGCAGGAGACCGCAAACATCGTGTAAAGAAAACGATCAAAACAAACACATCGTCAGCTGCCTTTACATGTGCTCTTATTTAGAGAGAAAATGAAACAAAACGAGGAAATGCATGGATTAAATCTGCTGTAAAGGCCACTGGAGAGCTGTTCACACTGACTCAATGTAGCCGTGATGAAAGTTCTGTTGGTTTTGTGCGATATTTTTTTAATTTTTAGACCACACCTCCCCAAAATCATGGAAAGGCAAAAGGCTTAAAATCCTCTAATGTGCTGCCGGCTTTAGAGATGCATTTGCCAAAACAATACAAATAAAAGTAAACAAAAGAGCTGAGGAAAAGCTGCTGCTAATGTTAAATATATAAATCACATTTCAAATTCACTTCACTGTCAGAATACTTTTGAACAAGTTGCATTTAGCATTAAAATGTCCACTGGTTTAACAACAGGCTAATGGCAAATTCTGTGTAAATATCCCAAAATAATCAACATTTCAAATTTAAAGTGCACATGTTTTTAAATGTATTTCTATTTGCATTCTTATCTAGGCCACAGTAAAACCCAGCGGTCCATGGGCCTACACTCAAATGAAAATGTATCTGGAGTTTGAACTGCAAATTAAGCTTGTTATGTTTTATTTATCCACATTATATCTCTGGAAATACGCCTTGGATATTAAATCAGCATATGCATTTAAATTATTGACGTTGCTCATGAATTAAAATATATGATTTGAGAACATGTGCCGAGCCAAATACAGATGTTTCAGCTTGGCTTGTAGTTTATGAATATCTAAGGAGAAAACATTAAGATTATGTTAGAAAGGATCAGCTCCTAATGCACTTCGTTGTATCTTTAGTGAAATGCAAGCGTCACATGAACCCCAGTGAAATTTAGCTTGAATATAGTTTTAACTTAAAGGTCCCATAACATGCAAAATCGACTTTTCAGAGGTTTTAACCTTCCTACAGTGCTATTTGGGCCTCGTATGTTGTGCCCAAAGTGGTTTTTCGATTGATTTCCGCATGTTTTCGCTAGAGAACTGTCTTTTCCGTCCCCCTCGGCTGAGCAGCAGACGGGGGCTCCTCACAAGGATGACGCGCTTCACCAGGATGACGCAGTGTTTAAGCCACGCCTCCAGGAACCGCGCAGCCACAGAATAAACACAGCTAATGCTAATGCTACACAGTAATTACGCGATGGATACGACAGATCGAAGAGTTAGCTTGTTATTTATCAAACGGCAACGTCCGTCGTCGAGGTCCTGGAGCACGTCAAACTCCAGGTCAGATCCAGGACGTAGGACTCAGCACGACGCACCGTCAGGACGGATAAAATGTTTATTCCCGTGTTTGTGTATCGCTGTTTACCGGAGCACACGGCGCATGCACCATCTCCGCTCTAGGCTTCGGCACGAGTTGGGCGGGGGAGGCGCGCGAGTTGGGCGGGGGAGGCAGCCTGCTCTCTGTTCGGGGGGGTCAGATCTCAGAGTGAGCCGTTTGCTTTTGCAAGGAGGGGGGCCAGTCCAAGAAATGGGTGTTTTTTGGAAACTGTTATGTTATGGATATTGCACAACGCAAAATTTTATCAACAAAGCCCTTAGAATAGACCGTGTAAAGGGGAAAATAGCAGAATATGGGACCTTTAAGTATATCTCTGCATACGACTTTGTATAATGCTTGAATTTACAGCCATACCAACATTTTATCTTGAACATTTTTTATAATTCAAAATGCCGTAAACTTGAACCATATCCAAGATTTTTGCTGTTTTTCACCCTTGACTTAACAAAACGTTCATCAAATGGGGACAAAGAGAGAGGAAAAAAAGTGCTGATATACAAAAATACATTTATTTGAAACAATTTCAAAATGACATATTCTTTACTGTAGAAATATTGAAATCAAGATGGAACGTTACGGATGACGCATGCGTTGGAGGTTTTTGTGCACCAGAGAACATCATCACAATGCTTTTGCTTTCAGAGATTTCACAAACGAGTCTTTACTTCAAGTATGAGCGCCGACCAGTTTGTTTCCTCACTGCAGAGCGGCTTGAAGATTGTTTTTACAGTGCGCCGGCATGTTTCCACTGAGACTCATGGGTTGGATCAGGACAGAAGAACGTGTCACAGAAGTTTAACGCGTGTCCATTTGTAGTAAATCCTCCTGCACTCAGCTCATTGTCACTGTGTTCCTGGGCAAGATAATTGACCATTCTTACAAATATATGTGTTTGTATAACCGTAGGTGCAAAAATAGGCAGTAAATGCGCCTGTCAAGTTAGACTGAAGTTTGAAAGCACGGAATTGTAAAGTGACAAGTCTAGACAGAGATTTGAGAAAACCACTTTAAAACAAAAGCAGTATTATTACGAAATAAATGGCAACTGACAACTCTTCATTAACATGCAGCGCTATGAAACACAAACTCTTAAGCTTATTCTTAATAAAGGCTGGCTTCTTTTATACTTTTATGTTGTTGGAAAAACATGTTTTTCATGAAAACATTGTAAGTTTACTGTATAGTCCAAAGTAGAATAAGCAAAGATAGTGATATGTACATGTTTTTTCTTCATCTTTTAAATCAAGACATTTTGGTTTACATTTGGAAGTAATTTACAATCTTTAGGTTTTAGTCTGAGAAGCAAGGGTGAAGTTTCAAGATGAAACTGATGGCCTAGTGTTGAGTCGTTGCAATATGTCCTACTGTTCTCTCTTAATGGGGCAAAACTCATGATGAACAACAGGGAACAACCTGAAACTGGACAATCAGGTAAACAAAATCCAGTTAATGCACTTCACTAATCTAGCTCATAAATACTAGTTTCTCAGACCAGTAACTCCAGACTGAAAATGACTTCCAAATAGCAATCTAAATGTATAGATTTCTGAAGCCTTTCCTACAGTGGACCATTCCTGGACCAATGAGGGATTACACCAACTAAAGGTTTTGGTTCAGTCGACAAAAAGAGATCGAGAGAGATTGTTAAGATGCTACAGTTAACACCTGTATAATTATTAAAGAAAAAGACTGAGACATTGATAGCGCAGGTCATGTTATTGCTATCTTTGAGTGAAATAGCTCGATCGAAACACATTTCTCATCATAAAAAGCGACATCCAAACTGGTATCACTTGAAAACACTGATCCAACCTCTCCATCTCTAGTGGAAACATGTCTAAAACGCTTAAAGACATCTTTCTTTTACAAACTGCATCTTTATCTTAAGGCCCAACAGCAGGACCATTACAGTCGTCGTACATTCGTTTGGTTTGACAGGACAAAAATAAAAACACACTGAACAGGACAATGATATGCGTGAGTTCCTCCTAATCCTAAAATGTTGTCAATAGGACTCAGAACAAAGCATCGACCATCAAAGAGACTCTCATAATACAAGCAAAGCAAACGCACACGAAATAAATACAAGAAATCTGTGTGGAACTATCCCCTGGTTTCGTTTAGTCCTGTTTCTGTCCTGAGTCTGGATTTAGACCTGGTTATGATCTGGGTTTAGTGCTGTTGTACGCCTTGTTGAGTCTTGAAATAAACCAGAATTAGTTGCTG
The DNA here is from genome assembly GCA_019453435.1 of Rhinogobius similis. Lineage (NCBI taxonomy): Eukaryota > Metazoa > Chordata > Actinopteri > Gobiiformes > Gobiidae > Rhinogobius > Rhinogobius similis. The sequence continues at coordinate 13,248,295 of CM033622.1, read as the reverse complement.
GTCAGTTTGGGTTGTTTAATACTTCCATCGCACTTAATTTCTTCCCATTGTGTGCATGATTTTTACACAATGTCCCAATGTTTCTGCAATTCTCTCAATGCTTTTCTCGTATTTGTTATGAACATTTTAACAGCAACCACTTAACCTCCTCTTGAACCGTTGAACCGCACCAAGAGCAAAGCACAGATAAAACCTGCGAATACATGAGTCACTGAAAACACAGCGTCAAATACTGTATGAGTAAAAGTTGAATTCATTGTAACTATCAAACCGTTTCAGCATTGTAATATGTAAACAGTTCAATGTATAATGTGTGAAAAAAGATGCTCTGTGTTGCTTTTTTGGTGCTGGTCGGCCAACTGCTCTTTGTGTTTTGCCTGGAATCTTCTACAGAATTATATTAAATGGATGTATCTTGAATTTAAATCAGAGTTTATATTTCATATTAGCTGAAAAAAAAGTAGTAAATGCATCATCATCTTCTTGGATAATTTTGGGCATTAAAACAGAAAGAAATATTTAATAGCAGTGATGGAAGAAGTACTCAATTTTGTAGTAGTAAAAGTACAGATACGTATGCAAAAAAATAAGTAAAAGTAAAAGTATCATATTAAAAAATCTACTAGTAAACGTGCTGAAGTACCTGTTTGAAAATGTACTTCAAGAGTAAAAAGTAAAAGTATTTCAAAGTCAGCAAAGGTCTATTCGAAGTAATTTCTTAATTTTCTGTGTATATGTTTGTTTGCTTGCTCTTGAGCTTGAACTCAAAACTTTCAGGCTGAACATCAACATCAACGTGCTAAAAACAACTGTCAAACAAAATGAAAAGTACTTTCCACTTCTTTTCAGTCCAATTAAAAATGTAAAAAGTACAGGTACTTGGTCTCAAATGTAGAGAAGTAAAAATAAAACGTATCCACTGTAAAAACGACTTAAGTAAAGTATAGATACCTAAAAAGTTGACTTACATACAGTACTTTACTTTACTTTTGCACTTTGTTACTTTAAACCACTGTATTATAATAATAATAATAAACAATACGGTTCAAGTAAACCATGTATTTGACTAAAACGGGGAGACTTTTGCAACGTTTGGCCCTGGTCCTTCAGTCTGGTTCACTTCGGGTCTCTTTTCTGATAATGGTGGACTGTGTTTCCGTGCAAAGGTCCAGGCTCGCAGGGGTCGGGCATTGTGTTGTGTTTTCGTCATAATCAAAATCTAAATTGTACCTGAATTGTACTTTTTATGTGGCCGATCTGATTGATTCGCGAAATGACATTTAGTGATTTCAAGTTTGTGTAAGACGTGGCTAAATCTAAATCCGTTTCATCGTCTGAACTGCTCCAAAACGAATCAGTCCAAATGTTCCTTTGGAGTGTGAGACAAAGCTTTGGGGGCACTCCAGACAAAAAAAGGTTGGGACTGTAAAAAATGTAAAATATACATAAAATATTCCAGGCAAAGCAACATCATCTTCATAGAGACTTAAACACAAGCAGGTGGCTGACCCTTCACCAGGAACGTTCTGTATTACTGCAACTTTCTTTAGCTTCCAAATCCAAACTTTTGAACAGAACTCAAATATGAATTAAAAGAAAAATGACTCAAAATAAAACCAGACATGATCATTTTTCGCCTTGTGACCAAACTAATTTGCACATTGTTTAGAGTCCATATTTTCAAAGGCGTTTCATTTACATATTGATGGTTTCAGAAGAGGTCAATGTGATTTATTCATTCTAATACTACTTGGTTACAGAAATCGTTTGCTGCTTTCCAAATAAGGTTGTGTGTGGCAGTTGCAGATGTAGTTTTAGGAGCTTTAGTCCACACGCTTCAGGGAGAAAGAACATTTTTTATGCAGTTCTTTTATAGTGCATTATTTACTTGCACTGCAGTGGTTATTTTGGCTGTAGAGTTCTTATTGCAGTAGGGGCCATTTGCTTCAGCCTAACCACATTTCACGCTTTTTGTATTAGATCACCCAACATTTGGCTTTATGGCACAATAATGGGCCCAAAGAATCACTGTGAACTATGAAGGCCATTTGAGTGCTTGTAAACATTTTGTCTGCCATGCGTTCATGACCACAAAGTACTTTTAAGACAGTGGGTCGGGATCCAAAAGTGAGGTGCAAAAAGACCGTTTTCAGAGGGTAACAGGCCTCAACAAACGGCTGGAGATAAATAGTTTGAATATAGATCAGGGGCGCCCAAACGTTTTTCCTTAGTGAATCAAAATTACATTTTTTTTTCCTCTGGGGGGCAAAATGTTTAGCTTGTCAAGGGCCAACCCTAATTTACTGTTGCATTTAATATGTTTATTTGAAAAGATATGGTGATTAACATGTTTTAGGGGAACAGACTTGATTTTTGTAACTGCAGACAATCTTTTTAGCACAAAATTTAATCAAATAGACATTCATTAACAAATCTCAGCACCCCTTCATGGGCCAAATTAGATCCCCTGGAGGGCCATATTTGGCCCACGGGCCCCACTTTGGACACCCCTGTTTTAGATGCTTGCCTGTCTGATCAATGCTTGAATCAACAGAACAAAAATAGAGAGAAAAGATTGGTTTATATTATTTACTATTTATTATGTACTGTTTTTATAATATGATATTGTCTATTGTATAAAACTGAATACTGAATAACTGTGGGTCCCAAAGCTACACTTCTACAACACTAATTAACATTAGATTATTAGATTCCACATTTAGTATATTTTTAAACCAATTGGGAAACCTGCATTTCCTGTTTTATGAGTCATATTTACACAGACCAAAACCTGCCCTGCAAAATGAATATATCATTAGTTTCTTCATCACATTCAGCTAATCCCCAGAACAGACGCTCCTCCTGACTTTATTTATTTCCATAAGTGTTATGAATTACTAAAGTTATTGGTTTTCTTTAGGTGCCAAATATCTGCACCTGAATCAGAATGTTATTGTCTTCATTGAATTTGACTTAATGCTTTTGTTTATTCATATTTGAAATAAAGACAGAGAACAAACTTAAGGCTGGGTCAAACACAGAGCGGAACAGTCTTAGTGGTCACAATAAGCCATGGTACTGAGTTCTTTTAATAATAGTTGTCTTTAAGTAGTTTTTGTTTTAAGAAATTTGACTGAAACCTAAATGTTCCCTGGTGTTTTTGTCCACTGCAAATGTCACGCACAACCTCACCTGAAACCCAAACGATATCTTCAGTTTCTTCTTTCTACTGGACGTACATCACAAACAGACAATATAAAAAAACAAAATAAAAATCATGATGAAATCGTTTTTCAGATGAATGATTAAAAAAGAACTATTTACAACATTTTGTATCTACAACAGCACATAAATTGTGTTCTCCATAAGAACATGCACAAGTCAAGGACCTTATCAAAACAGCAGATTTCTTTAAGTAATGTCAAACTCTGTAACACATCTTTTGCTGTAGACTACGAGCATGTAGAAAGTAATATTATATACATTAAACAGAACAGATGAGCGTATAATACATTTCATATATTCCCTGTTTGACTGGAGACATTAAAGTCTATATATAGGCAGAAATGATTTTCAAAGCAAACTCCTTAATCAATAAATGTACTCTTTATATAATTTGACAAAAACATATCTCACTCTGCAAAGTAAAGTTTGTAGCTTATACATCCACAAAACCCAGTAAGTTTTGCCAGTAACTTTACAATAATAATAATAATCTTGAGTATACATCGACGCCCCCTGCTGCATGGATGTTGTAGGACGAGACATCCATGCAAGTCTGTAGAAATGAGGTCCCTTTTAGAAAACTATTCACATCGGCGTGTTGAATTATAAAACAAAGTGAACCCTCCCGTCGTGGTCGTCCTGTCTCTGTACACGAGCCGTCCCGGGCCGCGGCGCTCACACACTGGTGCAGTTTGGGATCTCCCTTGTGCTCTCGCAGGCGTTGCCCACACCTCCTGCACGCAAACACACGAAAGGGGAGAGGATTAGTCGATGAGGACGACACGAATTACAGGTAAGACGGGGGGTTTTTTACAGCAGCGTCAAAGGGCGTTCTCGTTTTTGGCATCAATGCTGCTTTTATGATCGTATTGTTTGATATCATGGTGCGTTTACAATATTTGAACTGATAAATCGTATTAGCTGATAGATACTGGTGTCATTCTCCAGTTTGTCATTGAGTATTAAAGTGCGTATGACAGGTTTTCGTCATTCTCTTATTTTGACTTCATTCGGTGTATTAATACCTGCTGTAAATATAAATTATAGTTTTACACCAATCGAGTTGCCGTTTGTGGAGAAAAGTTTAAAAATCCGTCGAAAATTACAGGAAGTGAACAAATTGATGACATCACACTGGGGAGACAAAAGTTATGCAAAATTTACACAAAAAAGCGTGTTTAATCCTTTATACATTAATTCGACAAAAAAGGTGTCCACATGTGTTTTTAATTTGAAAAAGTTAAAAGATCTGTGACATTAGATGAATTTGGGCAGTTGCTATGGTAATTTCCTAGTGTGATGTCATCATTTACAACCAGGAAGTGAAACAAAAAATAAAAAAAATTGCTAAACTGGGATAAAATTTGTATTTTAGCAAAATTTGAAGTATATTTATCTAAACTACATTTTAGTTAAATGAGTAGTTCAACCTGTCAGGGGCCCTTTAAGCTAAAAACGTGGCCGTATGTGTACACAATCATGCAACAAATTATTTTATATCCCTGACAAGTACATTCTGTTATTATTCTTTATAGATTTTAAACATAACCGTAATATCGCTATTGGCAAATAATGGTTATCGCACACACAGCACACGGCAGCAAACAAAATGTCTAATGCTGGCTTTAAAAATGTATATGATCCCTGCAACTAACTAACTACACCTTAATTAGCTTGAAACATTACTTAATTAGTTAGTTTCTTAATGGTGATTTGGGATTTAAGTAACTAGTTCATTAAGGATTTAGAGTCGGGGTGTTTAATTAAAACTATTTGTTCTTTGTCCATGTTAAAGTGTAGTTATAGTAAAGAATTACCACTAATTTAGTCTTAAAAAAACGTATTCAAGGATCTGAACCCACAACATATTTCAAAATGTACTGTTAGTGCCACGTTTTAGTGCTTTCTCTGACTCTGATGTTGAACACACTTTGATATAGACAGAGGTTTCCACATGGTTCTCATCCAACACAATTTTTAAAGTTTTTAGCTGTACAGGCAAATCATGGAGTCTAATTTTTTCTCCCAAAGAGCCTCTTCTTAAGAGTGTGAAGTATGCACTGTATGAAGTTAAAGGTGTTTTCATGAACTGGGAAAGTAAGGTAATGTAACAGGCCTTTAAAGTCAAAATAATCTCGTCCTGCACTGGTGTTTCTGATCTTGTGGTAAAACATGACGCTCCTCCATGTTTTTACAGACCACACACCTCCATCAGACTGCTTATGATCATTTCTGCTCAGTTGCCTCCACTGCAGAGTATCAGCAGACATTCTTAGCTCTGTGTGTGCATAACTCTATTGTGGCATCTCATTTACGGTATTTTTTCCTCAAGTTTCTGTAAAACTTTCAAAATCAACTTGTCAAACTTTTTTCAAATAAAGTTTGGTGTTTCCGTATTCTTCATTTATGTAACAAACTGAAATGCAGCGCATGTTTTGAGTGAATGAGCAGAATCAATTCTCAAATGAATGTCTAAAGGCCTCGGCTTGTTTTGCTCAGAACGGAATAACAGTGTTTTCTTTGCAGCTCCTGATAAGGACCACAGGCTCACACTTTTAGTTTAATTAGAGTTTACCTAAAGCAATCAATTATTTTTGTTTAATTAGTTACTTTGCATTTTGTTTTCGTAACAATAGTTAACCCCATGACAACAGCGTGTAATTTGAGTAAAATTTCAGATTTCAGATTAACTTTCACTAAAACAAGAAAAGAGATTAGCTCATAGTCTTCAAGGAAATCAAATTCTGTATTGGATTAACTACAAACAGACTTTGTAACCAGATTTTTTATTTTAAACAGCACCGCCAAGAACCAGTCTGTCTTATTCATTTGTAGTGAATGAATGAGGGCTATGCGTGAATTCTTGGTCAACTAAAGACAAGCCCTGTATGTTGATGAACAATGTGGCACCTGAAAAAAAACAAAAAAACCTCTTGAAATGGTTAGGATCTCATGCACCCCAAGTGTTCACAACTGTGTGGAGTGGACTTTGTGAACAAACCAGGTAAAAAACACGTGCTCGATAAACATCATGAGCTCATGGATCACACGTGGACCAAACGGACTGGATTATTACTACTTTTGCCAAAAGATGGAGGCACTTACGTTTGTTACACAAGGCTAAAATAAAGGTAAGCTAACTTCAGCGTATTATCATCTCAGAAAAAAGATAGAGCTGAGAGTTGTTTGATTTAAAATTGAGCTAAATATGAGTGAAAAGAGAATTTTGTGGAAATACTGTATCTTGGTGTCTTGATGGATGAAAATGTGTCTTATAAAGTTAAATATCTTCTCCAGACTCTGAGTGCAGCTCCTCTGAACGCAATAACTAAGAAATGGCTCGCCACACAAATACCTACAATGCATGAGTGGTTTGACATTGTGTATGATGGAGATGCAGAGAATCACTCATATTATCAGGCTACAGCAAGATGAATGTGAGAATAGATTTTTGGACTGGGTTTATGGAAAATGTGCGACCTCATTTTGTATGCCCACTTTATTTCATTAAATATTCTCTGTAAAGGTAACAATTTACTTATTTATATTGGAGGCACACCCCAAAAACTTGTTGTGGAATTGACTTTGTGCTTAACTAAAAATGTTTAAATGAAGAATTTTGTGAGTGGAGCCTGGAGCCAATCAGAGCGTTCCTCTTGTGGCGACTGGAGAGGCAGATTCTATGAACAATTCCTCCAAAAACAGTCCCCACTACCAGTTCGGACTAAAGATACTCTCGCTCTAACCTTAACCCTAACGCTAAAGAATAAAAAAGACTTAAAGGACTATAGCTCTAGTACTACACAGTAAACCTCAAACCACTGAATCAGGTGCCCATTATCCAGACTTTTCTGTGCTCTTGGTCGTCCTTGGGTCAAACATCATCCATTCTACTGCTATAAACAGTGGCGGACTTACCATTAGGCGACAGGCCATAATTGCCTTGGGCCCCCAACCTGAAGGGGCCCCCCATAAGATCATCATAAACGCTCTGGCTCTGAAACCGTTCTCTCAATTTCACGATAAAGCGGTGCAGTGTACTTTTAAACAAGACCAACATAATAAGTCTGGGATTGTCAGATGTATTAATTATGCCAAGTTAACCCCCCAGTAAAGCTAAACAGTAAATAAAATATAACAATATAAAATTACAAATGAATATCATGTATTTTAATCAGCTGGAACATGTGTTAAAATGCACCAACAAACGGGAAATATGGTCGGATTTCTTAAATATATTCAGTTTAAACTTTTTAAGAACATGTAAACTATTGCACGTATGAATTTTAATTTTCCAAAAGTTCACGTACCACCTCAAATGTATAAACCTGTCCGGCCCACCACATGTTAAGAAAACCAAATAAAACAAAAACAACAAAAGTCAAAAGCTTCCTTACAGAACAATTCAAGAGACACGACAGAAAAGTTATAGAAATTCACACTTGATGAGGAGGGGCCTGTATTTCATTTACCCTTGGGCCCCGAAAATTTCCTAGGTCCGCCACTGGCTACAAATGTATAAGATCGGTGGTTAAATGGGCCAATGGTGTAGACGAACAGCCCCGTTTCTGTGATTTATAAGACTATTGCATTATTTGTTAAACAACAGAGAAGTCTATTAGGTATTTTGAGTGTATTTGAAACTACTGAAAGCTGTCAAACTTCACCCTTGACCTTGTCCTCTTTTGTGACCACAGTCCAAAGATTAAAGCCCGTCCTTCTTTGGCTCGCTGGATGCTGAGACGGCACACTCTTAGTTTCATTCATTATTCATTGTTCTCCGTCTTTAGTACAATCTATTCTTCTACTGTTTAAAGCCTTCAGGACTCTCGCTCCAACTCCCTCTTCGCCCATTAATTAAAAATGCTAAACAGATAATAAGTTGCCGATTTCCTTTGGTAAACAGTAATTCTAATTCAATGGCTTGAAAGGATGCCCGAGGGGGATAAAAAGGCCCAGTTAGTTAGTTTAATACCGTGTTCATTTATGAAAAGCGCAATGTTTATAAATGAGGAAAATCCATCGTGAGTTTTAAGTATTCAATATTATATGGAGTCTGGGGAGCCGTGATATTGTGTTTTTGTATAATAACTTTTCCATTCTTTCACGTCGAAAATCATGTTATGTTTTGGAGACATTTCATTTGTAAATAATCAATAAACCACACCAAGCACAGCACTCATGACAGATACATCATACACTGCATGGGCACAAAAAAAATTTATTTCCATCCAGTTTTGCATTCATTTTTCACCCAGATCTTGTATTGATGATGGAGAATGTGACCACTGCGTAAAGCTTTCTCCAGCACATTCCGATTCTCAATAGAGTTAAGATCTGGAACAGGGAAAACCTGGGCTCATCACACCACATCACCTTCTTCCATTGCTCCAGAGTCCAACATTTATGCTCCTAAGAAAATTGAAGCCTTTTTTGCAGTTAGCCTCACTGATTAGTGGTTTTCTTGCGGCCGCACAGCTTTTTAGTCCCAATCCCTTGAGCTCACTTCGCATTCCTCTTGTGGGAATGCTCTTACTTTCACGGTTAAACATAGCCCTGAGCTTTACAGTTATTTTTCTTCGTTTAATTCAGGATTTCGATGATGATGGTTCCCCACTATCCTTCCAGTTATTATAAAGTGTTAAACGGTTCTTTAGCCATTTTTTTTTGCAATCTCCTTTCTCTTCTTGATGCCAGTGATTTTAACCTTCTCGAAGATACTGACATTTTTTCCATGACCACAGGATTCGTCTTTCCACATGGTAGGTTCAGAAGTGAGAAGCAACTCACTGCATCAGTTGGGTTTAAGTATCATGAAGAAAGACAATCACCCGCAGCAATTATCCAAGGAGGATGAGGAGGATCATTTTTTTGGACAGAAAGTCCATAAAGCAGGTCTGTGCAAACTTTTTGACTCAAGGCCAACATTGGATTTTTACCCTTGCCTGGGGGCCGCACCATTTACATTTTGGATGTTGTTAAGTACAGTATATTACACACATATGATTACACGTTAATGCCTAAAATACACTAGAACAGAATAGCAAAAATCATTATTTTTAATTATTTTAGAGTAAACATTGCCGTTGGTCACTCTTTTTTAGCCAATGCATCAAAGTGGTGTTATTCTAGAGGTTATTCTCAAAACTGATCTTTAAATGAACAAGCAAATGACAAATGTGCCATACTTAACTCATACAGTTTTTTTCATTAAATGCTTAGCGGGCCGGATCAAAATGCCAAAAGGGCCATATGTGGTCTTAGTTTGTCCCCCTCTTATAGAAAGCACATGTTTGTACGAAGCAGTGCATGAAGATGTTATGCATATTCACTATTTTACACCTGAATCTTAAAGGAGATAAACGTGTTTAATCAAGCAGTGCGATGTAGAGCGAGAGTGTACAAAAGCTAAATTTAGTTTAGATTAATCCATGTATTCCCCGGTTTAATGAAACATGTGAACAGCAATAATACCCACATACAAAGTAACAGTTACTCCGTTGTAGATTTAGCTGATATATTTAGGGCGGAGCAAACTGGCAAAAAATATAAACACAGTTAAACACATATTTTTTTCTTTTCAAAAAACAAAATAGAAATTGTTTTCAGTATTTCTTTCATGAAACAAACAGTACAAGCTTTTAACCAGTAAAAACAACGTAGGTCCAATTAATTCCTTCAAAGTCTGAACTCTGCTCCAGACCACATGATGTATAACATTATTCTAAGCATGTGCCTCTGTAACGACGACTTACGTTTGACCCTGGCGTCCAGCTCCTTCTCCATGAGCTCTTTGGACGTGGCGAACTCACTCAGGGTGATTTTGGGCGTGCTGTCCTGCCCCACAGAGCCGATCATCTCCTGCTCCTTCTCCTGGTTCACCTCCGCGTAGATGTTGATCCAGGGGATTTTTCTGAGAGCAGACAAACACACAAAAGTGTATGTAATATTTAAAAATATATCATAGCCAAGACCTGTGTGGACGTTTCATCACAAAGACCTTTGAATTTGAGAGAACTGAGAGAATCTTTTTAACAGAATGGCCATTATACATACTACATATAAATGTAAGTGGTAAAGTAATTAAAATACTCAATTCTATGATGAAATGCCTGAAATTTTTATTCATTCATTCATTTTCTACCGCTTATTCCCGTTAGGGGTCGCGGGTGACTGGAGCCTATCCCAGTGACTTTGGGCCTTAGGCGGGGTACACCCTGGACAGTGGCCAACTCGTCGCAGGGCTAACACAGAGACAGAGACATTGACAGACAACCATTCACTCTCACATTCATACACTGCGGGCAATTTAGAGTTCTCAATTAACCTACACAGTCATGTCTTTGGACGGTGGGAGGAGCCGGAGAACCCGGAGAGAACCCACGGTAACACGGGGAGGACATGCAGACTCCACCCAGAGAGATCGTGTGATGTTGGGGTGGTCTGGGATTCAAACCCACGATCTCCTTATTGAGAGGCAGAAGCTCTAGCCGCTCTGCCACCGGGCACCCCCAGAAGTTTTTTTTTTTTTGAAGTTTTTACAACAAAGATTTTGTGACTATCACAGTTCATAATAACTTTCTCGTTTCACGTTTAAAAATGTCTATTTTTGATTGTTTTCCATATTCTGCACTTCCTAAGACACATAAATCAAATCTGATGAGATTCTGAGTTGGTACGTGTGCAGTAGTACACGTATCAAAGTTACACTTGGATACATCTGAAATGTGAAATATTTGCTGAAGATAAATTCAATATATTCCACATGTTTATCCTTTTTGGGGCTTTTCTTTAGAACTAAAGCAATTGTGTGGCCATAGACCTCTTGCCATAGACCTCTTTTAGCCATGATTTAGAATAGTCCTGTTAAGACCTGGTCTAGATCTGGTGTGATTGCCAAATATTTTCTCAAGTGTTACTTGAAATGATAAGTTTGAGAACCTCTGGATTAGAAGTCAGTGTAATTGTAGAAAAAGATTCAAAGATCAAGTCCTGTGAGCAATGTTTTAAAAATAGTTTTGAACAACATTTTGACTTCCATTCAAAGTCTAGTCTAGTCAATTTAGTCAGTTCAGCGCAATGTGAAGTATAGTTTCTCAGAATAGCTCCTTAGATTGAAAACGACTTTCAGATGGAAGTCAAAGCGTCTTATTTTCTTAAAACGTGTCCAGATGTATACCTTTGAAATCACTCGTGGACAAATGAAGGATTACAATGACAGGTAAATGCACCTTTACATTTCAGTTTTAGTCTATATTTTTCTGTGAAATTGCCAGTAAATTGTTTTCAATTTCAGACGACATCTGCACTCAAAATATCCTAGATGATGATGGATCGTAGAAAATAGTTAATTAGAGACACATTTATGCCTATCACTACATCTATCATCTAATGTGTATTTATAACACTAAATTGACTTCCTCATTTCGTTGTTGCTCCAATTTATTCCTAATTACAATTCAACTGGTTATTAATAGCCCTGTTTTGTCAACTCTGAGACTTCCAGAAGAAATTGCTTCCCTTTAGATTAATGAGAAAAAGTCCATATCCATAATTAATGACAGCTTTCCCCATTTCTCCAACACTTTTCAAGAGAATCATTTTGAAGATGAATAATTTATTTAGCAAATAACAGCGTCAGGCGGCACAGCGAGTGCATATTAAAGCATTTAATGGTCGCTTTCTCTGCATTTTATCACTGCTGCATAGGAATGACGCAGGGAGGGTCTCGGGGGTATTTTTCAGATTACATTTGCAAACAGAAAAGCACACGTCACGAGTGTAATTGATTTGTCCAGAATGATCTCATCTGCTGGCATCAATAATGAATGGTATGGTAATGGATATATAGTGCGCAGTCCTACCTCTTAAACTTGTAGATGAGGAAAACGGCTAAACCCAAGAAGACCACGGAGAGGAGCATGAGCATCGCTGAGCTGCTGTGGCGAGGGCTCGAGTCCACCAACGGAGCTGCAACAGAGAAACCGCAGACACAAGATTAAACACAATACAGACCAGCGTTTTTCAACCTTTTCTGATTCACAGCACACTTTTTTGGTTGAAAAAATACGACGGCACACCACCTACTACTAAAACATTACCACAGCAGACCTTTTAATGAAACAAATAATGTCTTTGCAGCTATCTGGTTCTTTTAATTTGGCAAAGGTGTTTGTTTTGCTTTCTTTCTTTCCTTCTTTTGCTTTCAGAGGTATGCTCAGGACACTTTAAAATGGCAAATAACTCAATTAAAACAACGTGTGAATCCGTCAGTTCAAATCTGACATTTTTTAAAGGCACACCTGGCAACACCTTAAGGCCCACTGGCTGAAAATCTAGGATATAGACATTAAACTGCAATGACGCTGTAGAGTGGACTGTATGAGTTAAACACACAGCAACTTCATACAAAGACAATTCATCAATAGAAACAGTAATAGTTACAAAATACGTTGGGTTTTATCTGTTGTTTTTGTCGAAATTGAGTCAGTCATATATTATCGTTTATCTTCTTTAAGGTTTTGTTGGGTTTAGGTTTATATGAGCAAAAACCATTCCAAACACCGTTCCATTGTGCTCTCACAAAACTACCCAGAATGCAGATAGAGTATGATATTTGGGGACAATAGTCGAAAAATACACGTTCATGAAAGCTTGTATGTGTGTAAAAAAGTATATGTAAAAAAACAAGGCATATTCTGTCCATACTGTATATACAGTAAGTCTATTTTCTTCTAACACACATTTTTGCATGCCTTACTTAATAATACATCTATATTTTGACTATTCTTTGTTTTATTTTGCACCTATCGCCGAGTTCCACTGACAATTTTTCACCAAAACAAATTCTGATTATCATTTGTTAGTAATGTTTGGTGATTACTATTTTAATATTAGTACGTATTAGTACAAGCATTTTTTATTAATTTTTTGCTGGATTGCAGCCCTAATTTCCATCCACTGTCATGCGTTCACTCTCACAAACACACTCTCATTCATACGTCGTTGTGCACGGACAAAGGAGTCAAAGTGAGTGAAGTGTCTAAGCCCAACGGCACAACAACAACCCTGGTCTGAGCAGAAATCTATCCCCCGTCTTTCAGGTTGGTGGATGAGGGTATAGTTGTGCTCTAACCAGGGCCAGCTCTTCTTAGCTCCGAAATCAGAGGATCGTTCACAAAGAGGAAGAACACGTGCCCAATAATCGTACTCTTAATTAAAATGTGATTAATTGCACAGTGTGTTTTTGCGTTAGGGCTTTTGGCATTTCTTCTTCTGTGTTTCTTTTGCATTGCCTTTGTTAAATAATGGAATAAAATATGGCGGGCGTGGCAGTGGCATTTCAAAAAAGCCAAATGAATCACCATCAGAAGACGGCTTTAGAGAAATGTTCTACACGTTTGTTTTATTTGTTTTTATTTTTGGCATCAGTTCATCTGTTCTTTTTTGTTCTTGTTTGTTTTTTTGTAGGACATGGCATGACGAGCACTAAACTGAAGACAGCAAATCATTTTCAAGTAGCTCACAGTCCTGGCAGAGAGGGGACAGACATTATTTATTATTCGGTCATTTAGTTACGGCGTTCCTTCTCAATACCCAAAACAAAATCTGTCCAGTGTTTTCTGAGTTTTACTTTTGGTCAACGGATCGATAACTTTCTCCCCAGTGTCACTTTAATCACATGCTCTGACAACAAGTGATTTATTATGTAAATTAATGTCGCATTTATGGAAATTGGTACGAAATTATACTTCTTGTATTTTATGCAAATGGCTTTATAATCAATCAAGCTACACCTTTAGAGCTCAGGATTCTGCTGTCACACGTCATCAAACAAATGGAGATTTTAAGCAGCTAAATACTAAAATTAGCATTCATTTAAAAGTATTCTGACACTTTAAAGTTATAAATGTATATACCATGCATCTTTTTTGTACTTACTTATCAATTTACATTCTTATTTAATACATTTTTTCCCTTTTTTAATATTATCATTGCTTTTTTGTGGTTTGGTTAATTGATTGCTGATACAAACAAACCTTCCTGCCATAAAACTTTAGTGACTCAGTTGTTTTAGCGAATGTATCTCTATGGATTCTTTGCACAGTTGCCGAAAAACATGGCTGATTTATGTGAATGGTCACTTTTTGCCATTCGATGTTCAACTGTTTGCCTTTGTAAACTCTTTATTTTCAGCGGAATTATCCTCGCTAAAGAAATGCTTCCACGGCGTAATAACATTCCTCATTACAAGTACCGTAGACTTTATATTATACATCTGTCACTGCGATAATGGGTCCAGAAATGAGATCCCTGTGTTTTCAATAACACAAATGTCTGAAAGTGAGCTACCGTGAAATTGTTTGTGAGACAGTGACAGCAGCAGGTAAATCTGGAATGGTTAATTGCGCATTTGAATTAGGAGAGTGTGTAAGAGACAAGGAATATTGGTAAGGTGAGATGAGCACTACTATGTGACGTTTTTGGGGGCGGGTCTGCCTCTTGTTGAGTTCTTTGCTTTGCCTTGAATGTTCCAAAGTCAACAAATGGATAAACAGGAAGGCTGTGAAAAGGTTCATTTGTTTTTCTTCGATTATAGATACATTTCTTCTTTGCTGATCGTGCCAAAGACTGTGTAAATCAGCCGCAGACACATCACAGCAACATGGAGTGACCCTCCCGATGATGACAGCAGACAAGGATCCAAAACATGTCAAGGTATGACAACAAACACACACAAGACTGGTAGAAGATAGAATTAATTCAAAAGACATGATAGAATGTCTCTGAATGTCTGTACCCTCTCTTTCCACTAAAACTGTCCTGTCTAATAAAGCGATCGGGCTATAAAAAATGAATGCAAATAGAGAGTGTGTGTGGAAATAGACTAATAAACCATTAAAACAAGTCAAAGTCAACAAGTCAAAGAACTGGTCCATGGTAGAAAATGCTTCCAAGTTAGTCATCTGGACAATGTTTTAGAAATGTAAGACATTTCAACTTAAGGCGAGACACTGCAGGTAAGGAAAAATCTTATATTTACTCACTTAAATGTAAGAAGAAAACTGTATTGTAAGTTTTTATCATGTAGATTGGTGGCATTGTAAAAACATTTAAATCTTAAAAATGGACATAACATAACATTTGTTGGTTCATTTTGTACACATATTAGTTAAAAAATAATAATTTACGGGGTTTTGGATTTCTTTTTATTTAATTTTTGAGTGAACTACATCTGACCGAAAATTGTCCTAAACATTCAAATTTTGCCTTGTTTTTTGGACTTTAATAAACCAGGTTTAGTATTAAATATCAACAGTATGTTTCGTCAAAATCTTGTTAAGTTTAAGATTGTAGAGTTTAGTTTGTGTAGGAGCTACTTTAAGGCTGATCTTTATGTCTCTGTGGGAGAAAAATGCATTTTGAGAAAACTGCCTTTGAAGTTACAATGTCCCGGAGAAATCTATGGATGAAGTGGATTCAATGACATAATAAAACATCTTTAGGAGCAGATTGGACAAGTTTGTTATTTGTTGTTGCACATGAAAGCCTTTCTGTTGAGAGAGCAAAACAAAAAATGGGAACAAAAAAAGCGTTTTGCCTGTAGTATCTCGCCTTAAATCCAAAATCTTTTTCTTACTGGACAGGACAGTGTTGTGTGTAATGGGGACATGCAGCAGAATCAAACTCATAATGCTGTGGTCAACTCGATGGAGCTATCTATCTATCTATCTATGGTATCTATGGTATCTATGGTATCTATCTATCTATCTATCTATCTATGGTATCTATCTATCTATGGTATCTATCTATGGTATCTATCAATCTATGGTATCTATCTATCTATGGTATCTATCTATGGTATCTATCTATCTATGGTATCTATCTATCTATGGTATCTATCTATCTACGGTATCTATCTATCTATCTATCTATCTATCTATCTATGGTATCTATCTATCTATGGTATCTATCTATCTATGGTATCTATCAATCTATGGTATCTATCTATCTATGGTATCTATCTATCTATGGTATCTATCTATCTATCTATCTATCTATCTATCTATCTATCTACGGTATCTATCTATCTATCTATCTATCTATCTACGGTATCTATCTATCTATCTATCTATCTACGGTATCTATCTACGGTATCTATCTATCTATCTATCTATCTATCTATCTATCTATCTATCTATCTATCTATCTATCTATCTTGTGACAGGAGGAAAGACAAAAGCACAATCTTCCTGACACAAAGTTTGAAAACAGCGACTATTGTCTCCCTCATAAACGCTCTCTAGTTAATGTCACAGCATAAACAGCCCCAGCAGGCTTCGACCTTACCTCCTATACGTTTGCATATAGCGCCTGTCATTGCGAGTGTATTTGCGCTCTCCTCTCCTCCTCCCCAGACAGGAGACGGAGACGCGCTTGATGCTGACCTTTCTCGAGCAGCTTGAAGGCTTTTTAGACCTTTTCTCTGAGGTGAAACATAAAGAGGGATCCAGCTGAGTACACCTCCAATGTCATTGCGGTAAAGCAGAACGTCACGAGCGCTGCAGCCTGTTAATACCCTGCACTTTGAGCAATGGACAACCAAGAGTGGCCCCTGAGACACTATGGGCCAAATAAAACCAGTGGAGCGTGGATACTAGCGCTCTCCGTCCAGTATAGAGACGCCAAACTGCGGGAGTTAGACCCGGGTGTGAACTTTATAACGATGGTGGAGCAGCTTGATCGCCACATTGGATTCTGCTTTGGAGTGCAGTACCCAACAACTAAATAACTAAACATATGATTGGGTTAAAGGGTTAGCAGCAGCACAGGATGAACTAAAAGGGGATATTTGGATGTACACCCTGAGTATAAATGCTTTATTCTTCATTAACGAAGACATATTCAGTTTGTGTCCCCTATATTATAATCTATCACCCCCGTGGATGTTTATTTTGCATTTTGGACAACTTAAATGGCCTATGTCAAGTTGGACTACTCATTTCACAAAAATATAGTTTAATTCAATATATTTCAAATTTTGCTAAAATACTTTACAAAATGTATCCCTGTTTAGGACGTTTTTAGGTTTTTTTGTTTTATTTCCTGGTTGTAAATGATGACATCACACTAGGAAATTACATAGCAACCACACTGTACACTGGGCCAAATTAAATTTTACAATGAATTTTGATGTATTAATATTTAAGGGATCAACCAAAATAAGTTTATTTTATGTAAATTATGCATAACCTTTGTCTCCCTGGTGTGTGATGTCATCACTGTACTGTACTGATCTAATATCAAGGCCGGTTCGGGGCATTTGGAGGTCCTAAACAAGACTGTTTGTGGCCCACCAAACAGTCTAAACGTTTTGAGCTTTTAGCCGTGTTCTAAGATTGTTCCGTCATCAAAAACATACCTGGGCTAGCATTTAGCTTGATTCACATTTGTTTTATGTATTGTTTGTAAATCCTTTCTCTCCAACAATGTGTTCTGAACTCCTTCGATGTGTGACGTAGATGATGCTGACGTCATTTATCCCAGAATCTTTTGCTGTGTTAAGGCGAGACACTACAGGCAAAACTCTTCTTTTCAATTTTTTGTTTTTTGGTCAGTTTGCTCTCTCACATATTGGCTTTCATGTGGAAACAGCAAATTTGTCCAATCTGCTCCTAAAGGTGTTTTATTATTTCATTTAATCTACTTCATCCATACATTTCCCTGGGACATTGTAACTTTAAAGGCCATTTTGTTAAAATGCATTTTTCTCCCACAGAGAAGAAGATCAGCCTTAAAGTAGATCCCACACACACCAAACTGTACAATCTTGTAATTAACAAGATTTTGACGAAACGTACAAAAGGATTTTTTGATATATCATTCTAAAACTGATTTATTGAAGTTTTAAGTTAAAAAATATGCGGAATTTGAATTTTTAGGACAATTTTCAGTCAGATCTAGTTTACAGAAAAACTAAATAAGAAAACCAAAATCCCCTCTGTAACGTTTGTATAACTAATATGCATACAAAATGAAGTAAAACATTTAAACCTGGTTCTGTCCATCAAGCTTACTGCAATGCATTGTGGGTATATATTTACATGTGTGTAATTGCCTCTACAGCCAGTAGAAGGAGCCACAGCTAAGTCAAAATGGCATCTCCCAACGCAGTGATAAAGTTATGTTTTTCTTTGTAAAGCATTTTATTTTTAGTTCTAAAACATGATCTTTCAAACTGATGACGCTCAAGAGCAGGTTTAAAGGTCAATAACAATGTGTAAATTTCCATTAAATAAATGGACATAACAATGGAATGTAAAATAAAGACAAGAAATCTGGAGTGGACAGGGGAGAAAAACTGATTCAGAGCACACTCACCAGCATTTACATTTTTCTTTTTACAGATGGACACATGGGGTTTGAGGGTCGTCCTCAAACAAAATTGGAATTAATCAAATTTCATGTCCTGTATTCAGGTGCATTTTAGATATAATATTTTATGTTGTCTAATAACCCAATTGAAAATATCATATTTGTACATAGATATTCATTTTACATTTTAACTTGAGTGTATGCGTACCAGAGCACGTGGCCCCGATTGGTGGTGACCCTAAACATTTACTTTGATTGTTTATACGGTCTAAAATGACTTCATAAAAGAAACAAGTTTGCTGAATTCCGGGTTGATAATTGCACCTGCCCCTCCATCACCAAATCACGACAAAGTGCCACAATAGCAATCCATGGATTCACTCTAAATACTAATTCAGAGGGTGAATGATACAGGAAAACTATTATAACCTGGTTAAAAGGTCTTAAAAGTTTATTTTCCAGGATATGTCTTCCATAAAATAGCAGTAAAATGCGGTGTTCTAAGGGTAATGCTGACTGCCTTAACATTGTGAGTTTGAGTTTCATCTCTGACAATTTGATTAATTTCCTCAATTCCATGCGCTGCCCTTTTGAATAACGCTCATAGGTTGGAAAAAATGTAGCGGACTCAAGAATTAATGATTTTGGTACGAGTTAAAAGCAAGCAAATAAAAGCTGTAAAGTAAGCGTCAGTCATACAGGCAGGTTCCATAGTAAAAGAACATTTTATTCTGTCAACTATAAACAAAATATTTTTTTGTTGTTGGTTTTTTTGAGAATAAAATGTTTTGCAACTCATCCAAGTAGCTTCTCAGTCAGTCACTGCCTTTAATACTTGTCTGAAGGGAGTAGCCAACTACAATGAAACAAACACACCCAAGTTGTTCACACATTATCTGTCACCCATTTACAACTCCATCCTTAAACCTAAACCATACAAAAAAAACGTTATGGCTAGTCCGAGTATGAGTAGGATGACTCCGGCAACAGTTCACCCTGAGATAGTTCAATAGCCCTAAAGCTGGGGGACCTAATTTTCCCAGAGCTTGTCTTTCTTCACCACAACGGTCCGATACAGCGCCCGCATCACTGCAGACGCTGCACCGATCCGCCTGTCAACCTCACGCTCCATCCTTCCCTCACTCGTGAACAAGACCCTGACAAACTTGAACTCATCTACTTGAGGCAAGGACTCTAGAGCAGGCATGTCCAAACTCAGGCCCGGGGGCCAAATGCGACCCTCAGACTAATTTTTCTTGGCCCTTAGGCTTCCTGGTGAACTGGCCCACATTGTCCTGATAAGTACTTTTTACAGCACATTTCAGATTTTCTACAATTCCAACCTAAATAACTAACATTTTGGTGCAATACAGACCTGATATTAAGGCAATGAGACTGAATGTAGATGTGGTGACACTTAAAACATCAGATAAATGCAGTTTTTTTTAACGTTTCACGATTGATTTGTGGCCCTCCGCTTGGTCTATATTTCAATATGTGGCCCTCGATGGAAAAAGTTTGGACACCCCTGGTTAAACTAACATATACTGATACTCTTTACTGAAAACAACTTTAGTGTGTGTTAGTTTCAGTGTAGTCCAGACATATATTTAGGGCAGTGACTTACCAAAACCCAGCCGGAGAAATTGAGGAAGTTACAAAAGGTACTCACTTAAAAAGAAGTTGATAGAATTTTCTAAACAGTAAGCAACCGTATGCTTAAAATATTTGACATACACTTAAAATAAATGGGCATGTGGGTATATCAGACAAAGTACACACAGCTCTTTAGGTTGACACAGTGTCACCAAATCTTTGTAAATGAACACTCTCAGGCCTAAAACTGTACAGTGTTCTTTCTCAAGGACTAAATAATCAACATAATTATCCCGAGCGACTGCAAAAGAAATGGAGCAGATGTTTGACTTTTGATGACAGACACAAAAGATCCACATCTCGAGGAGCTCCACTTAAAATCATGTCTGTCCCCTGTGTTTCTCTGCCCACAGAGAGACAGGAGTTATAATTGGTATGGAAAGATGAAATGCCTGTCAAAAAGTCTTCTTTGCACTTTATTATGGAGAGATGAAAATGCCAGGGTGTTATTTAAATACATGGGAAATGAAGGGTTGTGTTGACAGTTAATGGGTAAATAGCAGCAGAAGTCGTACCTAATGTTAGCTGCGTGTTGTAGACGATGACCCTGACGCCCGGCTTCAGCTCAAACTCCACCAAATTCTGGTTCAGGGCGCTCACGATGATGTCCGACGCCTGTTTGATCGATAAGAACAACTGTATTAAAACAACAGCTGAGTTTGTTTTGTGATTTGTTTTGGAATTCCATCGTCTTTAGATTAAGTTTTCCGACAATTTTGAAATGAGCATACTTTGTTGTGATTGCAATTTGACAAAGTTTTCCTTACATACAGTATGTTTAGTCAGTTTTAGTGTTGTTTTGACAGTCCTTTTGAAGAGTCCCTTTTAGAAAGAGCACTGTGAGACAATCATTTGCAAGCTGATTTATGAACAATTTAATACAATGCTTGATTTGACCCTGAATACTTTCCTTGAACTTGTTCTTTATTCTACATCCGTAATGAAAAAATGTTGACTGAATTGCCCAATTTATGCAGCACTGACTTAAGAGGTGCCTTTTTTGGTGTTTTACATTGCTGCTGTATGGTTTTAATGGGCTGCAACATTCTAGGAACAATAAAGTTACATAAAATGTGATTATGATTACACAGTACAATGGCTTATGGAACTTTTATGAAGCACTTAGTAGGCGACTATTAGTGTAAACTTATGTAACAATAAGGATTGGCTTTGTATGTATAGTAATCATTTGAGTTATTTGAGTGTGTGAATATATTAGCTTGGAAGACTCCATCAACTTTTATGGTAATCACTTCAATTTTGCAAACAAAATTGACTATGCTGATGTTTTTGTATTGTTCTAGGCCAGGGCTATTCAGCTTAAGGTCCAAGGGCCAAATCAAGCCCTCCAGGGGATATGATCCGGGCCGCAACCCATCCTCCAAAAATATAGAACATTTGATCTCTTTTTATTGGTTTAGTCTTGGTTTGGACCTTGTTTAGTCCTGGTTTGGACCTGGTTCAGACCTGGTTTGGACCTGCTTCAGTCCTGGTTTAGTCCTGATTTAGACCTGATTTAGTCTTCATTCAGTAGTGGTTCAGTCCTTGTTAAGTCCTGGTTTGGACCTAGTTCAGACCTGGCCTAGACCTGATTTAGTCTTGGTTTGGACCTTGTTTAGTCCTGGTTTGGACCTGGTTCAGACCTGCTTTAGTCCTCGTTTAGTCCTGATTTAGTGCTGGTTTAGACCTACTTGAGTCCTGGTTTAGACCTGGTTCAGTCCTGGTTTAGTGCTGGTTTAGACCTGATTTAGTCCTTTTTTAGTCCAGGTTCAGTCCTAGTTTAGACCTGGTTTAGTCCTGGTTCAGTCCTGGTTTAAACCTGGTTCAAACCTTGTTCAGTTCTGGTTCAGTCCTGGTTTAGACCTGGTTTAGTATTGGTTTAGACCTGGTTTAGTCCTGGTTCAGTCCTGCAGATGTTGTTAAAGCCTGTTGTTAAAGTCTCTCATTAAAATAACGTTGAATAGCCCTGTTCAAGGCTATTGTTGCACTTCAAACAAAACCTGGACTGATAAGCAAAGTCATAAAGTTTGTCTCAGGACAAATGTACTTACCTTTTCCAGTTGTTCTTCTGTTTTCTTGCGTGTTTCTGATTGGTTCTTGCGTGGCAATAAGAAGAGTTCTGCAGCAGTGGGGACTCCTGGGAACATGGCCACCAAGAGCTGCTCCTCTGGGAAGTCCGAGACCTGGAACCAGACCAAGAAGTAACACTCATGAGCAAGAACCACGCACCGCTAATTATGAAAATATGGCATACTGTATCACCATAATTAGACCAGGAAGACTAGCACACTCAGAACAAGGTACTCGGTCACATTTCCTTCAGTTAGTTCAGTTCAATTAGAGTAGAGTTTTCTGACATCTTGTTTTTAATCCTATTTGAGTAATGTATATGTTTGAAGTATAACAGTACACTTTTACCTCTGGACCTCTGTGGAAAAGCCAGATTTTTACTGAAGATTACAGACTTTTGTAGGTGGAGACTGTTTTAGTCTGGACAGCCTTTATCTTTCATAGAGCCTCATTTACGTCACTTCAATAGGTCTATAATAATGCATAGGAACTTGAAACTGTTCATATGAATAATGTACAGGACAATGCATTCATTCATGAAGCCCAGTGTCTGCTCTGTTCTACGCACAGGGTTTAAAGCGCTGTCCTGTGATACATCCACCTGAGCTGTCCTCCTTGCTCTCCACCTGCTCTGTTCATGACGCAGTGAGTGTGATCAGACACACACACACACATCACACACATACACACACACACACACATCACACACATACACATACATGTCACACACACGCTCACACACATATACACACTAACGCGAGGTGTGTGTGCACTGTTCTGTGTATCCGCTGTTGCTTTGACAGGACACGAGCGGGACTTGAACCGAAGTGTTTTGGACTAACCGCCCGATCTAATTTAATGGAAACACCCTCAATGTGAATGTGTGTTTTTTTCTTTTTGGAGCAGATCAATACAGTTTTACGTAAACGTGCAATGGAAACTCAGCGTGTGCATTCAGTATTCTGTAACGGAATATGTTTTCAAAGTATTTCTTCCCATCACTGGAAATAAATACAGCCAAAGTAATATGCGCTCCTGCCAAATAACCCCCAAATGACAGACGCCTGTTCACATGGGACTGCTATTATCTGTGAACCCTGGTGTTTGGGGAAATACAGTGGGTCATTTGTGGGGGAATTATTACATTGCAAATTACAGACATGGCCGATTCGCACAGGATTGACGTTCTATACTACCTCCGTAATAATTACAAATTATTTGAGTAACAGTGTTGGCTACAGTGAGCAAGTCAACAAAAAGTCAACATACGCTTTATGTTAACAATATTAAATTACCTTTTCTCGCTTTTGTGGCCTTATCATTTGAAAATACTACATGTGTGCATTATCTAATACATCGTTTTTTTCCCCAAGAAAATTACTTATTATTGACCTTATTCTGCCCCGCCCACTTTTGCAGTTTTTTGAACTTCCGTCTGTAAACGCACTTCCGTTTGACGAGAACTCCGTTAAAGTTAATGACGAACGAGGGAAAAGTTTCGCCCCTAAAATGTTACATAAAGTAGATTGATTTGTGTAAAATGTTTAATGAACACGAGCAACAACAAGTCAACAACGCAACGATTTCCTGGTCAGTCTGAAAACGTCTTTTTAGTCCATGTAGAACTTATTTTCTGTTGAGCTCGTCTGCTCCGTGTAAACTAATACAACAGAAACAAGACAGCGGCGCGTACGGCAACTTCCGGAATAAGGTGAATGGATTGTAGTTATAACAGTTACAGTTACTGTTACTTGATTAACAGTTTCCACAAACAGAACTTTTTTAGACATCTACTTAGGACTTCTTCTTCAGTAACAATGTTTTGAGGTAACTGTACTCTTCATTGGATTGTATTGTATCATAACCGAACGATTATGATAAACGTACATACTGTTTAATGATACAAAGGCCTTCGAGCAGGGATTGTGTCTGGTTTATAAAGTCTAAAGGGAAAGACAAAAGCTACTCTACAAAGCAGTGTTACCATAAACGGGGATGACGACACAAATATCTTGCACAAATTCTAGCCTCATTTTAAACTAGTGTCTGATCTACAGTGAGCTTAAATGGCAGAATAATGAAGAGAGAGTGCATTTAATTGAATGGCACGACTTAGCAGGATCTAACTGGCTGAAAATTACAGGTGAAAGAAGTAAAGCGTTGTATAAGTTCCAATTTACAACACAACATATTTAATTGGATTCTGTGGAGTGTTTTCGATTGAAATAAAAGGTATATAACGTTGAGATCTTGCTTTTAGATCTTTTATTGGCTGCCAGTGTGTCGCGGTTGGAAGTTAAGTGCCTGTGAACGCTTTGCCCAGGAGACGAAGAAACATCAAGACAGATTGTTCCCAACACGTTCACAGTTCTCTCAGGAGGCATGATTAAGGAACGAAGGGTTAAAAGAGAGATACATAAGCTATAACCAGAGAGTTTGTAAAAGTAGCTTTGCTTATCTTATTGCTGACTTGACAATGAAACACACAAACAAAAACAAAAAATTGGTATTTAGTAAGATTTTAGATTCAAAAGATTCAAAAAGTATTTCTGATTTATGCTCAAGAAATGAATTATAGAAATTTCCATTTGTTTTAATTAGATAACAACCCTGATTAATGAAAACAACAAAAGAAAAAAACAATACAAACAAGGCATGGTGATTTTTTTTAATTTACTCATATTTTTCTCAGGCCCTACTTTGAAGTAAAGAAAATATGACAGTGTTATTTCGGATACAATTATAATGGACCCTTCCAGTTGTTGTAAACAAAGCACTACATCCCATTAGCCAGACCCATTCCATGTTTAATACGAATGCATTTTCAAAGACAGAGTTAGCGTGAGCCTCCAGACATCGCAATCTCTAAAAATCCAGGGCTGTTGCAGCTGAAACTCGACCACACGTGAGTAACACCAGAGCCTCGATGGAAAACACTGTCACGTGTAGAAGTGTTTTGTCTAGATTGTTTCCGTTAGCAATTAGCTCCTTAAATCTATCGTTAATCTGGACACAAATGCAACAAAAACATAGCAGGCCACAACAGTTTAACAGTGAAATTCGTGTTTTTGTTTCACCAAGCGCCATAAATCCCACGAAGACACTAGAGATCGAAGTTCGACTTTATGATTGAGTTATTATTCGTTGTGTGCTTGTACATTTTTATTTGATTCCCATTTAAATGAATGTGATAGAGTGTTTAGACAAGTACCACAGCTGTTCTAAACACCACTCCCGAAACGCTGTATTGGAACTTTAAAAAAGAGATTCTGCATCTCAAGGGGCCATAAAAAGTGAATAAATATGCACAAGATGGTGGGAAATGATGTAGATTTGATGCCATTACATTTTGTAGTGTAGAAGAAGACATGCAAGTCCAAAAAACAACCCCCCCAAAAAAACCGTTGAGGCCTGCGTGCTGGGTCTTGAAGTTGAATCAAAATGAAAACATGAAAAAAGGATCCGCACAGCAGTTAGAGCTCCCAATTTTTTACTTTGCACCGCATGTCTGAGGAAAGGCTTGTGGCCCAAAACATCGCATGTGGTGTGAAATAAAAAATACAAAACTCTAACTGCTGTGTGGATCCTTTTTTCATGTTTTCGCCATTACAGTTAGTCCTGTGCTATTGGAAAAAAAATACAGTTCACAAATAGCTGGCAAGTTTTCTCTTCAATTTGACATTGCAAAATCTCTGAGTCATTGAAATTGTTGACATGTTTAAATGAAATAAAACCTAGCCCTTCAAATGCAGCGGAAAAGGTGTTTGTCACTAGACTTTGCTTGAGCTCGGAGACAATTTACCTTGTGGCTTTCACTGCATTCCTAAACACAAAGGTGAGCCACTCTGAACGCGTCGACACATTTTACCACATAAGCTCTATAAACCATCCAGGGATTGTATAAAGAGCTTATGTGGTCATCTCTCTATTTCAGCTGCTGTTGTCCAGTCCAGACTCACAAACCAGAGAGCAAAAATCGCCATGTGAGGTGAGAAAATGGAATTGAATGGTAATTTCTTTTACAGTATCTGATATGTTGGTGGAGCTTTATTCATTAGTATAAGCCTCAAAGTCCAAATTCTGTTAGATCTGCGTGCTGCTTTTGACACAGTTGATCACGGGATCCTATTCCAGACACTAGAGGACTGGGTGGGCATCAGTGGCACTGCCCTAAATTGGTTGAAGTCCTATCTGGAAGACAGGAAGTACTTTATTGAGATTGGAAACTGTGCCTCAGATCACATGGGCTTGACCTGTGGGGATCAATCCTGGGACCCCTTCTTTTCAACCTGTATACCATTAGGTCAGTGAATACACAAAACCAATGTGTCTTATCACAACCATGCAGGGGACACTCAGATCTATGTCTCACTGACGGCACGTGAATATGGACCAGTGGATTCACTCTACCACTGCATCCAACAGATCAGGGTGTGGATGCAAAACAACGTTTTCCAGCTGAACTCAGTTAAGACTGAAATCATCGTCTTTGGCAGTAAATGGTAAAATGGTAAATGGTCACATTTATATAGCGCTTTTCTACCTTTTTTTAAGGCACTCAAAGCGCTTTACATCAAGGAACCAGTCACCCATCCACTCACACATTCATACACCAGTGTACGCAGACACTGGGGGCGAGGTGGGTTAAGTGTCCTGCCCAAGGACACAACGGCATTATTCATCTGAAGGAGCTGAAATCGCACCACCAACCTGCGGGTCAGAGGATCTGACCACTCAACTACTCCATGTCTGGAGTGGGATTCGAACCGCCGACCTTCGGATCAGAAGGCGCCCACTCTACCTACTGTGCTACTGCCGCCCCAGTAAAGTGTTAGATGTCACCTTCAGACTCTCACTTTAAAACCTACAAATCTGAGGGTAAAGTGGACTCAGACTTTGACAGCCAAATCAAATCAATAACATCAAGATCCTTTTACCACCTAAAAAACACTGCTAAAATCAAAGGTATAGTGTCTAAACCAGACTTGGAGAGACTTATCCATGCATTTGTCTCCAGTAGGTTAGACTACTGTAACGGCCTGTTCACTGGCCTCTCCAAACGAGCTGTAAAACAGCTGCAGTACATCCAGAATGCTGCTGCTCGAGTCCTGACAAGAACCAGGAAGTACGATCACATTAGTCTGTGTCAGGTCTCTGCACTGGCTTCAGCAGAGAATAGACTTTAAAGCAGCTCTGCTTGTGTTCAAGTCTCTTCATGACCAAGCACCAAAGTACATCTCTGACATGTTAGTGCCATATGAACCATCTCACACTCTGAGGACCTCCTGATGGTGCCAGAGTCAGAACTAAACTCAGGGAACATTATTTCAGTTTTATGCAGCTAAAATCTGGAACAATCTTCCTGAAGATGTGAGACAGGCCTCCACTCTGACAATGTTTGAATCCAGGCTAAAAACAGTTCTGTGTAGCTATGCATACGACTGAAAGAGCCACACTACCATCTGGTTATTATGAAGTGATAGGGCTGAATAGTTTTGGCAAAATGTCTCATCGTGATTTTTCTTTTCTTTTTTTTTCTGACAAACATTGGACTTGCGATTAGATTTGCAATTTGTTTTAGAAGTTAGATTCTGTTCAAAGTGCACTTTTTAAAAATGTCCACAAGCATTAGCATTTGAGAGCAGAATGACAAATGAGCTGCTAAATTAATACATATGCCCACATATGCTTCTGACAAACATTTAAATCTTAAAATGTTGTGCTCTAACTAATGTGAAGCTGTTGTACATAACAACAGGATAATTCAATCAGTTTAACTTTAGTTTGTGATTTAATTAAATAGTTGACAGTTGTTTAAAATAAACATGTTTTTAGACGTCTTAACAATTAACAGATTTAACAGATTAAGACAGGATATTTTGTTGTTTTCAAAGACGACTTACAGCCCCAGTATGTTACTTTTTAGACACAAAATATACAATGATAAAAGCATGTTGTTGTTGCTTTTTTTTGTTTCTATTGCACCGAAAAACTTAGAAGAACATGCCCTTACTGTGAGCGAGCCTGGACGTCCACAAACCTGACACATACTTAGCTTCCTCTTGCTTATTTCCATGGAAATGTTGTTGCTTTAGCTTTAATATTCAACAATATGGCATTAAAAATATCTATCTCTATGAAGAATGTTCAGAAGTATGGTTTTCCATTTCCTTGGATTTCACGCAATTTGCTTTTTACGACCGTTCAAATTGTGAGCCATAATCTGCTATACAGCTGTTTATAATTTTCAAAAAAGGAAAACAAACAACATGAGGAGCAAAACATAATGTAATTCATGGAACCTTTATTGCACGCAACATCCAACGTTTTTGCTCTTTTAAAAAAATCTAAAATATGAAATTAAATAGTTTACCACCACTTACTTTGAAGTCTTTCATCATGTTTCCTGTCAGAATATTTTCTAGAATCTCCCTCATTCATCCACTTTATGATGGCTTGAGGACGGCTAAAACACTCAGCAGTTATATTTGTGTCTGAAGTCATTATTTGAACTACTTTCGGGAAACATCTTTATAAAAATGAAAAGGCAAATTGCTTCTTTTCTGACACGTCTACGGCTTATCCCTAAAATACAGTAATGGTATAAGAGGCCATTATGAGTGGAATTACACATCTCAGATCCATATGCAGCTATTTGAGAGTAAACCATCAACACTGCCGCTGTTTAATCGACTGAATAAGACGGAGTTATGGCGCCGCAGAAGCCCATAGAAGACTCCTCCGTCATTTTTCACAAGTGCTTTTGTGCAGGAACGAGATGATGGCGGACATTAAATCTGAAGGGGAGTATATGGACAATCGCGAGGAAAAATAGGTTTGATGGGAATGAGTGAAGCCGGCATATAACAAAGAGCCACATCAATTGTTTGTAAATGATTTAAAAATGACAATGATGTATACAGGAAATGCAAAGATAAAACCTGAAGTAAAATGCAAACAATGAACATGTTCTTTCTTTGCTTCTGTATCGGGTTGGTAAGTTTGTTGTTGTTGTTTTCCAAAAGAATATGGTTGAAGTATGCACAAATCCAATAAATAACAAAAGAAAGCAAGACAATGTATTCAAATTGTTTGATTGTTTCACCTGCAATTGTTAAGCAGCTTGCTGTGCTTCCACAGTGACATAAGCAGCTTTGATGATTTGTGGCGCTTGATAGATTTGACAGTTGTCAGTCGCCAAAACAGCCCTAGTTTGTAATGTTTTGAGGTTAACCCTAACTCTCCCTTTGAGAAGATGAACATATAAAGAAGTAGTCACGGCGTCCGATGCTCACTTAGCAACTCAGCTAGCCTGGTATTAATTGGAAGGACTACGGCAGCAGTCTCATGGATTTTCCATACTGACCTTATTCTGCCCCGCCCACATTTGCTGTTTTTTGCACTTTTGTTGTAAACGCACTTCCGTTTGACAAGAACTCCGTTAAAGCTGATGACGAACGAGGGAAAAGTCTCGCCGCTAAAATGTTACATAAAGTAGGTTGATTTGTGTAAAATGTTTAATGAACACGAGCAACAACAAGTCAACAACGCAACGATTTCCTAGTCAGTCTGAAAACGGCTTTTTAGTCCATGTAGAACTTATTTTCTGTTGAGCTCGTCTGCTTCGTGTAAACTAATACAACGGAAACAAGACGCCGGCGCGTAAGGCAACTTCCGGAATAAGGTGAATAGTCTTTAGCAGTAGCCCGCAAAACACGCAAGTTATGAATAATCCAGAGAGTGTGAGCTGGTACCGACTCATAGATCACATTTACGAGACGTCAAAGCCTTGTTAAAAGTCATTGTTCAGTGTGTAAACCTTTTGATATTTTATTTTAGATAATAATTAGTGTGTAAAACTATCATCTGAGCTAACTGATTTTAAGTTGAGATTTCTGAACTTGTACGCTTCTGGTGAGCATCTAGTGACAACTGAACATCCTCTTTTACTTGTGACTGATGAGGAGAGCAGAGAAAGGACATAAATATCATGACTCGATACTTTAATACGTGGATCGGCTTCATCGTTCATTTTTTCGTGAAGGAGCGTTGGGTTTGACGTACATCCAGGTAGCATTGGCGGGTAAAGTGGTCATGTCTGAGCAACAGCCAGAGAGAAAGAATTCCGCGTCTATGAATGTCTGTGTTTGAGATTCGTTTTAACTCATGGAATGGTATCGGCTAATGGAATGCATGTGCTTTTTTACAAACACTGGACAGATCTATGTTTTCTCTTTACTTTAAGACTCAAATTTTGGCTTCAATACCAGCAAGTAACAAAGTGGTGTCACTGCTGACCCGACCAGTTGAAGGAACATTGATGACTGATTCTGTAAAAGCAAAATAAAAAGAAAGAGAAGAGTTCATTTGCAAAATACGACATTAAAAAATACTCTTTGTAGCAACGTTTTCAAAAGCCAAATGTATTTTACAGCCAAGATATTATTCTATCCCTCCTTGACATCCACTTGACATAGCTGTTCTGTTCATAATAATCTATCGACCTCCTGGTCCTTATTCATTGTTCTTAACAGAATTCTTTGACTTCCTATCAAATTTAGTATTAGACTGGGAAAATATCGTGGTGGTTGGGGATTTCAACATTCATGTGAATGAAAATAATTGCCTCAGTAATGCCTTTAGCGCTTTATTAGACAGCATTGGTTTCACTCAAAATGTAAATGAACCAACCCACAGTCACCAGCACACTCTGGACCTGGTTCTAACTTATGGAATAGAGATTAGTGACCTTAATGTCTTCCCCCAAAACCCAATAATGTCAGATCACTTCCTAATTACCTTTCAGTTTATTCTTAAGGACTATCCAGCTCCTCAGACTAAAACTATAATGAAAAGGACAATATCTGAAAAATCTATTTTAAAGTTCAGAGAAATAATAGAACCAATATTTAATATTATGTCATGTGATCCTGTCGTTAACAGCGCCAGTCCCAGTGCTATTGATATCTCTGTTGACTCAATGGTCAACTCTCTAAAATCTGCTCTTGATGTTGCAGCTCCACTTAAACAGAAAGTAATCAGGCCAAAATGAGCCTCCCCCTGGTACAATGAAGAACTACGTTCTCACAAACAAAGGGTAAGAAAACTAGAGAGATCCTTACGCCGCTCCCACACAGAAGAATCCCTGAAAGAATGGAAAACTTGCCTTCTGTCTTATAAGCAGGCTCTGCGTAAGGCTCAAACCAGATATTATTCAAATTTAATAGAAGTAAATAAAAATAACTCTAGATTTCTCTTCAGCACTGTAGCCAGGCTGACAAACTGTCACAGCGCAGTAGAACCCTCAATACCAGTTACTCTAAGCTGCAATGACTTCCTTCTATTCTTTAACAGCAAAATCACAACTATTAGAGATAAACTAAATGCAATTACTCCCACTATCAGTACTGAGCAAGCCCAGACTGCAAAGCTAGTGTCCCATACAAATCCTTCAGTAATACTAGATAGGTTCACTGCTGTTGATCAGGCAGAGATAACTTCAGTCATTATGTCCTCCAAAACATCAACTTGTATTTTAGACCCAATCCCAAGTAGACTCCTCAAAGAAATTCTCCCCTAATTATAAATCCCATTCTTAATATAATAAATACTTCACTAGAAAGCGGTTATGTCCCTCAGTCCTTCAAATATGCAGTGGTTAAACCACTTTTGAAAAAGCCTAATCTAGACCCCGACATACTGGCAAACTATAGACCTATTTCTAATCTGCCCTTTGTCTCTAAAATCCTTGAAAGAATTGTGATTAAACAGCTTTGTCGCCACCTGCAGGACAATAATTTATTTGAAGTTTTTCAGTCAGGGTTCCGTGCATACCACAGCACTGAAACTGCACTAGTTAAAGTCACAAATGATCTGTTATTAGCTGCTGATTATGGACAGGTCTCAATCCTGGTTCTGTTGGACCTCAGCGCAGCGTTTGACACCATCGACCACAACATTCTACTGCAGAGGTTAGAATGTGATGTAGGTGTCAGTGGAACCGCCCTTAGCTGGTTTAAATCCTATCTATCTGATAGGTACCAGTTTGTTAATGTAAACCCGAGATCTTCCCCATGTTCTAAAGTAACCTACGGTGTGCCGCAGGGTTCAGTACTCGGTCCAGTTCTGTTCACTCTTTATATGCTGCCCTTAGGTATGATCATCAGAAAGCATGGCATTAACTTCCACTGCTATGCAGATGACACTCAGCTGTATTTATCAATGAAACCTGATCAGACGCATCAAGTAGACAGACTTAGTGCCTGCGTGAAAGACATAAAAACTTGGATGACTCTTAATTATCTGCTCCTTAACCCTGAAAAAACCGAGGTCATTCTGCTGGGCCCTAAGCACCTGCGAGACTCCTTATCTGACCAGATAGTTTCTCTGGACAATATCACTGTAGCCCCCAGCTCTACTGTAAGAAACCTTGGGGTCCTATTTGACCAAGATCTCTCGTTCAAAGCTCATATAAATCAAACCTGTAAAACAGCCTACTTTCATTTGCGTAACATAGCCAAAATTAGAAAAATCCTGCCCAGAGATGATGCCGAAAAACTCATCCATGCATTTGTCACATCCAGATTAGACTATTGTAACGCTCTGCTTACAGCGTGTCCTAAAAGCTCTATAAGAAGCTTTCAACTGGTTCAAAATGCAGCAGCAAGATTATTAACAGGTACTAGAAAAAGAGATCATATTTCACCAGTGTTGGAGTCTCTTCACTGGCTTCCTGTTGAGTTTAGAATCAAATTTAAAATCCTCCTCCTGACTTATAAAGCTTTAAACAATATGGCCCCATCCTACCTCAAAGATGCAATAGTAGCGTACCATCCAAACAGAGCTCTTCGTTCTCAAAATGCTGGACTATTGTTAGTCCCCAGAGTCTCTAAAAGCACAGTAGGAGGTCGAGCATTTAGCTACCAAGCTCCTATGTTATGGAACCAGCTCCCTGTTCATGTAAAAGAGGCCGACACAGTCTCTACATTTAAGACCAGGCTCAAAACGTTCCTCTTTGAAATAGCTTATGGTCAGGCCAGTTAGGAACAGAAATAAAAACCTACAGTTTTAGCTACGCTGCCCTTGGAGCAATTCTGCTGGGGGAAGTATGGCAGCTTGAACACTATCCTCTGGTTCTTCCTACTTTATCTATCAACAATATTTTAATATTACTTCAACTGTAGTCTGTTCATTGCTGTTCACATGTTTCTCTTTCTCTCCACTTCCCCCGGGGAGTGGAGACTGTTTCAGACACTGCGGCGGCTGTTCCAGTGACGACCCCCCCACCCCCACCTGTCAGGACTATCTATGCGCCACCCGCCTGGACAGCTGGATTAGCTACACCTCGTCTGCCTGGACGAACTCCTTCTACTATAGATGAACTGTTCCTCATCTCCTGCTGGAGGATCTCTCTACACTGGTGGACTGCTCCTCGTCCGCCTGGAGGAACTCTTTAAAGCCACCTCCCTCTTGAGTGGTTCTGGCTCCACAGTCCAAGTGGATGCGTCAGTCCTAGTTCATCTGCAGCCTGTCCGTCCGTGGGAGTAGGATCTCTCCTTCACTGTGGTTCTCCCCGAGGTTTCTACTTTTTCCCATGGGGTTTTTTGTAGTTTTTCCTCGCCGCGAAGGAGGGTCAAAGGACAGGGGCATTCTGGGACAGTTATCTGAACTGCTTTTACCTGTGGCCCATCGAGGCAACTGTTGTTGTGATTTTGGGCATTATAAAAATAAATTGATTTGATTTGATTTGACATATAGCATCTGGAGAGGATGCATGGTAACAGCATAATTATTTTTGGACAGCTTTCAGAAATGATTTGCTTTTTTACGATTCTTTTACGACGGCTATTGCAAAAGTACTTAGATCCTTCAAAATAAATAACACCTGCACAAAAAATATGTTTTTGTCAGTTACTAAAGCATAAATATGATTTTCCTTCCAATGGTGAATAAGCAAAACGGTGAAGAGTGTGCAGTCATGCAGCGATGCCATGAAAATCCCACTTTGTTCTCCCCACAGAACTGCAGCGGAGTTAAATGGACTCTGGCTTTAATTGTGTCCGACCTCTTCTATCTCATCTGCTGCTTTATGGAGGGGCTTTATAGTCTGGGAGCTGTTTACGGCACTGAGGCCATCACTTCTGAACCTCGACCACAACCAAACCGGGAAAATAACCCTTTATAACGCCGTCTATAAATGAACTTTTGCTCAATAAAAACATCAGCATTAAAAGTGCATCGCGTACCTTTGTTAAAATGTTTTTTGTTTTAATATATGTACAGTATGCTCTGAAATTAGATCAGGATAAGCCATGTATTTCTATTGATTAGTCATACATGCTTTTGAATCCCAAAAGAACTGTAAACACACATGATGAGCTTTTGAGAGAGGCTACTATAGTTTCAACAGAATAAATCATTAGTGTACAACTACAGAATACTATGAAACACGTCATGAGGTTAACACTAATACTACAAAACTAAGATATATCACTCTTGCTTTTAAGATAAATACTGAACTATTTGAAATCTTACACCATTTGGAGCCAGCGTTTCCTTGGTTCTCACTTTGAAGCCCACACTTCAGTTACGCTCTCCACTTTATGTTTCAAGAGTGGAATCTAATACCTTCTAATGCTCAGTCGCTGCCAGCTCTTTGAAATGAAAGCGCTGTGATTTCCTGCAGCACTTGAAGTACACAGGCCTTTGGGAGAGAGCACAATAATCCTGCTAATTAATTTAGGGATCAAATTTACTGCCTCTGTCCAATGGGTTCAAGCATAAACAAAAGCGAGTGGGCTGCGGGCATCGACCGGCTATAAATAACTTTACAGAAGACTTCTAACTTGCATTTCATGAAGTAACTAATATGCTTATTTGGTATAGGGTAATTTATGATGTATGTTTTAAAACAATCTAAAGAATTGGCAGAATAAACAAATGCAAATAAGATAAATAATGATTTCCGCTAATCAACATTGGAGCCACTGCAGCCTCCTGTACGTGTCATACATGTAAAGAATATATTTTTTCCCTAACAACATATTAAGATATCAACCCAATGAACAGATAACTAATAATTCTGAGAAACAGACTTAAGTTCCATAACAGTGGCATATTTTAGAGTCAGTGACAATGTAAACTAATGGCGCACCACTGTTCCATAGCATCAGACTTATCTATAGACACGTTTGGACTGACTCTGGTCCCCCACTGTTTCACTTGCAGCTCTTCAGCACAGTTATTTTTAATGGCGGCGTACGTTTCCAGGCTCAGGGCATGGCAACGCTGTGTAATACATTGTTTTAGGATGATATTAGCTCTTGAGTAATTTCATGTTTTGAAAAAAAAAAGTTTATCATTGATTAAAGCGGCATATCACAAGATCAAGTCAGTGTTTGGCGAGAAATAATTTTGCTATTTGTTGTCCTGTTTACACTTCATTCTGCTTTCACACTTTTCAAACCCAATGTGATCACTGACAATGGCAATAACCTGATTCTGAAAAAAAGTTGCAGTTAAATCTGTGGATGGGCAATCCTGCATACAGTTGGATTTCAGTATTCACCTTATTCCTGAAGTTGCCGTACGCGCCGCCGTCTTGTTTCCGTTGTATTAGTTTACACAGGGCAGACAAGCTCAACAGAAAATAAGTTCTACATGGACTAAAAAGACGTTTTCAGTCGCCCAGGAAATCAGAGCGTTGTTGACTTGTTGTTGCTCGTGTTCATTAAACATTTTACACAAATCAACCTACTTTATGTAACATTTTAGCTGCGAGACTTTTCCCTCGTTCGTCATTAGCTTTAACGGAGTTCTCGTCAAACGGAAGTGCGTTTACAACAAAAGTGCGTATCTGTGGCAAAAATGGAAAAAGTGGGCGGGGCAGAATATGGTGAATATATAAATATATTTTTTGAATAGTAATAGTAAGATCTCAAAGTTCGATATCATACTGTGGAACATTTCATGCAAAGCAACAGAAACCAAAGATGCATCACTGTATTGTATAAACCTCAGTTCAGACATAACTAAAATAGGCTAGAATACAAAGAACATACACGAATCCTTTAATTGTTTCACAGTCAAGTACAGCTTATGTTCTCACTCATTTTACTACCCAAATATCTGCAGCAATTGCAACCATTTAATTGCATTTCTTGTCTCGATTGTGATTCCTTTTGCGGCACTTAGCACCTCTGAAACAGCCTCTTAGACACACAGACACAATTCACAAAATCTCGCTATCAGCTTCTCCAGATCGTTTATGTGCCACTTCAAAAACCCGGGAAGCCATCTTGGTCGAGAGCAGGAGAAAGCGGAGGCACCTGTCGTCTGATGGATCACACTGTCGCCCAAGGGTGCTCTCGAGACGCACCAGTGAGCAGAGAGTGTGGGCCAGCAGAGGTGATAGGGATTCCAGAAATAATTGAGCAGAGGGCTGGAAATATGAAGCCGAAAAAAGCCCAAAGGAAATGAAATGACTCACTTGGAGGAGAGACTTCTTAATTACTCGGCTCACGTCGTGCCGCCACTCAGGGATGTCCGGGTTGAACTCGTCCAGATTGGGTGAGAAAGATAAAAGTAGTGATTTGAAGAATTCTGTTGGAGGAAAAAAAAAAGAAAAAGAGGAGAATGGTGTTAATAGAGGTTTAATAGCTTTTCATATTACCTTTGGAAAATATTGGCTCGGGAAAGTTCCACCTTTGAATGATTTTAAGATTAAAGAGAACTAAAACAATTTACGCCTAAATCTAGAGGGATCCAGAACAACATGAGGTTTCCGGGGTACGTTAAGTTGCACACGCTCCACAGCACAATTGGGGCGTAACTGGGACAAAACGGGGACTAGAACAAGTCTACATCAAGACTAAACTGGGCTCAAACCAGGAAGAATGAAGAACACAGCTATAAACAACAGGACTCTCCGGGATTAAAACTAAAAAAAACTGGACAAAACTACAACTAAACCATGAACAGAAGAGGTCACAAAACAGGACTAAAGCAAAGAACCCTGCAATCAGGAATAAGCAAAAGGTGACATTACAGTATAGTTTTAAAGCTTTATCTCTAACTCACATCCTTATCAAGGTGTTCATGTATGAATAACCTGTCTGCAGTGTATTGGTCGCTGTATCAGAGCCTTGTGGTGTAGAAGGAGCTGAGTCTAATAGCAAAGCTCTCGATTTACTGGTCAATCTATGGTATGTTCCTACCCTCACCGATGGTCATGAGCTTTGGGTGACGTGATCTTGTGGCTGTTTTTATTGTTTGTATGTACTGTATGTACGGAAGCCAACTCCAACTGCAAACCAATTCTACCTGCGGGTATAAATAAAGTTACCTGAGCTTAATATTGTGGCTTATGGATACAAGCGGTGGACATGAGCTCTGGAGTTTTTATTATGATAGTAATAACATTTTTTCCTTGGACATATGATGCGTCTTCTGGACACTGCTTGCCATGATGAAGACCTGACAAAGGTCATAACACATTTGAATATCCCTTGCACAATAAAGCATTTATTTTGAATATCAGTGTGCCTCTGATCTACTGTCTCTCTTTTTAAGTTACAACCACACTAGTCATTATTTATTACAAAATTGAACCCATTTTAGTTTAGTTTAGTCTTAAAAACACAATTTGCGGTCCCTAATTAGTCTGGATGTCGACTTAGAATAGTCCTGGTTTAGTCCAGATCTAATCCAGCTTTAGTTTTGGGTTCAGTCCAAGTTTAGTCCCAGAGATGATGTGGTGAATGTGCAAGTGTGAATGCATCCTTAAACACTAATAAACCTGGACCTGGACAAGTACTACTATGGCTAAACACTAAAAAAAAGAGCAAGAATGAGCCAGAACTTAAACAAGATGCCAAGTCAAACTGCAATTAAGTTCAGTATCATACAGTGGAACATTTCATGCAAAGCAACAGAAACCAAAGATGCATCACTGTATTGTATAAACCTCAGTTCAGTTCAGACATAATTAAAATAGGCTAGAATACAAAGAACATACACGAATCCTTTAAATGTTTTCATATCACAGTCAAGTACAGCTTATATTCTCACTCATTTTACTACCCAAATATTTGCAGCAATTGCAACCATTATATTGCATTTCTTGTCTCGATTGTGATTCCTTTTGCGGCACTTAACACCTCTGAAACAGCCTCTAGTTTAGTTTAGTCTTAAAAACACAATTTGCAGTCCCTAATTAGTCTTTATGTCGATTTAGAATAGTCCTGGTTTAGTCCAGATCTAATCCAGCTTTAGTTTCCATCAGAGATGACATGGTGAATGTGCAAGTGTGAATGCATCCTTAAACACTAATAAACCTGGACCTGGACAAGGACTACTATGGCTAAACACTAAAAAAAAAGAACAAGAATGAGCCAGAACTTAACCTGTTAAGCCCGCCCATACCGATACCGGTATGGGTTCTGAGTGCGGCAGCGTTTTTGAATGTAAACAAGTCATAAAACGTAGCCAAGAGATTTTCTTTTAATTGCCCTTAATCCAATACATAACAACGTTGATAAAACTGCATTGTATTTGCCTGAAGTCACAAACGTGTCTGTTTTTAAGATGTACAAGTATATTGTTATGAAGTTAATGAGTGACATTGATATCGGCAACACGCAAACCTCAACACAACACCACACGCGGTGTTTTTTCACCACTCCGACAAAATACGCGTCAAACAAAACTACAAAAACACAGCTTTCCAAAAATATATAACACAGCTGAGTCTGCTATCCCTCCGAATAAATAAGTCCCAAAACAAACACCGCGACAATGTTTCACTCGCCTGCGCGTGTCATTGTGTGTTCGTCACAGTTACGTCAGCAAATATCAAAACTTTTCACAACGAACGTAAAAACCTTTGCTTTCTTACCTTACCATCCTCATAATCCGTTTATTCTCGCTCCACAAATGCTATCCTTTAGCTCCGAGGCAGGTAAGCTAGTCCCGGGCAGTGACGCGCTGTCCATGCGCTCTCGTTCATACAGCGTTATCCGCCGTCACCGGGTCAAAATTAATTGGCACCCCGGTCAAAAAGGAAAGTGTGTTTACATTCTACATCGCGTAAGGATTCTTCCGGCATCTTGGACACACGTGTAGGCTCTTACGTCGATTGCGTATCTTTGTGCGTAAAAGTGAGCGGAGCAGCCTCACCTTTCGCGTGAGCAGCACTCGCGCAAAAACATCAGAATCAGCGTTTGTGACTTTTTTTTTTTTTTTTTTAACTTATATTTGCATAACTATGCTATCAAATCCACCAACAGTCTTTGTTTACAACTATTTTGATTTTAAGTCTTTTGGCACAGTTGGTGCCAAAGTGTGCCAAACTGTGTCCGCCTAGTATTTTTCTTATAACAACCTTCATAAAGTGTATTCTTTGTTCTATTTGCATAATTTTTTGCACACATGTAGTCAAGTAGTTACTGAATGCTTGTAATAGTATGTTGGGCATTTATTGACAGCCAATATTATGGTTATCACAGTTAGAAAAAGAAAATAATAGGCGAGGATAAAGAAAATACAGTTTTTCTCCTGGGTTTTTCATCTTGTGTTCAAAAATAATAAGAGTCCCCATCTAACTGAGAATGGAAATGTGTTGATTCAGACCCTGGCTATCTATTGAGACCAAGATTATCTATATGAAGTTCATACATTTTGGAGTAAGTCTGAATTTATTTTGGATAGGTTGTTAAGGCTTATGCACCCTCTAAAAACCCATGGGCTTAACAGGTTACAAGATGCCAAGTCAAAGATGCCAAGTGCAATTAAATCAAGTTTACCAAGAGCAGTACAAAATATAAATCACATTTGCAGAGATAAACAACAAAATGAACCCAAAAGGCATATTCCTGAACCAGAAGCAGCCTGCGTACCACCAGCGGCCCCTGCACCACAGATTGAGAACTCCTGTATTAGCACATTGACACTTAGAGGCATTATCCAGACAAGGCTGTGCTACTGCTCTGCCATCTGTCTGAGCTCAGGTAGTTAACGGAGGATGAGCCGCAGAAGTGGTGTCCCCCATGTCCCCTGCACCGCTCTGGGCGAGAGATGCACTTCGCGATAATTAGAAAATGTCACAGTTTTACGCCATCACCGTCCGCCGGTAATAAATCATCACATTTCAGATGCATGGCCACTTCATATCAAATGGAGGCATATTCTTCAGAGAGGGAGAAGTTATGGGAATGTTTGACTCAAGGAGGTGCAATTTATTTCACAAGGATTTCAGCAAATGATGAAAGGTTTCTAGACTATTTATGAGTGAAGCAGATGGTGAGATTAAAATGTTTCTGTCTTTTAATAATGTGTGGGTTTGATGTTTTGAACTTATTACAAGTGTTACTTTTTAGCCAGGGCAGAAAAAACTTCTTTTCTGTTCTAAGAATAGGTTATATACAAAGTTCGGACTCTGGTCTCAACCCAATATATGACCAGAAGGGTGGGATGTATAGGTGGATAGACTAATATAATGAAATTGAAAAATGCACACTGTGTCTTAAAAAAACCCAAAAACATGGTAATTTACATAAATATGCCTACATTTCTTAACAAATGTCTAATAAATCTTTTCTTCCTTTTTGTATATTTATTTCAAAGTGAATGAGTGCCTTCACATTTCATGTAGATGACATATATTTTTAAAGGTTTATATTTATGAAACCAAAAGAGGTCCATAATCTTTACAACTGAAAAACTACAAACTTAGTTAAGTAAGTTAAGTTAAATTAAGTAATCTATTTTCGGGTTTCATTTTATTATTATTTTTTTTCCACTCTTTTTCAATTTTAAACTTTTTAGTCTGTTGTCATGGAATGTATTAGACTTGGTCCTGATTTGGTCCCTGGTCTGGACTTAGGTTAGACTTAGTTGGGACTTGGTCTGGAATTAGTTTAGACTTAGTTTGGATTTTGTCTCGACTTGGTCTGCACTTAGTTTAGACTCAGTTTGGACTTAGTCTAGACCTGGTCTGGACTCGGCCATCGAAATTTCAGGACTTTAATGGCCCTTTATCATGTCATGTGTTTAATAATGTTATATTGCACTACATATGTTTAATGAAGAACATTATGGGCAAAGCACAAACATCTCCATGGAGACAAGAAGGTGACCTTTCACCAGAAAAGTTACGCTGTGCACACTACACATTTTACATTTTTACAACAATAAAACCAGCACAGAAGAGATTGGAACACTCCTGCA
This sequence comes from Rhinogobius similis, assembly GCA_019453435.1. Classification (NCBI taxonomy): domain Eukaryota; kingdom Metazoa; phylum Chordata; class Actinopteri; order Gobiiformes; family Gobiidae; genus Rhinogobius; species Rhinogobius similis. Next base: position 13,206,745 of record CM033622.1, on the reverse strand, counting down.
TGAATGAGGGATTACACCAACTAATTCCACCAGAAATATTTAACAATCCACATTATCTTATACAGTTCTGAGCATTCTAATCTTTGGAAACTTGAGTGAACTGACAGTTGACTGGACTGACCTTTGACGGCGATGGTCCTCGTGTCCTGCAGGATGGAGCTGCCGGCGGACACCTGCACCGTCACACTGTGCATGCCCTCCGAGCTGAAGGTGTGCGAGATACTGCCATCCAGAGAGATCACCGGCTGCACAACACAACAGCGTCAGCTTACTGTGTCTGAATACACCTGTTCAGTGCACACTCATGCTTTATTCATGCCACTCTTTTGGGCTCTAATCTGGTTGTTTTTCCCGGTTTTATAGGGACCAACAGGGCTCTGATGTGGAGAAGAGATTTATGAAAAGCTATGAAGCTAGAGAAGTGTGGATTAAGACTTGGGCGCCCTCCCGTTGAGTTTCTCGGCGTTTACTCGCGCGCTGCATACAAGGCAGCCGTGCAACAAAGGCAATAATGTAAAAATAACAGACAACGGCTACATGTGCGCTATAAAAACACATAACCTGCGAGCGACTGCTGTGCTATAGGGGCCATATTCATACTTGTATCTGTTTTTTGAAAGGCTCTGGTTTCAAAGTGTTGTGAGTCATTTGATAAAGTATTCCATGTTTAAGAGCAAGTTGCAGTGGATGACGTAATATGAGAACTGGTGTAGTGGCTTATCTCCAAGAGGAACTTACTTTAAAGTTCAATCTCTTGGAAGCAATTGAACACACTGAAGGAAAATGACAAACTGAAAGTAGTTATAGAACACTCAAGGTTGTGAGAATCCTTCATATATACATAATTGGTTCACTGCTTTAATGTAATTCATTCCAAAACTCATTTAGAATAGTTCAAGTGCTTGTATTTGTAGAATTGTATTTATAAAATAAGTAAATTATAGGTAATCTTTGATTTAAAAAAAAACATCTCCTCGTCCTCCTCCTACTATATCTATCATGTTCTAATTAGATTTTAATGTATTTTTCATGTATAAATAGTACATTTGCATAAAGTAAATACAGATGTACTCTCCAATCTGTTAATACAACTTTTAAAACTATATCTTATGCCTTTTCTTTTATTTTTGTTCCTTGGGATTTAGAATTAAACTATAATATGCATAGTTTATCATAATTTGGGATTTTGCCCATTGCAAACGCAGTATTGGTCTAACACAGCTTAATAATGGAAACAGTCCATTGAATTCCTGTTCAAAATTGTGGAACTGATAAACTCTTTATAGTTGTATTTCACTGCAACAAGCAGCAGATTTTCTTTTATGTGTTTTATTTGCTGCAATTGCTGTTTGAATAATCCTAACAGAGTACAGAGCAGAGGGCGGATATATTTATATATAAACCCCTTTAAGGTTTAGAAAACAAAAGTACAAGTTCTGGTACTTCTATCCCAAACTAATTCAAGATGACCCTTTACTTGAGAAGAAAAAGTGCAGTCTCAAGAGCTCCAAAAGTGCTGCTATTTTATTGGTGAAAGGGAATGCTTGCTGAAGTTGATTGTTTTATGAAATCTTATGCAACTTTACGAAGCGCAATAAGAAGAGTTGCATCAAACTTGTAAAAAAGTTGGGTGTATCTTAAATTCAGAAGCATTACATTTCATTGAACCACTTTTATAAGAGAAAGAGGAGACGTAAACTTCACAAGATCACACAGTTTTACGGGAGGAAACAGACAAAATGTGGCAAGAAGCGAGGATTTCAGTATCATCAAGTCAATTCTACCTAAAAAACATATTACAGAATGAATCATTAGCCCAGTGTTTACCTCAGAGTTGTTCCCGAGCCACCAGAAGTACGTGACGGTGCGAGGTTGGCTGGGCAGGACCACAGCGGAGATGTTCACCTCTTTATTCCTGATGACCACGAAGGGCGCCAGCAGCTGCACGTGCTCCACTGGACCTGGGGCGGACGACGCTTCATTAAATACATGCCAACGCTAACGATGTTTCACTTAAATCAGAGAAAGAGCTAGAGAATATGGCCTGGGAGGCTTATTTTAGCTTATTTTAAATTTACAAGAAGTTGTAGTTCATTACATTATTTCACAATTTTGAAACAAGAAGCTTTTGTAGTCTTATTCAAACCAATCCAGACATCTGGGAACAAAATGAGGCTATGTTTTTGCAACTGTGCTGACATTTGTATGCTCAGTATCAGTTTCATTTTATATTTTCCAAGTAACATACCATTTAACACTTCAAGACTTCATTTTGATGGTCAGAAATCCACCGAAATCTACAGAAAACTGGAACACATGAATGGCAAAATCTAGATGATGAAGATGCATTTATGTAAAGTTGGGATAGGATAAGATGTCGTGCTAAAAGATCTTTACCACATGTTAGAAAATTTCTTGTTTTCTGGCCTGGACTTAAAAAAGGGTTAACGCTGGGCAGTTACATCTCGTGCGAAGCCGTAGTAACAAAAACAGTGTTACAATCACAGCAAAAATATTTTCAAAATCTCAATAGAACAGAAATTGTGAAGCCAAAATCTTGAATTGAGCTTTTCTTTGTCATAAATTGTCCAAATCTGGTCTAGTCTAGGCGGGAACAGTGTTTGGTCCCAACCCTAATGAAGGTGAGACACTACAGGCAAGACTCATTTTTAATTTTCATATTTTTAGTTTGTAGACAGATTGACCAGCAAACTTGTTCAATCTGCAACTAAATATGTGATTGTATTGTATTGACAGAACATACAAAAGGTTTGTTGATATCTATTTTTAGATTTATTAGTTTTAAGTCTAAAAATTAGGCCAATTTTTGATTTTTCTGCTCTGGCTAAAAAATTCAGTTCGGTTCTAGTTTACTCAAAAACTAAATAAGATATCTAAAATCCACTCTGTAAATATTTTTGAAACTAACATGTACAAAATGAACCAAGAAAGTTAAACCTGGTTCTGCCAATTTTTCAGATTTAAATGTTCCAATTATGTGCAATTTAACCACTTATACACATAAAATGCCTTATTTCAATTTGAAAACATGACATGACAATGCTTTTTTTCTTACATTTGTGCAGGAGAAGTTTCCAATTGATTTTTTAATTTAAGATTTTTTCTCCTGTTCACCTGAAGCGTCTCGCCTTAAACTGAAGTAAGCCTAAAGCCTGAAATCAAACCCATACCTTCTGCTGCTGAGCGTCCCCTGCGCCCCAGATGTGGGCTGACGGGGCCTGGTTTGCCCAACACTAATCTCAGTTTGGAGTTTGAGCCACAGACACTTGTAATTCTCTCTTTGGTGGAACAGCTTCAGTCATGGCTCCCCCACACTCATCCGCTTTAACAGAACTAATCTTTATCCCGATTCTGTGCTCTGTGCGAGTGTGAGAGGCAGAGCGCAATTCAGTGTTTAAACGGATCGAAAAGATTAAAGCATCATTGTGATTGAGATATTTGTGATTTTCATAAACCTGAACTACTGAACTATTTTACTAGTGCTGCAAAAACGGGTTTGTTTCCAAGTTTCAATCCTACACTCTCTAATAACGTCTTGTACACAATGAAAAATATATAAATAAATAAACACTCAATTTGATATATGCCCTTCAGTCTATATCTTTAACTTTCCTCTTGGTTAGTTAAACAGTTAGATTTAAAATTTTGGCCACTCAAATCACAAAATGACGGAATGCAATTTGCTCATAAAACTTCAAAAAGGCACCAAACCAACAAACACCAATGTTAGAAAGAACCATATACAATTATTTGGGGATGATTATGACGTTACTACGGTTTAGCGTTAGCCCTAATGTCAAGGTGGCTTAACACAGCAAAATAAAATGGCACAAAATGGTACAGTACAAAACAAATGAATGTACAACATAAAGAAGCAGTGAAAAGAGCAGTGAGAAAACTTGTATACATGATTTCAATTCCAGCAGAACAAAGGCAGAGACACAAGCGTAGTGTAGTCTATGAGCTACTTTGAAGATCTATGCTACTTTAAACTAAGCCATTGTTTTGTAGCTGTAGCCTCAGAAAAACTGGTAATTAGCGTCTGCAGCTCAATCTGAAGGCTGGTTTTCTCCGTTTGAGCCCACAGTCAGCCCGGCATAAGTGAGGTTGGTTCTACAAACCGCAGTCCTCACATAAACAGCTTGTTTATCTCAGATGCTGCATTATAAAAGAGCATGTAAAGGGCAGAGTAGGTCACTTCGAAAGGGCCTGGACTGAATGGAAAATGATGGTTCTTTTTTATGTAGTAGACTCAAACCTATTCTAATGTTGTTCACCGGACATTGCTCTCTCTGTGCCTCTGAGGTGTTTTCTGTCATGCTGTTGAAATAAATGGGACGCAATACATGTAACAGTGGCTAGAAGTTTTGCTATTCAGTCTCAGCTCTGACACGGGCAAACTGCCATGTGTTGTGAAGCCTTGCCAAGTAATCTGGTGTATTAGTGATGGTGGACAATGAGGCCATTGGTGCAGATTGGTTGGCTTTGTCTCAGCTGTGTCTATGATTATTTATTTTTTCTTTGGTGAATGCTGTCCATGTCAGTGAACATGATATACATGCTGTACACACGCCGGAGTGCAGCCTTGGGCTGATTTCCATTCGTTGTCCCCATTCACTGTTTCAGTCATATTCACATCTGCATATTGCATCTGTGATACACTGGAGGCAGGATGGCTTAATTGTCTTGCCAAAGTATGACGAGGAGCCACTGATTCCCTTCTATTACTTTATCTAGTATCTAGCTGTCAACAAAGTTGCAGGTTCAACTCAATGAGTTTCCTCAGTCCAGTTTACCTGATCAACCCAAAAGCCTGACCAGGACCAAGTCCCGACAAGGCTTAGCACAAAATCTGGAGATTGAACCCCGGGCACTGCACTGTGGAGTCCTCTGCTCCTGACAGGTTTGTTTGATGAAAGGATGGTGCTAGTGTCAACCAGGCCAAGCCCTGCTTTCAGAGATCAATATATAGTGCAATCTTAGGATTGTGGTCTTTATTTTAGTTAACTAACCTCACTAAAAAAGCATTTCGGGACATTGGCATGAGGTGCCATATGTTTCCCACAACAGAACTGTCATGAGCTTAGTGCCTCCTCCCTCCTGTGTGTGTGTGTTTCCTCCTCCCCTCCTGTGGTGTCCTTGTTTGGAGCTTCCTGGGCATGACTGATTGGCACACCTGGAACCCATCTGCAATCAAGCATACACCCTTTGCAGTACAAAAGCTTGGCTCATTCATCCACACCCTGCCAGATCGTTCAGTCTACTTCCGTGGTGAACTCCTTGGCTTTTTTGTATCTCTCGTTAGTTGTCTCTTGTGGATTTTTGCTTACCAAGGACTTTTTTCCCTCCAGCCTGCTCCTGCCTGCTATCCTGGTTCTCACCTGTGCTCCTCGGTCCTTCCTGCTCCTGCCTGCTGTCCTGGTACTCACCTGTGCTCCTCGGTCCAGCCTGCTCCTGCCTGCTATCCCGGTACTCACCTGTGCTCCTCGGTCCAGCCTGCTCCCGCTGCCCGTCCCGGTCCTCACCCGTGCTTCCTGGTCCAGCCTACTCCCCCTCAGCCAACTCTCAATAAATAATCTGTATTGATCCATATCTCTGGTCTGCTTCATTGGGTCCGCCTGTCGTTACCTCCTAACAGAACGATCTGGCCAAACAATGGACCCAGCAGATCCAGATGCGCTACAGAAAATGATCGCCACTCAGGGGAATCTCCTCGGCCAACACCACACATCGTTGCAGGAGTTGAAGGAATCTAATCAGCTCTCGGAGCCCAAGTCACAAATCTAACCAGGTTGGTGGAGCACATTTCTCATCAATTATCTGCCCAGTCTGTCTGCCAGCCCACACACCCTACTCCTGCTGTCTCCTCGGCTGTGAATCCTCCCGTGAAACTCCTGTTCCTCATCCTGAGCCATATAACGGGGACCTGGGTAAAAGTAAAGGCTTCCTCTTACAATGTGCCACCGTTTCACCTGCCAACCTCTGACATTTTCTACAGACCATTCCAAGGTAGCTTTGTTACTGGATTGTTGCGTGGAAGAGCACTTGATTGGGCTGAAGCTATGTTGGGTGGTAGAGGCGTTGAAGATATCAGTTATTCTGAATTCATTGATGACTTCAAAAGAGTTTTTGCACACCCTGATTGTGAGGCTAATGCTGCTAAGGGCTTCTAGATCTCCACCAGGGGAGCAAGAGTGTGGCTGATTACGCTATTAAGTTTCGGATCTTGGCCGAAGAGTCTGGAGTGAACGAGGCAGCATTAAAGGGTGTATATTGGCGGGGTTTAAATGACACCTTAAAAGATGAGTTGTCTCTTCGTGATGACCATGGTTCTTTGGAGGAACTAATCTCTATCTCTATCCGCTTTGACAACAGACTGCTAGAGCGCAAACGAGAGAGGGTGTCCCGTAAAACTTCTTCTCCCACGCCTCGTTCCTTGCCTCCAGCCCTAGTTCAGCCTGCCACCAATTTACCCGCTGCCTTCCACCTCTCAATCCCCTGACATTCCTATGCAAATTGGCCGGACCAGATTGACAGTTGAGGAGGAGGTCCCGGAGAATTCGAGCAGGCGAGTGTTTGTACTGCGGTCAGGGAGGCCATTTCCTCAATCAATGTCCAGTTCGTCCAAAAGACCCCGCTCTATCAGTAAAAAATGGGGTACTGATGGGCAAGGGGTATCTAAAATCCCCCAATGACCCACCTAGACTCCTGTTACCTGCTACCCTCTGTCATAACCACCAGTCACTTCCTCTTTCAAGCCCTAATAGACTCGGGGGCTGAGCAAAACTTCATGGACTCTACTTTAATTTTACAAGCAGGGATCTCCACTGAACCTCTTCCAGAACCAGTCCAGGTCAGTGCTTTAAATGGTTCTTTTCTAGCTCAAATCACTCACCATACTGTTCCTCCATTTGATTTTGTCTGGTAACCATCATGAAGACATTCGTTTCTTTGTTTTTCTGCACCCCAGACTCCAATTGTTTTAGGCTACCCCTGGCTCAAGATTCATAACCCTGTTATTGACTGGTCTCTTAATAAAATCATTAGTTGGAGTTTGTTTTGCCATCAGTCTTGTTTGCAGTCAGCTCTCCCTTCATCAGGGGAGGTTTTACCTCAACAGCCTGTGACCGCTCCCGAACTGACAGCAGTTCCAACGGAATACCATGACCTACGGGAGGTATTTAGTTAGGAGTAGTCACTGTCTTTGACGCCGCATTGACCCTATGACTGTGCAATAGACCTCCTTCCAGGCGCCACTCTTCCTCCTGCTCGCTCTACAACCTGTCCCGACCTGAGAGGGAGGCCATGGAGACATATATAAAGAACTCTCTCGCAGCAGGTATAATCCGCCCCATCTTCCTCTCCTGTCGGGTGCCGGTTTTTCTTTGTTTCTAAGAAAGACATGACTTTAAGACCATGCATAGATTACAGAGGTTTGAACAATATTACAGTTAAGAACAAATACCCTTGCCTCTGATCTCCTCTGCCTTTGAGCCATTGCAGGGTGCCACCATCTTCACCAAACTGGATTTGCGAAATGCGTACCATCTTGTCAGAATCAAGGAAGGTGACGAATGGAAGACGGCATTCAACACGCCCTTGGGACATTTTGAATACTGTGTCATGCCATTTGGACTCACCAATGCTCCTGCAGTGTTCCAAGCTCTGGTAAACGACGCCCTTCGGGACTTTCTTAATCGCTTTGTTTTTGTCTACCTGGACGATATCCTTATATTCTCCAGAGACTCGCTTGAACATCGCCTTCATGTCCGCCTAGTCCTGCAAAGACTGTTAGAAAATAAACTGTTTGTGAAGGCAGAGAAATGTGAATTCCACGTCAGCTCCATCTCCTTGCTGGGGTTTATCATTGAGAGTGGGACAAGTTAAAGCAGATCCCGAAGATCAAGGCTGTCTCTGATTGGCCCCTCCTTCCACAGGGAAACAACTGCAAAGATTCCTTGGTTTTGCCAACTTTTACAGACGGTTCATTAGAGATTACAGCAAGGTTGCCCTACCCTCACCAGACTCACATCTGCAAAACTCCTTTTCAGTGGACTGCCGAAGCAGATTTTGCTTTTAATAAGCTCAAGAGGTTATTCACTACAGCACCGTATTGACCCAACCTGATCCGGTCAAACAGTTTATTGTTGAGGTTGATGCCTCCGATGTAGGAGTTAGCGCAGTTCTCTCCCAGCGCTCTGACACAGATTCTCGTCTCCACCCTTGTGCCTTCTTTTCCAGGAGGTTGGCTCCTGCCAGTGCAAACTTCTGAAGTGGGCAATAGAGAACTTCTGGCAGTAAAGCTTGCACTAGAGGAGTGGAGGCATTGGCTAGAAGAGCAGAACAACCCTTCGTGGTATGGACGACCACAAGAATCTAGCCTATATTCAATCAGCAAAGAGATTAAACTCTCGGCAAGCCAGGTGGGCCTTGTTCTTTGGGAGGTTCCAGTTTACCATCACTTACCGTCCAGGTTCAAAGAACGTTAAGCCTGATGCACTGCCCCGTCAGTTTGACCCATCTGAGCAGTCAAATTCAGAGACTATACTTCCTAGTAACTGTGTCCTTGGTTCTCTCCACTGGCAGGTAGAAGCAAATGTAAAGAAAGCGCAGGAGGCTGAGCCTGATCCGGGGAGGTGGGCCGTCCAATAGACTCTATGTTCCATCATCTGTACGCAGTGAGGTCTTACAATGGTCACACAACTCCAAATTTGCATGCCCTCCAGGTATAAATCGCACCGTGTCTAGTCTCCGGCGTCATTTCTGGTGGCCAACTATGGAGGCAGACACTGGAGTTTTCGTGTCTGCCTGCACAGTATGTTCCCAGAATAAATCCTCCCATGCTTCCCCTCTGGTCATCTGAGACCTTTACCCATTGCCAACCGCCCCTGGTCACACATTGCAGTAGATTTTGTGACCGGCCTTCCCCTCTCAAATGGGCAATCTGTCATTCTGACCATCGTTGACAGATTTTCTAAGGCTGCTCACTTTGTAGCCCTCCCTAAATTACCCTCAGCTCGTGAAACCGCAGACCTCATGGTGGAACATGTTTTTCGTCTCCATGGCATCCCAGCTGATATCGTTTCTGACCGAGGCCCCCAATTCATCTCCCAAGTTTGGAAAGCATTCTGTCAGTCTATCTTCAGGTTTCCATCCACAGACAAACGGTCAGACTGAAAGAACCAACCAAGACCTGGAGTCTGCTCTCCGCTGTGTGGCCGGTCGCAACCCCTCTTCCTGGAGTTCACACTTACCTTGGGTAGAGTACGCACATAATCTCTCTAACCTCCTCCGCTACGGGTCTCTCCCCTTTTTCAGTCCTCCCTGGGCTACCAACCGCTTACCTTTCTATGGAGGGAGATTGAGGTCTCCGGGCCTTCGGGCCAGGTCCATATGCGGAGGTGTCGTAAGATCTGGAGGGAGACCAGGAAGGCCCTGTTACGGACTTCTTCCCAGTGCAAGACCCTTGCTGACCGCCATCGCCGTCCAGCACCAAAGTACGCCCCAGGTCAGAAAGTCTGGTTATCTTCCAAAAATATCCCTTTGAAGGCTGTTTCTAAAAAACTGTCACCTCGTTTCATTGGACCATATGAAATCGAAAGAATCATTAATCCGGTTTCTGTCCGTCTCAAACTTCCTCAAGCTCTCCGTGTCCATCCTACTTTTCACGTATCCCAAGTTAAGCCGGTACGATCCAGTTCTCTGTGCCCTCCATCCGAGCCCCCTCCACCCCCCCCAAAAGGTTTTCGACCAACCAGCGTATACAGTGTGGCGGATATTGGATTTACGTGGGCGGGGGCGACAATACCATGGCGATTGGGAGGGGTATGGTACAGAGGAGCGGTCGTGGATTGGTCGTGCTCCTGATCCTGGACCCTGACCTGTTCGGGAGTTTCATCGTGCTCACCCTGAGAAGCCTGGTGGTGCGCCTAAGGCCTGCTGGAGGGGGTACTGTCATGAGCTTAGTGCCTCCTCCCTCCTGTGTGTGTGTGTGTGTGTTTCTCCTCCTCCTGTGGTGTCCTTGTTTGGAGCTTCCTGGGCATGACTGATTGGCACACCTGGAACCCATCTGCAATCAAGCATACACCCTCTGCAGTACAAAAGCTTGTCTCATTCATCCACACCCTGCCAGATCGCTCAGTCTACTTCGTGGTGAACTCCTTGGCTTTTTTGTATCTCTCGTTAGTTGTCTCTTGTGGATTTTTGCTTACCAAGGACTTTTTTCCCTCCAGCCTGCTCCTGCCTGCTATCCTGGTTCTCACCTGTGCTCCTCGGTCCTTCCTGCTCCTGCCTGCTGTCCTGGTACTCACCTGTGCTCCTCGGTCCAGCCTGCTCCTGCCTGCTATCCCGGTACTCACCTGTGCTCCTCGGTCCAGCCTGCTCCCGCCTGCCGTCCCGGTCCTCACCCGTGCTTCCTGGTCCAGCCTACTCCCCCTCAGCCAACTCTCAATAAATAATTCTGTATTGATCCATATCTCTGGTCTGCTTCATTGGGTCCGCCTGTCGTTACCTCCTAACAAGAACTACTAAACCCAGTAAATTTATGGGCCCAAAATAAGGTCAGGTCATTTGCAAGGAGGACATAGAAACAAAGTACAAGGTTGTATTTTACAGTCTTCTCTTTCTCCCAACTTAGTTAAACCCTTGTGCCAGCTGGCTTTTGCAGATACGTACATATGACATGGAGGTAGAGTGTTGTGGAGTCATATCCCAGCGAGTTCTCTGCCAGAGCAGTGACCCTGAAGATGCCCGCAGACTTGTACACGTGTTTGATCCCCTCCTCGGTCCAGCTCAGGTTAGAGTAGGACACAGCTGTACCATCCCCGAAGTCCAGCTGGATGTTTGTGCGCAAGGAATCGCCCTGGGAACAACAAAGACACTTCTCAAAGCAAGGGTCCAGATTACAGAGGAAAAAAAAGTCAGTGAACTAGAACGGGTTTTTTAAGAGCAATGTGTGATTCAAACTGAAATGCAAGCTTTGCAACTTAAAATCAGGCATAAAGGTTTCAAATCCAAACACTAAGTCTGACATTCTGCAGTTTGTTTGATTTTAATTTGTTTTTATAAAGCAAAGGAAACCTGTCTGATAGATTTTATGCAAACCACTCATCCCAAAACTATCAATCTGACTCATGAATGTATTTAAAATGGGCATCTGGCTGTTTGGAGGCTTCATACATAAATTCAAAGTCTTTTCAGAGCCAGGTTCTGCCCACTCATTGAAGCTCTTAGGCATGCATTAGCTCTTTGTTGGACTGATATTTCATATACATTAATGCGCTGTCCACACCTGCGATGTTGCACAAGCCATTAAGATGCCAACTATGCAGCCCACGGGAACGGACAAACTAACAATGAGATAAAGTTGAGAGTTAAATTTATCTGCAAGTGGCACTTTTCCATTAGGATCTGCTTTAAACTTTAAACATGTACTTTTCAAAGCCTTGCCTCAATGAATAGCAATTATTACTGTTTTGATTAACATGCAATGGCAATATAACCTTATAACCTCTTTTTCCCCATAGAGAAGCCAACTCTGAGACATCATCTGCTGTTTTATAATTGCATGAATGGATAATTGAAGAAGTTATTTTGTGGTGTGTGTGAATGAGTGACATATTTGCCTGCAGTTTTTTTTATTGCTAGAGAAATACCTTGACAAAAATGTGCTTAAATGTGAGCGTCCGAGTGAGGTTGGCTTGTCTCCACAGAAAAATTCACAGGATTTTTTTACTTAAAGACTAGGTATGGACAAAACACAAACTGCGTCAAACTTGCTCAATTGAAACAGAATCTGAAAACCCCACAGGTAGTGTTCAGTGTTATGGACCGGGACGGGCATTTCTATGTAAAGTTGTCTCTTCTAGGTCACATTTACATACAACCACTGGCCTTTAACTTGACCTGGTGTCGCAACTAGTGATGGGGAATACCAGTGATTTTTTTATTCAATCTGATACCAAGTAATGTTATGAGTTTTGTATTAAAATGCATTCAAAGTCCTGTTATCCAGAATTTAAAAGAAAAATATCGTAATTTTTTTGTATTATTAACTTTTAACCATGCTCTTGAGTACCTTATTTATTTTATATTATGGACCAAAATGAAAGGTCTGCAATGACACTGAGTGTATCTGGTCAGCAGATGTTGCCTATAGCGCTCACACAATTTAGTCACATCTCAGTTATGTTAACCCTTTAAGAGACACTATGAGGCTGTTAGCTGTAGCAGTTGTTTAGACGGTAGAAATGCTCCGAACGAGTCTGCCGATAATTTAATCTCTCGGATAAGTGACGTATATGATTTGAAACAACGTCACGGATTGAGGGAGTTCAGCAGGAAGTGTTTTTGACGGTAGGGAGAGGATTTTTAAATGAACATTCCTCAAAATGGCGTGAATGAATGCTACTTCAGGTGTGTTTTTGATGACTGAACATTGTTAGAACATGGTTAAAAGCTGAAAAAAGTCACTGTAGCAGAATATGTGTCCTTTAACTTCAGTTATTATGATTTTCACATCAACTCACACCAAAATGATTTGTTAATAAAAAATAAAATTAAAATCCCCAAGACAGTTAAGTGCTGGTATATTTTTGCATTGTTAGTATTGATATATTTACATTTGGTATCAATCTGTCCATCACTAGTTGCAACCTGTTTGTTTAAAGGTGACATATTATGCTTTTTTGTGTATTTAGTGACGAACTATTGATTTATTTATTTCATATCATATAAAACCACATCATCAGCGACATAGCAACACAGTAAAATGAAAGAAAAGGAGCAGAAAGAAGAGCAATCTTATGTTATCTGCCCTCTTTTCAATTTGTTCTTTAGCCTGATGTTTTAAAACCAACTTCAGCATAAGTAGACAATTATTAACACTGTACATATCATGAATTGCATTGTCTTATGCCCTGTGTTCATTGTTTTTGTAATGTTATTGTGTGTCTCAGGGACTGCAGATGGAAATTAGCTCGGAGAGCTAAAGTCTGGTACAAAACATCTTTTCATATTCTTGATTAATGCTCTTGTACACTGTCCCTGTCAAATAAATAAATTTTACATTTTGTTTACTGTAAACTGCAATATTGATATAAGACGGTAGACATAGAAACAGATCCATTGGACGTCCTGTTCAAAACTGATAAGCCTCTGTGTAGTAAAATGTAACTGTATCAAGCAGCAGATTTTCTTTTTCTTCTACATTTGTTAGAATTTTAATAATCACAAGTAAGTAAGGAATAGGGAAGTCGGCAGGGATAGGGGATAGGAATTTTCTGAACTCTCGAGGCTCAATTGCAGGACATACAGGATTAGTCAAACGTGCAGGAATCAATCACTACAACTATATTGTATCATAATGAGGGAACACTGTTGTAACGTCGTTAAGAATTTATGAAAGTATTTAGCATAATTTGTCCCCATTAATGCCATTCTGTGAAACATTCCAGGCAAAACCATAACATCCAAGCAGGGAGCGGACTCTCGACCAGAAAATGTACATTATGTGCCTTAATTTCAGTTGCTCAAATAACATTTTCCGATGCATGCGGCCCCATATGCATATTTGTGATGTTGGCCTAAGGGATTTTCCACCAAACCCCATCAGTGCTACTCGTGCATAACTCCACACAGGTACATTAAAGCCCTGTACATGTGTTTGGATATGAGCTGCCAGTCGTTCATGTTTGCCTTTTCCCGGTGCACGCGTTTCATCTGCCTCTTCTCTCTCCCCTGGGACTCACATCTGGCACCGTGCATGGAAGGTTCTGAGCACAAGTGTTGATGGCTACAGCTGCTGCTCTCTGTGACACCACTCTCCTCCACTCGCCTCCCCTCAGGCCCTCAAGGCAAACTCCCAGCATGCTTTTGGCACCACGCAAAAACAATGCAACTGGGATTCTGATAGCTCCGCATTAGCATAGCCGCGCTGCCATGGCGGACAATGGATCCAAATAACAGCCCATTGTTCTTCTTGCTCTTTTGCATCTTCCACCGCGCACCGTGGAGTGATCATTGAGTGAAGCAGAGTGTGAAATCACAAGAGATTTTTTTGTGTTTTTTTTTTTTGGCTCGTACAAAGACCATATTGAGAACATTTCACGCCACTCTGCCTGGAAAATTGTTTCTATGGTGAGTGGCAGAAAAGAACAGGGGAAGTTTTCAAGTTTTCAAACTAAGTACTACTAAACTTCATGGGGACAAAAACAGGCCTACCAGATCTAATCAGCACATAACAAATGAATAAAACAGTACAGAACACTGTCAATGCTAAAAACACATTAATGATAACACGAAACAGACAATTTTAGAGTTTAAATGCAGTATCCCACTTTCAATATTTAAGGCCTTTGACTTTTGACACTTTGTAATCAGAACCTCGGACAATCTTTTCAAGGTCTTGAACAATATTTCACACAGTATTTATTTAGGTACACATCGAGAGACTTTTTAAGGCATTTTACATTTAGGTTTTTACATTATTATCACTGAACAAATTAACAATAAATAACACATAGTTCAACAATCGATTCATCAAGGACACCGTCTGGTACACTTTCTCATTAGTACTAGATAGTCAGTAATACTAGATAGGTTCACTGCTGTTGATCAGGCAGAGATAACTTCAGTCATTATGTCCTCCAAAACATCAACTTGTATTTTAGACCCAATCCCAAGTAGACTCCTCAAAGAAATTCTCCCCCTAATTATAAATCCCATTCTTAATATAATAAATACTTCACTAGAAAGCGGTTATGTCCCTCAGTCCTTCAAATATGCAGTGATTAAACCACTTTTGAAAAAGCCTAATCTAGACCCCGACATACTGGCAAACTATAGACCTATTTCTAATCTGCCCTTTGTCTCTAAAATCCTTGAAAGAATTGTGATTAAACAGCTTTGTCGCCACCTGCAGGACAATAATTTATTTGAAGTTTTTCAGTCAGGGTTCCGTGCGTACCACAGCACTGAAACTGCACTAGTTAAAGTCACAAATGATCTGTTATTAGCTGCTGATGATGGACAGGTCTCAATCCTAGTTCTGTTGGACCTCAGCGCAGCGTTTGATACCATCGACCACAACATTCTACTGCAGAGGTTAGAATGTGATATAGGTGTCAGTGGAACCGCCCTAAGCTGGTTTAAATCCTATCTATCTGATAGGTACC
Organism: Rhinogobius similis; assembly: GCA_019453435.1. Lineage (NCBI taxonomy): Eukaryota > Metazoa > Chordata > Actinopteri > Gobiiformes > Gobiidae > Rhinogobius > Rhinogobius similis. The sequence goes on along the minus strand of CM033622.1, from coordinate 13,191,551 downwards.
AGTTTGTTAATGTAAACCAGAGATCTTCCCCATGTTCTAAAGTAACCCACGGTGTGCCGCAGGGTTCAGTAACCTGGTCCAGTTCTGTTCACACTTTATATGCTGCCCTTAGGTATGATCATCAGAAAGCATGGCATTAACTTCCACTGCTATGCAGATGACACTCAGCTGTATTTATCAATGAAACCTGATCAGACCCATCAAGTAGACAGACTTAGTGCCTGCGTGAAAGACATAAAAACTTGGATGACTCTTAATTATCTGCTCCTTAACCCTGAAAAAACCGAGGTAATTCTGCTGGGCCCTAAGCACCTGCGAGACTCTTTATCTGACCAGATAGTTTCTTCTGGACAATATCACTGTAGCCCCCAGCTCTACTGTAAGAAACCTTGGGGTCCTATTTGACCAAGATCTCTCGTTCAAAGCACATATAAATCAAGCCTGTAAAACAGCCTACTTTCATTTGCGTAACATAACCAAAATTAGAAAAATCCTGCCCAGAGATGATGCCGAAAAAATCATCCATGCATTTGTCACATCCAGATTAGACTATTGTAACGCCCTGCTTATAGCGTGTCCTAAAAGCTCTATAAGAAGCTTTCAACTGGTTCAAAATGCAGCAGCAAGATTATTAACAGGTACTAGAAAAAGAGATCATATTTCACCAGTGTTAGAGTCTCTTCACTGGCTTCCTGTTGAGTTTAGAATCAAATTTAAAATCCTCCTCCTGACTTATAAAGCTTTAAACAATATGGCCCCATCCTACCTCAAAGATGCAATAGTAGCGCATCATCCAAACAGAGCTCTTCGTTCTCAAAATGCTGGACTATTGTTAGTCCCCAGAGTCTCTAAAAGCACAGTAGGAGGTCGAGCATTTAGCTACCAAGCTCCTGTGTTATGGAACCAGCTCCCTGTTCATGTAAAAGAGGCCGACACAGTCTCTACATTTAAGACCAGGCTCAAAACGTTCCTCTTTGAAATAGCTTATGGTCAGGCCAGTTAGGAACAGAAATAAAAACCTACAGTTTTAGCTACGCTGCCCTTGGAGCAATTCTGCTGGGGAAGTATGGCAGCTTGAACACTATCCTCTGGTTCTTCCTACTTTACCTATCAACAATATTTAATATTACTTCAACTGTAGTCTGTTCATTGCTGTTCACATGTTTCTCTTTCTCTCCACTTCCCCCGGGGAGTGGAGACTGTTTCAGGCACTGCGGCGGCTGCTCCAGTGACGACTCCCCACCCACCTGTCTGGACGATCTATGCGCCACCAGCCTGGAAAGCTTGATTAGACACAACTCGTCTGCCTTGACGAACTCCTTCTACTTTAGATGAACTGTTCCTCATCTCCTGCTGGAGGATCTCTCTACACTGGTGGACTGCTCCTCGTCCGCCTGGAGGAACTCTTTAAAGCCACCTCCCTCTTGAGTGGTTCTGGCTCCACAGTCCAAGTGGATGCATCAGTCCTAGTTCATCTGCAGCCTGTCCGTCCGTGGGAGTAGGATCTCTCCTTCACTGTGGTTCTCCCCGAGGTTTCTACTTTTTCCCATGGGGTTTTTTGTAGTTTTTCCTCGCCGCGAAGGAGGGTCAAAGGACAGGGGCATTCTGGGACAGTTATCTGAACTGCTTTTACCTGTGGCCCATCGAGGCAACTGTTGTTGTGATTTTGGGCATTATAAAAATAAATTGATTTGATTTGATTTGATTCATTTTCCCCTTTGCTGTATATTATTGTGGATGCATAGATTTAAGTGAAATTACATTATAGATTATAGTTTACCTTCTAAAATTTGTGTCAGGACTGCACAATTTACCACAAAACGGTCCATATTGGCGATATATACATTTATTAGCAATACTGTCTATTGCAATAATCGATACTTAATGTATTGTAACACCACAAAGGTCTTCCATCTGACAGAAATGTAGTTTTTAAAGTGAAAATGTTGAAAAAGGTTGCTTTAATTAACAATCTTCCTTATTAAGTCTTAATGAGCCTTGATTTAATCTTGGTTTAGTCACATTTTTTTTTTTTTTTATTAATAGATTAAGGCATGAACTGATATTATTCTGTCAAAAGTATTAAATTATCACGGTAATAATGCTACTACTACTTCTTGCCATCGAATATTGCAAAGAGTTCACATATTGAAAAACCGAGGTCATTCTGCTGGGCCCTAAGCACCTGCGAGACTCCTTATCTGACCAGATAGTTTCTCTAGCCCCCAGCTCTACTGTAAGAAACCTTGGGGTCCTATTTGACCAAGATCTCTCGTTCAAAGCTCATATAAATCAAGCCTGTAAAACAGCCTACTTTCATTTGCGTAACATAGCCAAAATTAGAAAAATCCTGCCCAGAGACGATGCCGAAAAACTCATCCATGCATTTGTCACATCCAGATTAGACTATTGTAACGCTCTGCTTACAGCGTGTCCTAAAAGCTCTATAAGAAGCTTTCAACTGGTTCAAAATGCAGCAGCAAGATTATTAACAGGTACTAGAAAAAGAGATCATATTTCACCAGTGTTGGAGTCTCTTCACTGGCTTCCTGTTGAGTTTAGAATCAAATTTAAAATCCTCCTCCTGACTTATAAAGCTTTAAACAATATGGCCCCATCCTACCTCAAAGATGCAATAGTAGCGTACCATCCAAACAGAGCTCTTCGTTCTCAAAATGCTGGACTATTGTTAGTCCCCAGAGTCTCTAAAAGCACAGTAGGAGGTCGAGCATTTAGCTACCAAGCTCCTATGTTATGGAACCAGCTCCCTGTTCATGTAAAAGAGGCCGACACAGTCTCTACATTTAAGACCAGGCTCAAAACGTTCCTCTTGAAATAGCTTATGGTCAGGCCAGTTAGGAACAGAAATAAAAACCTACAGTTTTAGCTACGCTGCCCTTGGAGCAATTCTGCTGGAGAAGTATGGCAGCTTGAACACTGTCCTCTGGTTCTTCCTACTTTATCTATCAACAATATTTAATATTACTTCAACTGTAGTCTGTTCATTGCTGTTCACATGTTTTCTTCTTTCTCTCCACTTCCCCGGGAGTGGAGACTGTTTCAGACACTGCGGCGGCTGCTCCAGTGACGACCCCCACCCCACCTGTCTGGACGATCTATGCGCCACCCGCCTGGACAGCTGGATTAGCCACACCTCGCCTGCCTGGACGAACTCCTTCTACTTTAGATGAACTGTTCCTCATCTCCTGCTGGAGGATCTCTCTACACTGGTGGACTGCTCCTCGTCCGCCTGGAGGAACTCTTTAAAGCCACCTCCCTCTTGAGTGGTTCTGGCTCCACAGTCCAAGTGGATGCGTCAGTCCTAGTTAATCTGCAGCCTGTCCGTCCGTGGGAGTAGGATCTCTCCTTCACTGTGGTTCTCCCCGAGGTTTCTACTTTTTCCCATGGGGTTTTGTAGTTTTTCCTCGCCGCGAAGGAGGGTCAAAGGACAGGGGCATTCTGGGACAGTTATCTGAACTGCTTTTACCTGTGGCCCATCGAGGCAACTGTTGTTGTGATTTTGGGCATTATAAAAATAAATTGATTTGATTTGATTTGATTTGACATATTGCGCATTATCTATTAAATAACAGATTCATACTGACAACCCTAGCCCCAAGCAAGGCCAAAAACACAAAAAAAGACACATCATATGAAGAGAGCGCCATCAAACAACTCCCATGTACCACCATTGTGTCCCTGCACCGCATCATGAGAACCCCCGGCTAACACAAAGCCTGACAGCGCATGCATTGTAATACACTATAATGAGCTGGCGTGCTAACAAGAGGCAGCCCTGGTGGCGCCAGTGTCTGTCAAGGCTCCGCGGCGTTGCTGTCCTTTCTGTGTTTACGCGAGCTCAGTGCAGCATCCTCAGAGGAGCGGGTTCATCTGCATGTGGCTGAGGAGGGCCTGCCCGTCTAAATGTCAGTCTTTGTGCGCTGGATCTCTCGGAGGGGCTCACACATCCAAACATCACAGGGAGGCTGCAGCCCTGAGCCCTGACACCGGCTCCGTGGAGGAGGAATCAAAGCACAGCGCTCGCCCTGGGTTGTCTTGTTGTTAGCCACACAATGCTAACATTTGTTCAGGTGCTTGTCAACTCTGAACCACGAGTGTGTGAATGATACAGTTGACATTTAAACACTCAATTACACAGTGGATTAGCAGTGGCCAGGATTGTGAAATATATAAAGAAACATGTAGAGTGGCTGTGGGTGGGGTATCCAAAGACTGAAGATGGAAATGACCATCACTGGTTATAATCTACATTTACATGCTTAATGTATATATGTGTCATCCATTTCCAGATAAAAAAAAAAAAAAAAGGATGATGTGACCATTCACAATTAACCATTTAAACCAAGGTGTGGGAGCTTGCCTTATGCGTCACACAAACAATTTTAAGTTCAGTTAAGTTGTTTTAAGACACAATTCCCACAGGATGAGACAGAAGAATGTTTATACAACTTTTTTTTTTTTCCCCTTAAAACCTAATTTACTTTTTCAGTGAAAGCAGCATGCATTGGTTGCAGGCCAAATTAGTGTAAGCAGTTATTGCACTATTCAACAGAAATATAACTAGTCAGTGTTGGGAATAATACTTACAAAATGCACTGAATACCGATGAGGACTAAGTACTGCCATATGTGGTGGCTGCAGTCTATCATTCTTTTACAGATACACCTACATTGCAAGGTATTTTCTAACAATCATGGCCCAAATGCGGTACTGTATCCCCAATACCTCCACTTTTAGTTTCATTATATCAAAATCTGTGACACAGGATTAAAACAGCATTTTGTCAGTTCAATCTTTTGTTAAGGTGCAATCAGACCAAGACAGTCTGTTCACCGGCTGTCGATTTTAAGGTTCTTTTACTGCTTTTTAAATATCTTAACGGTCTTGGGACTTCTTATCTTTTAGAACTGTTTTTAGCATATGAACCCTTGCGGCCCCTGCGCTCCTCCTCGGGCCCCTGTGCTCCTCCTGCAACTGTCTCCAAGTCATTCCCAAAGTCAGGACACACACTCAGGGTGAGGCGTCTTTCCAGTCCTTTGTCTGTGGAACGGCCTGCCGGAGAACCTCAGGGCCGCAGAGAATGTTCAGGGTATTAAATGCAGGCTCAAGACCCACCTTTTTAGCTTAGCATTTGATCAATATTTATTATTTAATTTGTTAAATCTTACTTATATAATTTATTTGTTCTATTTGTTGTGTTTACTTATGTTAGATATCCTATTTTATATGCATTTATTTCCTACTTTTACTCTTCTATACATGTATTTATTAATTTCCCCATATTTAATTATGTATTCTTTTATTCATTTTAGGTTCTCCAGTGTTTCCTCTGAGGGGCCCTCTGTACCAGGAGAGGTGTTCGTCTGTGACTTTGTTCGTGCGCCTCGGGCTGTAAGAACAAAATTACGTCATTTTGTTCTTACAGCCTTTGTTCGGCTGTTCTCGCAGCCTGTTCTTGGCACATCAGCTGAGCAGAACTTTGTTCGGCAGAGCTGTGCGTCAACTAGGCTCTGATTGGCCAGTTTTTCAAAAGGGGCGGTGTAAATTTCCTTGGGCGCATGTTGGAGAAATAGTGTTATCCTAAGGACAAGGTGGTCAAACCGACGGGCTGACATCCAGAAGTACGAAAGTTGAACGAGCAGACTGTATTCGCCCTGTACTACCCGCGTTGTATTTAGCGGCCGAACATGCCATCTTCACTCATTTCATTCTGTCTCCTCGGCCAGCGCATGTAAAAGAAGCAGGTCGTCATCCTTTTCATCTTTAAACATCATCCTCTCTTCTTCCTCCTCCTCTCTCATCCACTCAAAAACTACATCTGCCATTGCTAAAACGATATCAACTGAGCTGTCAGCGATGGTAATCTCCATAGAAACAGCGTGGAAACAGTTGTTGGGATCACAGGGGGCGGGGTCTGAATGAGTTCGGCTGCGGCGCTTGAGCTGAAGTATGAATGCCAGAGCCGAAACGAAGTTTGTTCTTGTTCTTACAGCCTGAGGCGCACGAACAAAGTTCGTACTTCTTATGAAGTATGAATTGGCCTTTAGTGTGAGCCTCGTCTCCTCTGGGCCCTGAGTCTGTGTCTTGACTCTCTGCTCCTGGTGCAGACGGCTCCTCTGATGGTGCTTCTTCAACTGGTTTATCTGTACTCAGCCTCCTGTATGTTAGAGTGTGTAAGCGTGTGAGTATGTGTGTGTGTGTGTGTAAGCGTGTGAGTATGTGTGTGTGTGTTTGTGTGTGTGTGTGTTTCTTGTGTTGTTGTATGTTTGGTTGCGTGAGTCATGTGGGCATGTTTTCAATACACTGTAAAGCACTTAAGTTAATTTTTTTTGTATGAACGCTTTATAAATAAAGTTTGAATGATTGGTCGATAAATCATTTGATAGGGACAAGTAAATGTGTGCTAAATGGTTACTCACATTATAGTAAACATATACTACATCATTTATAGTTAAGGCTAATTTGCAATAACAAAACTAATGTTATTGTGGCAATGAAAAGTTGTTAATATTTTATCTGGAGGGTGACAGTACTTGCGCCTGTCATGTTCTATCACAGGTCGACAGGCTCCATCTCGCTCCTCCTCTGGGCCAGAAATAAGTTTCACAGAATGATAACAAGAGCAAGAACAACTGCCGAACACTTCCTCCCAAATGTGACAGCCGAGTGAAACAGAGGCAGCGGAGTCTAATCCGGGCTGACACAGCGGTGCTTAGGCAGATCATAGGCATCTTACATTATATTAACCAGGAGCAAAAGACTTAAGGCAGTAAAGACAGGCGAGGGAGCACTGCAGCTGTAACAGACATACAGTAAGGAAAATGAAATGGCAGAGAATGCGTGATGGATGTGGAAGCCTTGCTCCTATCTCCAGAGTTTCTCCTTATCATTAGTATTAAGCTCTAGGGAGTAAAACATTCCTCCAGGAGCCATGAAAGCTAATCATGCAACTTGATCTTTTTTTTTAAAGAAATGCGTGAAAAAGCACAATAAGAAGATCCCCCTTTGTAACATAATTAGCGGAAAAAATGTAATATTGTTGAAGGGTATTAACACGCCAAGATAGCGTAGGTAGGGCTGCACAATGTGAGAAAAATATCAAATATTTGCAAACTAGCATCGCAGTAACAATATTATAAACATTGTCCAAATGACCGTGGACCACACCTGGACAAAAGAAGGATTAGAGCGACATGATCAAGCCAAATACATCAAGTCCTTGGCAAAACGTTCATGCATATTGCTATTTTTTGTCTGCATCTTTTCTTTCCTAATTTATCCATTACATTTTTATCACTTTCTCTTAAATATTCTGATACTGTCTTCTGTGTACGCTGCTGTTGCAACATTTTCTCATTATAGATGGGTTTTCTTCTCTTATCTCCAATAGGAAGAAACAAAGTAGAATCAGAAGCACTCTTACATATGGACGGTATAAGACTGAGACAGATTGATTGCATTTGTGCGTCATTTGGGAGATTGATTACAACTACAAATCACCTTCTACTACTCATTGGAGACTTACTGTCAAAACATACAGAACAACTATGGCATATAGAGCTGTTGTTTTACTAAATACAACTAACCCATTTGCATATGTTTTTGTGTTAATTCCAACTTAAAATAAATGTCAGCTTGGGGGTGTGTACTCTAAGAGCAACATAATATTTACACAAGGATTCCGATTACGCCTCCACAGCAGAGGCCGTACGCATAAAACGCATTTTTACAGAATTTCATTGTGAGTCACGTCTTTGATAAAGCAGTTGTACCAACACTGTTTTGGATGAAGCTATTTAGATATGGATGAATTACTTTTCCCAGCCGAGAAAAGTACATCTGCAGTAACAATATGTCGAAAAAATCATTTGCACAGAAAAAAAGTAGCATAAATCTGTTCTGCCAAGTATGATTAATATAAAGAATCATTACTTATTAATAATACTATACTGCATTAGTTTTATGTGGCACTTTTCCAGACGGTGGCTTTTACAATTTATTGCATTACCATTATTGTTCCATTTCTGTAACACCGTGCTCACATGATGTTCTAAATTAACGCATTATTAATTATAGTGATGCCTGATTACACACATAACACATAAATATGAGTAAATATAGTTTCTCAAGAATGTACATACCTCACAAATAGTCATGAAAATTGAATTATCGTTCAAAAACATTATAGCTGGAACAATATATTTTAGGGTTCAATATTCATCTTGTGTACGATTTCTTTGCATTGATGGAGAGATTTTTGTTATTTTTTTGTGTAATAAGTTTTGAGCTGTTGTATATACTTCTACGGTAAATAAAAGGTGTTAATGGCTATTTATTTGATGATTCTGTTCGTATAAAACAACTGGGGTTATCCTACTTTAATGTTATTATGTCACTGGCATAAAGTACTTTCAATATAAGCATTTATCTATACTATACTATATTTTTCTGTATCAGTATATTGTGCTTCAAACTGTTGTTACCGTCGAAACATGTCAGGGTAATTACGTCAAGTCTTACCTATTGCCTGATATAGAAGAAACAACAAACATTAAGAGGATGAGATGAATATTCTTAACTCATTTAAACATTGTTACTGTGACAGGCCTATTCACAAGCATCTATGTTGTGTTTATCAAAGCTTAAACTTGTCATGTTTTCCTTTCCAAATAAAGAACACAACGCAGTAACAGACAGCTCATGATTGCATACAAACCACTGTTTCAATCTGTGTCTACAGTGTGCAAAATTGATCCCAGATTGCTTCCTTTCTTCTGCCAACGACTCAAACTGCCCTCATCAGTGTTAAGAGCAGTGGGCCTATACACAGCCCCTGGGGAACACCCACGGTTACCTTGGGCTGATGGAGAGAAAACTTCCTGTTGTTAGCGCACCACAGCCTGGAGAGAAGATGAATAGACAGCGTTTGTGTGGAAGGACCATGTGGGCACAATGACCATGAAACCTTGGCAGTCCAGGGCATATCTCTCTCTAACTGGGTCTCCTCTGAGATCTGCTGCCATTAGCTCAGAGCTGTTATGCTACACTGTGTGGGCAACAAGCAGACTTTCACCTTTATTAGACTTTAGACTTCAGATAGTTTGGACAAAGCTTTCTCTACAAACTGTGAGGGAATAGACCAAATTTGCAGAAGTTTTTCTTGTTTGTTTCTCATTCTTCAACAGCTCCATTCTCACTGCGAACATTATAGGACTAGACTACATTCAAACCAAATCCAAGTGTACAACTACTAACTCTTGTGTAAGATACTGTTTGCAAAACCTTATGTCACGTCAATGCTATCATTTTCATCTTTGCACTGTATTTCCTTGCCCCATCTTTTGAATATATCATTGCAGATATATTTATTATATTGTTAGAATCATAGCATTCATTGAATCAGACCTTAACCAATCAGAAACAATAAAAAAGCGGTTCTTTGTCTATTTTCCCAAAAACCTATAAAAATTGACGTTAAGGCTAATGCTATATTTTGTTTTCATTTAAGAGTTTTTTGTTGTGGGTGCAGGATCTCTCCCACTAGGTTTCTGTTCAGTTTTTTTTGTTTGGTTTCTTTTGTATTTTTTCCCACAAAGGACAGGGGATGCTGTTCCATTTGCTAAATTCATTTGGACATTGTTTACTGCTGCTTTTCTATTATTGGCCAATGACTATTTCACTGTCACAAACTGAGGAAACTACTGTTGTGATGTTGGCGGTTATGAAAATAAATTGAATTGGATTTTACTTGTACATAATGCATGCAGAACTGATTATTTGTTCCCTTTTTGACAAATTTGTTTTAGCTGTTATTATAATTACCACTCTATTAGCTGTTTATAACTAAAAACTATGCTTTTATTTGAAGTTTAAAGTGTCAAATTTCTCTGGTGAATCAATTAAGGTTTCTGTCCAAGTCTGGAAGAAAAAAGATCTCTGAACAAAAACAAGACCAGTGAGTAATGACAAGAAGATGATTTTGCTTCATGGAAACTCTGCATAACTTTTATCTCCTACATTAAGATTCTCATAATTATCAAGTCTTTTCATGTATGTGGGTCTGAAAATGATAAGCGAAAGAGTGTGTCTTCATTTTGAGTCCAATATAAGAATTAATTAAGATTAAGCAGCTTTTGGTGTATTTTGATTATGATGCCATGGTCTAAAAGTGCTTCCTCTTACAATTGACAATATGGATAAAAAACAAAACAACAACAACAATTTTAGTCCTGTGTCTCTTTCAAAATAAAAGGAAAAAATCTCTGACTCTGTTGCACACACAATCTATGTTATAAAAACAAAAAGTAAACATAATAGTATTGCTCTACTGAAGGCCATTAAATCGACACAAACACTCAGTGGGACATTGACGCTCTTTATAAAAATCACACGGAGACTGAAAACCATTTGTGCAATGTAATCTTTCTCCTAAATGTCTTCAAGGTGAACCTTTTCCCAGCGGCGCAGAAACACTAAGCAGAAAGAGGCTGTTATTTAAGTGGAGCAGTCAGCAATACTCTACCGTTTCCTTGATTCAAGTTCGTGGAGTCAGGCTACAGCTAAATAAACGCTGTGTAGTAGTCCAATTTTAAATTGATTTGTGTGTATTTTTGAACATTATCCGCATTTGAGAAGCCTTAGCTTTGTACATCAACCCTGAGAAAGTCCTAACACTTGCAATTTTGCACAGAAAAATGTGAATATAGAAACAGTATAAAAATAAAAGTCCAGGCAGAATCCAAAACTCCTATTATTATTATTTAGTGTTAGGTTTTTTTTTTGTTTTTTTTTTTTTAATTTGTGGGTACGGAGAACAAACTGACCCTGATTCATCAATGTCACCAGTTTGAGATGGACAAAGTTGTATCTTTTATCTTGATGTAATCACTTCATAGTGCAGTACTGCATAATCATTGTATTCCAAAATATACTGCAGCGATACAATGGGGCTGCAACGATTAATGGACTAATCGTGACGACTAGTCGGTTTAAAAAAATAACCATAGTTGTATTGTCATAATCACAATCGTTACCTGGACTATTCACCTTATTCTGCCCCGCCCACTTTTGCCGTTTTTTGCCACAGATACGCACTTTTGTTGTAAACGCACTTCTGTTTGACGAGAACTCCGTTAAAGCTAATGACGAACGAGGGAAAAGTCTCGCCGATAAAATGTTACATAAAGTAGGTTGATTTGTGTAAAATGTTTAATGAACACGAGCAACAACAAGTCAACAACGCAACGATTTCCTGGTCAGTCTGAAAACGGCTTTTTAGTCCATGTAGAACTTATTTTCTGTTGAGCTCGTCTGCTCCGTGTAAACTAATACAACGGACACAAGACGGCGACGCGTACGGTAACTTCCGGAATAAGGTGAATATGGACTCTAAAACACATGCCAAAAGAGGTTTTGTAATAAATGGGAATAAGTAGAAATTGGTTGACTAGTCAAAAACTAATCAAAAAAATGTTAGTTGCAGCCCTGCTTTAAAATGCATATACACTTGGTTAATTGTGTAAATCACAATTAATATTAACACAATTCTGTCTTATAAATGCGCTCCATTATGTACATGTTCTTACCTCGTCCAGGTTGACCACGAAGGTGACGTTGGTCCCCAGGTGTGCGGTGAGTTTGCCGTCTCGGGTGCTTAGCTGGAGTCCTTTGGGAGATCTGTTTGGACACTGCTGTTTTCTGGCCGTATACATTTCTTTAACTCCTTTTGTGCAGTTGTTCAGCACCACTTTACGATACCTGGCAAGAGTAAGAACAGTAAGAACATCAGGTTAACCCCTCAAAGTAATTACTGAAATGTTGGAACGGTTTAAACTAAACTGTAAAGCAACAATGAATAGTAATTATTTTCTCTCTGTACACTCATTTCTTCTATTTATGTTAAAACTATTATAACAAGATAAAAATTAACATTATATTATTGCATGTGCTCGACTGGGAAATGCTTGTTTCACTTAATTCCATTTTATTTATGTTTTGCTGAGTTTTGGCATTTTCTGAATTGAGTTGATGAAGAAAGAAAGCATTTGATGGTTTTACACGTCCATACAGACTTGCTTTATCATAAATTTTAAACTCTAAACTCTTTAAATACTCTCTGCCGTTCCACATTCCCGGGGCTTGGATAAGTTAAACGTGTGTGCGATAAAAGCACATTGAAATCCATGAAAGCGTCTGTGGAGTTGTTTGTTTTGTCGGAACAAGTCTGAGGGAATAAAGTAGATGACAACATGACAACAGGAGCCGTGTCAGAAGCTCAGACAGTTCCTAAAACATAATCACAAATAAAACGCTCCCACCGAGATTTAACTCCACCAGGTGTCTATCCCCGAGGAGCCTGAACAGACCTGCCTCTCATTCCCCTGGGAGCACACAGACTGTTGATGTTACACTGAATATTAGCACAATGTGACCTGAAGGCTTGTTGTTTTTACACACGTTTAAGCTTTGAATATATTACACAGAATATTCATTCATTCATTCATTCATTTACATTTTCTACCGCTTGTTCCCGTTAGGGGTCGCGGGTGACTGGAGCCTATCCCAGTGACTTTGGGCCTTAGGCGGGGTACACCCTGGACAGTGGCCAACTCGTCGCAGCAAACACAGAGACACAGACAAGGACAGACAACCATTCACTCTCACATTCACACACTATGGACAATTTAGAGTTTCCAATTAACCTACACAGTCATGTCTTTGGACGGTGGGAGGAGCCGGAGAACCCGGAGAGAACCCACGGTAACACAGGGAGGACATGCAGACTCCACCCAGAGAGATCGTGTGATGTTAGGGTGGTTCGGAATTCGAAACCACAATATTACACAGAATACTGCAACTCAAATTCAGAAAGTCAAAGTACAGAAAGGCAGATTTAGATATTAGTAATGTATATAAATTCTAGCTTTATGGGTGCAGCATACAGTGAATGAATCCAGGTTGATTTTTTTGAAAACTGAAAAGCTAACTGGCCTAGTCCAATTAAAACAGCTTTTTCAAAATGCATGTAAACCTAGGAAGCATTGAGGTGTTTCGCTTCGAATCTCAAAGATCCCAGTAATTCTGTAAAGACTAGGGGCAGACAAAGAGGCATTCAACAGCCAGGAAAATATTATGTGTCTGAACGTGTAGTCACTTGGAGATGACAAGCTACTGTGGACTAGCACATGTTGTTTTGGCTTTTGTCCGCTACTTTAAAGTGAAAGTAAAAAAAAAAACACTGCAGTTAAATGTCTGAAAATCAAATGCTCAATGTTTTACTGTTCACCAAAAGTGTGGGTGTATGTATGATTATTTTTATTTGCAATTATAGCCATCAGGTTTTGGTATTAATGCTAAATTGTTAGACGTCCCTGAATGTCTCGAGGTCGTAGCTTGAATCTATTTGGGTCTTTTACTTTCTGTTTTGGCAGATAATTTGAATTTGGTTGTTGAGCACACTTGGAGTTCTCTGTGCTTTTGTGTAAATGTAGTGAGTGGTAGGAACACTGACCCATCCAGACCAGAGCAAACTGCCATTGTGTCCTTGAACATAGAGTTTAAAAGAAAGTGTGTTTCTGAGTGTGAATGTGGGACAACCAGTGAAAATGAGGCAATCAAGGAGTGCAGCATTGTGTGTGTTGATTCAAATCCACTGTTCTGATCAAATCAACAAATTATTCTATCAATTGCCTATACAAAACACAAAATACACATTTTTATTTATAATTTATCCTAAGGACATTCAACTTACATTATGTTACCCAAAGGTATCAGTGTGAATATGTATGTCAAGGGTTTCAATTCCTATAAGAACCATAGTCTCTTGCATAAAGCATCTCTAAAGCCAATGAATAAATAATCCGTGAATTCATATTGCAGTTTTAAGTTTACAATAACTGCAAACTATAAGTTTAATTAAGCATTATAAAATATTCAAATTCAAATTTACTTGCATATAAATACTTGCTTTTTTACTATACCCAGTTCTTATCTTCATTTTCTGAAAGCTGGTAGCATAAAACTGTTTATTGGTTGGGGAAATAAATAGGTATAAACTATATAAGTGACCTTAAAGAAACTCTACTTCCTGCGGGCTTTTCCTGCTTCCTTAGTTGAACCATGGCCAGTTAATGAAGATGGTACTACTAATTACTAAGACCTTTTAATATGGAATGAAATTACTTTGATTATGTCGTTATAAGGTAAAGCACACTTGACAGGCTATGTACCTAAGGAAGCCGGTGTAATTTAACCAAAAGTATTTGGGTTAAGATGGGTGAAGATGGACCAAAAGGGTGTCATTAAGGTTTTAGGGAAAATATATTATCATTCAATGTTAAAATCTAGACAGAGATTGTACTTCTAGGCAAACACTAGCAGAGTTCATTCTGGGCCAATCACTAGAAGAACAGTAGCTTTTGGGCTGTGGACAGTTCAATTGGATTTCCTAAAGCCGCTACATAAAATATTGACTGACAGAAATTATCCTCAGTCAATTGCTTGCGAGGAGCAGAGAAAAGCTTGCGAAAAGTAGCAGAAAAGAGGACGACCCGGGACTGAAAAAAAGTGCAGGCATTTTGTCTCAGATAAATGTGTGTTGAATGCCCAGTTTTTGCAGAAAACGTCGATGAATGTGAATATCACTGATGCTACTGGGCTGTTAGCGCTGACCTTATAGACACTGGTGAGGTGAAGAGACAAGACTATAACCTTTTAAATGAAAATGATCCCCGTGCTGTGTTAGATGTTTTAATTGTCAATTTCTCTTTCAAACCATCTTGTATCCAAACTTTTGTGCAAACAGTAATGGTTCAGTGATTAATGCTCGTATACACTCTACGTTTTACAGATATGCATAGAAGTTTCTCTCTGTTGGGTTGTTCTATTCTTCTAAAACTGCTTCGCGTGCCTCCATGTTTGTTTTTCTTGTTGCTCTTTTTTTTTCCATTTCGGTCAGTTCTCTAACTGACATTAAGCGCCCTCTGGTGGTTATTAAACAGAACACAGCTCTAACATTCGTCATGGTTGGAAGTACCAATGCAGTGACGGTAACTACGGTTGGAAAGCACAGATCAGTTTGTGAAATGTACCTCTTCCATTATTGATCTCTGTTCAGACCAGTGCTTACTGTTGTGTCCTTAGGCAAGACACTCCACCAACCCTGCCCAGTGTGAAAGTGACAGGTGTTTAGAGGGGCTGATATGGGCTTCTGTCTGGGCAGCTGTGATACTATCTCCAGGTGTCAAGTGAATTAATAACTTGTTTAGTATCAATTCAGTCTTGGTTTAGGAGGTGTTTGGAAAGTAACACTGCTTTATACCAATTACTATATTTATTCATAATTCTTACACTAATTCAAACATTTTTAATCTCTATAATGGTGGAACAAGTACTCAGTTTTGTAAGTAAAGGTACAGATACAGGAGCCAAAAAAAATCCAAGCAAAAGTAAAAGTACACCATTAAAAAATGACTTTAAGAGTAAAAAGTAAAAGTAAGTTGCACAGTTTTCGAGAAGCGTTAAATTAAATTGTGATCCCTGATTTTTGGTGATCAGAAGCAATTTTACTGGTAGTTTAAAAGCCTAATTTTGTTTGCACAAAGCCAAGACTTTGAACTAAAAAAATGCAAATGTCTCCATAAAATGCTAAACATAAAACCCTCAGGTAATAATACCATTGGAAAAAATAAGTTTACTTTTCAGTCAAGTTCAAAAAGGTACAGATACTTACTTATAACTAAATGTTACTTAAGAACAGTACGTTTACGTTTGTCTCTCTGTGTGTAATGGTTGAATGCTTTTGTACAAATAACATCCCTACACCGCACAATTTAAGATTATTTTGAGAGTTTAACAGTGATAATAAAGCAAAATCGATGCTGTACCCAACCATTCGAACTCCCCTAAGGCAGACGTTTGTTTTCTTTCTCTGACCTAAGACTGAACCCATGACCTTTTGACCTTTCCAAACCAGCCCTCCACACATAAACAGAGCCCTTACCCGGTGCTGTTGAGGTAGTTCTGGCCGTGGCTGCAGCTCCCCGACACGGTGGAGGGGTTGAACCAGAAGGCGGGTCTGCAGTTTCCGTCTCCTCGGCGCTCATATCCATAATCACTATCACACACAAACACAGCAGCACAGATCGATATCAGAGCTCGGGCAAAGGCACATATTGTCAGAGGATCTTATCTGGCTGGGATGGGTCCAGAGCGGCTGTCCCGGGCCCGTCTGTACTATCAGCCGTCATTATTGCGTATCGATTAAGAACACTGATGACACGAGCTCCACGGTGGATATGAGAATGCACCGAGAGAGAGAGAGAGAAGGGGGTGTGAGGAAAGTCTGCACTCAAAATACCAATATTGTGACGGACAGCTTGGCAATATGTGTAATACGATACGAGGCGCTGTAACGGTAAACTCGTAAACATCATTTAATTAGAAGTTGAGTCATATACTGAGCTGTTGCTGAAGTTGCTGATTTGATAAACGTAATGAGCAATTTAGTCATTAAACAATTCCAGGGCATGTTATTATTCACCTTATTCAGCCTCTTTTTGCTTATTTTTGCCTCCAATCTGCACGAGTAATGTACTTTCGGTTTGGCTTGATCTCTCTTCAGTCAAGTGGCAAACGAGGGAAAAGTCTCGACGCTAAAATACTTTATTCACCTTATTCCTGAAGTTGCCTTACGCGCCGCCGTCTTGTTTCCGTTGTATTAGTTTACATGGAGCAGACGAGCTCAACAGAAAATAAGTTCTACACGGACGAAAAAATCGGTGCGTTGTTGACTTGTTGTTGCTCGTGTTCATTAAACATTTTACACAAATCAATCTACTTTATGTAACATTTTAGCGGCGAGACTTTTCCCTCGTTAGTCATTAGCTTTAACGGAGTTCTCGTCAAACAGAAGTGCGTTCATAACAAAAGTGTGTATCTGTGGCAAAAAACTGCAAAAGTGGGCGGGGCAGAATAAGGTGAATAACGTAGATTGATTTGTGGACAATATTCATACACGTTCAACGAGTCACCGATTTCCTGGGAGGCCTGAAAACGGCTTTTTAGTCCGTGTAGAATTTATTTTCAAGCTTGTTTGCTCCATGTGAACTAATACAAAAGAAACAAACATGGCGGCGTCCACGCAACTTACGGATTAAGGTGACGACTACATTAAAAAATATATAAATTCATACACTTTTAGGACACTGAGACATGCAAGTATAGGAATATGGATCACATTGTTGGCCCTGTATTAGGATATGAAATGTCTTGGGGGATACTTTGCAATTAAAATAAGGGTAACATAAGATGAGAACACTACATTGCTCTTCTCTCTGCTCTTTTTCATTCATTTCTACAATTTATTATACAATTTATTAATTATTACAATACAATTTATTAATTATTACAATTAATTTAGTTTAACTCTATGTCACTTATGATGTCTTTTTATATGTCACAAATTAGATTAAATTAAATAAAATACCCCTAGCCCTATTGTGCGTGTTTGATATTTTTGGGTGAAACGGATTACATTTAAAAATACATCTACCACTACGTCAGAATAATTAATACATCACTATATAAACAGCATAATAACATAATAGCACTTGTTTTGAAAAAGGTGTACGGTCATATAATGATGGAACTACAGGGTCTATCTGCATGGAACAAAAACTGGCACAAAGTCTATCATCTATGTTCGAAACAGCTAATTTTACCACATTTTACCTACAATTCTTGCAAGTTGAAAGGACTTTAAGACATTAGTTAATGTTTGTGAATCCATATATCAATTTGGTTAATCATTTGGGGTCTTTCAGTTTAGTTGATTCTTCAAAAAAAAAAAGTAAATCTCCCATGCATATAAGTCCCTGTCATCCATCTGATAATAGTTTAGTTTAATTTAGAAACAGAATAAGATCATCAAACTGCAGAAACAGAACAGGAACAAAGAAACTTCGACTATAGCACTGTTTTTTGCAGCTTAATACTTTTTTTCTTTATTTTTGTCTCCAATGCATTTCCGTATTCTGTAATCATGACTACCTTGGGCTCGGCCACAAAAACAATCAGCTCGTAATTTACATCCCACAAAGCAAGGTAAGCACATGTCCTCTCTCATAACGCCCCTGACAGTGATTTGTCCATTAATTATCGGAGCAGAACAAATAAACAGCTAACGGGCCGTGGCTGACTGCTGCTCGGACGTGCTTTGGTGGAATTAGGCAGCCGTGAACTTTTCATTAACAAGCGTCACTGTGGCACAGAGGTCAATCTGTCCATCACTGTGGGACATGTGGCGGCTCAGTTTAAGCATATAGCAATTAGGCAAAACATTATGACCGCGACATGTGAAGGAACGTCGCACATATTACTTCATCTGCTGTTGTTAAGATTGTTTAGAAGTTCATTTTTGTCCTTACAACTAATTCCTTTTTTTGTTTGTTTGTTTGTTTTTGGTCATTTTGCTCTCTTAACTTGTCTGATGTGCTCTTGAAAATGTTTTATTCTTCCATTAAATCCACTTCAGCCACAGAGTTCTATGGGACATTGTAACTTCAAAAGCCGTTTTCTTAAAATGCATTTTTCTCCCCCAGTGACATACTTAAAGTAGATCCCACACACACCAAACTGTACAATCTTGGACTCAACAAGATTTTGATGAAACGTACAGGAGGATTTTTTGATATCTAATTCGAAAACAGATTTATTTAAGTTTTAAGTAAAAAAAAAAAATAAAAAAATTAGGGTCTAGTCTTGTCTAAAACAAATAGTCTAGTCTAAAACAAATACGAAATCCAAAATCCCCTCTTTAAATTTTTTTGTAACTAAAATGTGTATAAAATGAACCAAGAAATTTTAACCTGGTTCTGTCCATTTTTCAGATTTAAATGTCCCAAATATGTGTATTTTTGGCCATTTTTACACATAAAAATGCCTTATTTCTACATGAAAACATGACACGAGGAAAAAAATTAAATATATTTTTTTCTTACATTTATGTGAGTAAACTACAGGAGAAGTTTCCAATTTAAATTTCCCCTGTAGTGTCTCACCTTAAGCAGGTGTAACTGACTTCATTCTTGTAAATGAGTGAGCATGTTTGTTCTTCCAAAGAGTATATTGTAAAAGCATCACTTTATTATCAGGCCACTGCATGCTATCTGCATCTGATTAAAAAAAGGTATTTTACTGATCGCAAACCCAGGAGAAAGCCATTAAGTCTGTTCTTTGTTGTCAAATATGTGCAACTATACATTAAAGTGCAAATGAGCGCATTCTATGGTTTTCTAATGTTGATTTTATTTGGTTTTGTTGTAAATATCAGTGATAGTTTTACACGTTACAAGTAGAAGTTTGTGACGAAAAGTGGACACATCTGTTGAGAACTAAAGAAAGAAGAGTTGTAAAGCATATTGACATCACACTCAACTCAATTAAACCTTAAAATTGTCACAATTCACACAAACTTGTCTGACTCTTTAAACGTTAATTAGATATCACATGTTTTGTTTTTTGTCAAAGAATAATCGCTGTGACATTAGAGGAGTTTTGAGTGTACAGGTTGCTTGGAAACCGTTATGAAACATCCTGGTGTGATAATGTGAAGGAGTGTGAAGTCAAATTATACATTTTAAAAATTGGCTTAACTGGGATAAAAATGTATATATATATCCTGTGTTTTAGTAAAATGTGTATAGTCCATCCTGACATAGGATTTTTAATGTCAAATAGGCAGGTTTATACACATTTTTTTATAATAGCAAGTTGTATAATATTGTTCTCTGAGACTAAAATTGTGCGTGCTGCATATATGAGGAAACATGAATTGACATTAGAATAAGCCGTCAAGTAATAATTACCAAGCTGTGATCAGCAGCATGAGCAATGGCAGGGCAAGTGCATTAAATTGATTTGCTGGGTTACAGATAATTAGATTGCTCAAAGCTGCCGTCAGTGGAGTTGTTAAATAAAACAGATCTGTTGGAAGGCACAAAATAATGCATGCATAAATACTGTTATAAGAAAAAATATTATTGAAAAAATGTGGAAAGGAACATGCTGAGTGCTGTATGACAAGAACCGTACCTTTAATTAACCGTACCATTTAAAGCAACAGCAGCCTTCTACACGCTGTCTTAATTATTAAATATTAAATCTTTTCAAACTTGTAAGACAGAGCCATGTGAGTCTCTGTATGATGCTTTGGGATGAGAGCTGATTGGCTGAACAGGAATAATGCTTCACTCTTGTGTCTGAAAAAGCAGTTCTAAAGCTGTGCTAGTGGTCAAAAAATGAGAAAATTATGTAACAAAAAGTTAGAGATGAGGTAGAAATGTTTGAATACTTCCTTATTCACTGTTTGAAAATTATACCCTAGCTTTAACATATAGTCTAATCACTTGAGATTGAGAAATTACGTGGGGGAAAAAAGCCTTCCTGATCAGTATCCATAAATTAAACAGTGGGTATAGTATGTTGTTCAATCACACTCTTTAAAAATGCAAAAATTCAAACAGAACAAATTAACATTTCCTTCCTGACCTTTTAATGTTTATATAATCCCTGTTTATTTGGATGGATTTCTTTCTGTTCTGCCATTTCGAGATAAAAAGTACAGGCATTCAGGATTTGCATAGAAATTAAAATATTTACTATCCACACAGCGTCTGAACAGGATCACAAGCTGCAGACAGACACTTAAAGTGATTCAAATTTATCAGATTATTGACAAACACAAGCAAATTAAGTCATTTAACAAGAGACGTGCGCTGCATTTTTAAGAGCTTGATGGGAATGTGATGTTACTAGATGTACCTTCATTAAAGGTCCCATATTCTGCTATTTTCCCCTTTACACAGTCTATTCTAAGGGCTTTGTTGATAACATTTTTGCATTGTGCGATATCCATAACATAACAGTTTCCAAAAAACACCCATTTCTTGGACTGGCCCCCCTCCTTGCAAAAGCAAACGGCTCACTCTGAGATCTGACCCCCCCCGAACAGAGAGCAGGATGCCTCCCCCGCCCAACCTGCGCACCTCCCCCGCCAAACCCGCGCGCCTCCCCCGCCCAACCCATGACATAGCCTGGAGTGGGGATGGTGCGCAGCGTGCTCCGGTAAACAGCGATTCACGGACACTGGAATAAACATTTTATCCGTCATGACGGTGCATCGTGCTGAGTCCTGCGTCCTGGATCTGACCTGGAGTTTAACGTGCATGCAGTACCGCAACGACGGACATGCCGTTTGGTAAATAACAAGCTAACTCTTCTATCTGTTGTAGCTATGTGTAATTACTGTGTAGCAGTAGCATTAGCTATTTTCATTAATATTTAGGTGTACTAGCCAGAGTTGTAGGACTATGGCCACAGAAACGGAGAACGTATGCAGTCGAGAAACTCCGAAGGCAAATGTGTGTATTGTGTCATGAATTAGAGTTGAACACTGGGGTAAAACAGATCATAACTCAGATGTACGTACTCCTCCCATGCGTAACACATCCCTAGTGTCCGCCAAAGCAGAGATTTTCCATTATGCTACGGCTAACAACAACAAGCATGCTAACTACGGTGGCACGATTTTAGGAAAACTATAGAATTGCGAGTATCCTGACCTATATTGCTATTGTGATTAGATTTACGTTTTAAGAAAAGGATTCTATTCAAAGTATGCAATTTAAACATGTCCAGGGGAATTAGCAAAACGACTGAAATAGATTCATGACCTGACAAAGAAGCACATTTATTTCAGAACATGTTTGTGCAAATGCAAACTGCAGGGTTAGTAATAGTTTTTTTGTTTTTGTTTTTTTTAAATGCAGAAAAAGAACACAAATTATGTTACTTCAAAAATTGCAGCCTTTACCATAGTATTAGCTAATTTCGTTCACACTAGTTACTTTCTGGTTCATGGAGGGTACTTTAGAATTAGATGCAAACAGCACACAGTGTTCTCAGGGCTGCTTTATCACATGAAAAAAACAACAACTAAAAAATCAAATCAGGCAAAGCCCATTTAACAGTTTCTAATCTGCCACCTTTTCTGTTTTCGAATACCTTTATTTACCCCAGATGTCCCATTTTGATGCTAATCTCTTTTTAAACATGACATATTATGGATTTAGACATTACAATCTGATGTAATCTAAAACCTAAGGACAGACCACTTTAAAACGGAAAATGTAGGCCTTTTTAGCATGTTGCGCTGTCCTTTTTGTATATTGATATTGGCAAGATAATTACTGTAATCCTTCTGTGCCATTACAGTTTCTGATGTGTAGTGCATTGGATATATCTTGCAATGCCTTTTCATTTCATCAGCTTTGTGCATTCTACATTTATCGGACCTTCTTTTTTTCATCTCCACTCAGCGGGTTCAGTTACAACTGCTGTGAAAAACCTATTAAGAGAAAAATCCATATCGGAGCGCAGCGGTTTGAAGAGTGGCACTTTGTAACTTCAAAACATTAGGATTATTGCTTTGTTTGTTGTGGCCCCGACTTAAACAACAGTCACTTCAGGTTCTGTCCAAACAACAGAGTGAAATGTCAAGGTGCAGTGGGACCATATGTCTCAGTGTTAAGGGAGTTTCAGACTTGGGCCAAAGTTTCTAATAATATCCATTCTAAACCATCATTGAGTTGTGTGTGTTTCACCAGACCACTTGATGATTGAACCTACAACCTGCCTGGAAGAATAGTTTCTGCTGCAAATGGGGGGATGGGACTAATGGAGACCCTTAAATAAACAATAAATAAACATTAAACCCACACTTCTACCACAACTCTATGGTGCAACTGGCCAAGTAAATGTTGGTATTTGATGAAGAGGATAATACTGCAGTTTCTTTGTGAAAATACAAATCTTCAGGTGAAACTAAGGTCGTTTTCACATGTTACTGCACTATGTAGAGCGGCCCCAATGCGCACTAGCTTTAGTTCTGTTTAGTTCTGCATGCATCGCTCTTCGTTCACCCCAAACCATGTGAGAGGCATCAGCTGATCAGCGAACTTTTCTCCAAGTCTAAATATATAAATGTTTGAATGGCCTTGCCCTCTCGAGCCCTCAGGTCAGCAGATCAGCTGCAGCTTGTTGTCCCAAAAACAAAACGCAAGCTTCGTGGGGACCGTGCTTTTTCAGTTGCTGCTCCGCGACTGTGGAATCAGCTGCCTTTAGAGATTAGGCAGGCTCAATCTCTGTCTGTTTTTAAATCACTTCTAAAAACGCACCTTTTTTCTCTAGCTTTTAATACTATGTGATTTTGTTTGTTTTGTGTACGGCACTTTGGCCGACTGTAAAAAGTGCCTTATAAATAAAGTTGGTATGGTATGGTATGGTAAGTTGACGGGCATAAAGAGCCACGTTTAAATGCACTTATCTGATCTTTTTTGTCACCTGTGGCCTCATGCACTGTGAGGACGACGCGCTGGTGGCAAAGAAACACAGGCTTTAACTGCTGCGCACGAAGAAGTGTCTTGCTGATATAAAGTTGATCCAGTTTGCCTCAGACGCAAGTTGCAGAAGCCGCTCTGCAGTGCCCGTTCATGCAAATATACTGTATGTGGTCCATGCGCTTTATTGATCAAATTCAGTAGGTCAGCCCAAGGTCAGCCGATTTCACACCCCACTCACCCCGCACCAGAATACGGGAGCAGCCACTTCGCTCCAGACTGACTGACATGTACCTACTGGTCCAAACACACCGCAATGTACCTACTGGTCCAAACACACCGCACCCGAAGTGAAAAGTCGTATACGTCGACCTAGCTAGTGGCAGCGTGAAAACAACAACCGCAGAAAGACTTATTCCATCATTAGATATCATTTTACAACATTTGAAGGACAGACCGTCTGGTGGGGGCTCAAGAGACGCACTTGAACATATTATTTGCGTTCACCCTGCCTGAGGAACAATACAAAAAGGCCATTTAAATGCATTTTTGTGTGTGTGCTCGGCAGCAGAGGATAAACAGTGAGTTAATGAAGAGCTCCTAAAGCAGACGACTGGGAAACATAATCCTCCTCGACAGATACGAAGAACAGAGCCTATTGTGGAAAAGTAAGCAGCCTCTTACCATTCAAAATCGTGAGCTCTGCAGATGCACGACTCTGCCGACAGAATCCTGGAGTAGTCCTTTCCCAGCATGCAGTAGTTCCCGGGCCGTCGCTTCATGTAGATCTGCTTCTGGCCCATCACGCAAGGTTCTCCCTGTCAGCGAGAGAACAAAAGACTTGGGTTAAGGCTCTGTAGCAGCATTATGGTTACTTTTGGAGGTACACAGAGTTCTTCTGCTGGCACTGAACAGACGTTTGCAGATCTGACTTTAGGGACATGCTGTTTTGTCACTTGTGGACTGAAAATGTGTTAACTATTTTGTTTAGTTTTTACTGACTAAACCAGGAACTAAACAC
The DNA here is from genome assembly GCA_019453435.1 of Rhinogobius similis. Classification (NCBI taxonomy): domain Eukaryota; kingdom Metazoa; phylum Chordata; class Actinopteri; order Gobiiformes; family Gobiidae; genus Rhinogobius; species Rhinogobius similis. The sequence continues at coordinate 13,167,113 of CM033622.1, read as the reverse complement.
TAGACTAAACCAGGACTGGAAAAGAATCAAACCAACATGAGAACTATGTTTTACTTCTTTCTACTGCCTTTCTTAGATGTGTATTATTTTATAAACGTTATATATAGACTAGACTCTTGATTTTCAACCAGTGTGCCGGGGAACACTAGTGTGCCTTGAGGTTTTGCCAGGTGTGCCTTGAAAAACTGTCCAATTTGAGTAAACAGATTCAAAAATGTGGATGTAATCGACTAATTTTCCATTTTGAGGTGTCCTGAGCAACAACAAAACCGTCACTGCTGCCAAATTTAAAGAACCAGATAATTGCACAGACATTATTTGGCTCATGATTTCTTTTTTTTTTTTTTTTTATGTTCCGTGGTATCTTTTGAACCCCAAAAGTGTGCCATAACTCAAAAAAGGTTGAAAAACACTGGACTAGACAACTCAATCTTATAAACAAAGAACATATGTATTTGTAAATCTCTAAAAAATAAAAGTATTTGAGCCTGTTTTTGAAAACCACCAGAGGCCAGGAGTTGAACCACATGACAGCACAGTAACGTTCCATTTACACTGTTCAATAATGTGCCTGGTAATTCCTCTTGCAGCGTTTGAAGTGAAGTGGTCTACAGCATAAGCTTTTGTGTGTTCAGTATGAGTTTTGTTGTTGTACCTGGTTGTGGAGGTGCCAGGTCTGATAATCCTCCTCTGTACACTTTCTGCTGAAGATGGACTTGTAGTCGATCTTAATGAGCTGCCACTCAGAGCGGTGACTGAAGTGACCGAAGAATCTGGAACACAAAGAAATCATGAAGAATAATCAAACTATTCAGCAAATTCACACTCAGTTTGGGATAAAGAATGTGTCATACGTTAGATCTGATGTTATTAGTTTTACAGCTATAAACGAGGACTAGAGGAGACTCTGGAACGCCCTGCCCCTGGCTCTTCGCCAGGCCGATTCAGTGGACACTTTTAAGAAGCAGCTAAAGACACTCTTATTCAAAAAAGCTTTTAGTTGACTGGGTTGTTATTTCTCTGTATTTTATCCTATTTTTATGTGAAGCACTTTGTGATTTTTATCTGTGAAAAGCGCTATACAAATAAAATTTACTTACTTACTTACTTAAATAGAGCATTATTTTATATTTATATTGTATTGCATTGCATTGTATTGTGCAGCACTTACAAAGCAGTTTTTGTTCATGACATGCTATTTAAATATGGACTGAATAAGGGACAATTTTCATTTGTTGTTACCATTTACTGGGACAATTCGTAAACCATTGCATGGCAGAACATCTTCTAATTCTAGCAATTCTAGCAAAAGAGATTATGTAACAACACAGATAATTTAGTATTTTAATGGAAAAAAGGGCAGTTGTAATCATGTATTTTAAAGAGAAAGTTAATTTATACTTTAATATACCTTCCTTTCAACATCGAATGATACATAATAGTTCATTTTATTTCATATAGACTCACGTCATGATCTGGTTCTCGGCTCCGGCCTCCACCAGGACTCCATCCACAAACAGAGGCACAGAGGAGAAGGTGTGCTGTGTCCACTGTCGGCCCTCGTCAAAACTGATCCTGAAAGACACCATTGGCACAAAAAGAGAGCTTAACAGTAGTCATTGTAAAGGGCTACATCACCTTTTTATATCTTTTGGTCTTTGTTTGTTGTTTTTGTTTCTCTCTGGTCGTGTTCTATCCAGTGCTTTTTGTTTAGTGTTATTAAAATGGAAAAAAAATAAAAAAGAACCACAACAACAATATTCAAAACTGGCAATGAATGAGGAGAGGGACACATACATCTTGAAGAGAGCATGAAGTATCCAAGAAGGTAAAAAATAATAATTAAAAAAGCATTCTTTATGGATTGTGTTCACGTTCATGTTACATCACAACATCACATCCAATTAGCAAAAAATATTCAATACAAATGGCGGGCAGCTAAAATGAATATCGTTAAAGTGCAGATTTTTGTTGTAATAAAATTAGTTCTCAGGTCTAGTCATTAAGAGAAATCATCAGACATTCAACATTAAAAACTCTTTCTCTCTCCCTCTCTCGAAACAAAGGCCTGTGTAACCCACGTCTCACATCCAGCACACAGTCAATTAACAGACACCGCCCCCCCGCCTCTTCATTCGTCCAGCCACCGGTGGCGCTCTGATTAAAAATGCCGGCACCCCGAGCCACTTCCTGTCTCACCTCCCTACTCCGGCTTGGACTGTGCTGAACTCGTGGCATGAACGGAACAAAACCGCTTTTAACTACCTGAATCCTTAATCGAAAATCTCCAAACTCACTGGTCAGGTTTTTTTTCCCACCCTGATTTCCTCTACAAGAGGTGGCGAGCAGATAGCCCACGGACCTGGTAGGACCATTCTTTTTTTTTCCCTCCCCGATTGTGGACACCTTAAGTTGGATCATTGGATTTTTTTTTTTTTTTACAAACTGAACTGTGCAAAGGAATACTTTACAAACTGAACTTTAAAAGGGTACTTAGAAACAAAAGTACCTTGGACTCTTTCATTTTGTTTTGAATTATTATTGTTTTTCCTGTTTATTTAAATAATAACTTATTTGATGGTTTAATTATTGTGCCTTATTTATTTACAAGCCTCAAAATATAATTTAATACAATTCTTATTTAACCTTGTGTCTGTTGATTTTCATTCATCACAAGCTCCTATATCGAACCTGGTTTTCTGTTTCAGTCATATGCATCCCATTGCAATAACTCAGTCCTAACCCTAATTTAAGTTAGCGTTACAAGTGGCGAGCTAGCCAGGAGCAATAGGTAGTTAGAAGCGGTTTTGTTCCGTTCATGCCACGAGTTCAGCACAGTCCAAGCCGGAGCAGGGAGGTGAGACAGGAAGTGGCTCGGGGTGCCGGCATTTTTAATCAGAGCGCCACCGGTGGCTGGACGAATGAAGAGGCGGGGGAGGCGGTGTCTGTGTGCTGGATGTGAGATGTGGGTTACACCTGGATAGAGACGTGTTGTAGATGGGCACTGTTCAGTTGTGTAAAAGAAAGGATTAGGCAGACTAGATGTCAGGACTACGTTTATAATATAATAAATAATATTTTTTAACTTATTCACTTACTCTTTGTAATGTGGTGGTTGCATATCTATTTTCACTATGTCTGAAGCACCCGTTGTCTATTCTGTGAAACCCTGGTGCTTTTTTTTTTATATTTATATTTAAAGTGTTTGCATTCGATTTTTCGTCACTTAGTCACTTAGTTCCACTTCAAAGATGCTTACACATGATGTCTGCTGCCTTAAAACATGAAAACCAGAGCTAGATTACAATTTGCAGTGGTCCAAAGTTATTGCTCACTTAACTATTTCATTACGAGCATCCTAATTATTTATCATTTTAACAACTTTCAGAGCAGAGTTTTCCGTTACAGTAAGTGTATAAAACTGGCAACCTTGACTTAGAGCGTGAGTTTAATTGAACACAAAAGACAAATCAGATGCATGAATGCTTATTTTAACGAAAATCGGTTGGATCTGATAGAAAAACATCCACTGCATCACAGACCGACGTAGTTTTGCATCGTAATCGAACAAAGCATGTCAATAGATCGGGTAAAGTTAACCCGAGGATGAAAACAACTGACTGGGAATACTGTATCTTATTTTTTTTACCACAAAAGTGCAGAGGCAGAAGAAAAAAAAAAAAATCTGCAAAAACAGGACAACTTTTCATCAGAGTGGCCTGGCTGTATCGCGGTGACAGCTTATCAACACCGGCGCTGAAGTGAGGACGGCTGGAGCTACCTGAGTGTGACACGGACTGCTGAGGACTGCACTCAACTACCCAACATACACACAGACGGGAGGGAAAGGAAAGAACGTCACACAAAACACTTTCTGTTTCAATTAACAGTAGCGCTGCCAAATATTTCAAAGATAAACAGTGGCGTATTATGCTAAAAAATAAGGTATTACAGTATAATTTGGCAATGTTAAATTAAACCTGTGTAGACAAGAAATTGAGCTGCAGAATGTTTAAAAGTAGTACCATAAATCTGTAATAATAAGGGCATTAATCCAGGAGTGATCCCTGTCTCAAAGATAGACATTTAGAATTGACTGACAGACTACTCTGCAATATTGTCTACAGATTACAATTTGAATAAATGTTGCTACATACTATAAAAGTTCTATGCAGGGCTTAGCTAAAATGGTGTGGACGAGCTGAGCAGGGTTTGGTCGGGTTAGTACCGGGATGGGGGACAGCAGGGAATACAAAGTGCTGTAGCGGGGAAGCAGTGGCTCTAGTGCAGGCATGTCCAAACTCAGGCCCGGGGGCCAAATGCGGCCCTCAGACCAATTTTTCTTGGCCCTTAGGCTTCCTGGTGAACTGGCCCACATTGTCCTGATAAGTACTATTTACAGCACATTTCAGATTTTCTACAATTCCAACCTAAATAACTAACATTTTGGTGCAACACAGACCTGATATTAAGGCACTGATACTGAATGTAGATGTGGTGGCGCTTAAAACATCAGATAAATGCAGCTTTTTTTAACGTTTCGCGATTGATTTGTGGTCTATATTTCAATATGTGGCCCTCGATGGAAAAGGTTTGGACACCCCTGCTCTAGTGCACCAACCATCACCAAGTAAGGAGTGAATGAAAAATATACGTAATTGTAAAGCAACTTTGAGGCTTTATATTTAAGCGGAATGTAAAGCCTCGACGTTGCTTTACAAGTCCTGCTATTTATTCTGTCCATATGCTACACTGTACAATACACCATAACTATGACTATGGACTAACAATCATAGTCATAGTCACTCGTTGTACATAATATAGTATAGTTTTGTTGCTGGAATTTCCCCATTGTACGACAAAGAAATGTTCTGTTATTTTCCCCAGTTTCTGGAAAAGTGCTATATAAAACAAATGCATTATGGTCATTATTAACATGGACTAAAGCAGGCATAACTAAGGACTACAGTGGGCTCAAACTAGGACATACAAGGTAAATGTCATCCAGGATGTTATAGCAATATCGTATTGTGAATATAATAAACCAATAAGCAACATGTCTCAGTTATGTCGTCATTTGAGTTTTGCAAAATAGCGCAGTGTTGGGAAATAACTAAACACATACCAAAAATACATATTCAGGATACTCATTTTGAGTAACTACATTCTGGCACAGTTTATCTAAAATGAAAGGAATACACTGTGTATTTCATCATGCAAATTAGGCTTCAAACTGCTTCAAATACAGCTCTTTTGGTGCGTTCATGTAGAATTTTTTCTTCTCTAATCAGTGATTTAAAAAAATGCATAGCAACAGAGCAACGAACCAAATCTGTTTTAATCCTATGTCATGTTTTTTACACTAAAATATTATGCAACTTATTATATACTGTACTTATATACTTATAGTGAACATATTCTAAGTGTGAAAACGACTACTCATTTTAATGCACATTTTAATTCTGTTCCTACATTTGATCATATTCTTCCCACTTAAATCACGCATCAGTAAAAGCTAGTAATACTACGACTAAAGCTGTAATACACTGTGCGGTCCAAGCTAAAATCCCAGCGAACACAGAGGGCGTTGACCCGCTGCTGTTAGGACAGAGTTGGTGAAGTACTTGACAACTCCACACTCTGGCTGCAGGATGCTCCTCTTTATCTTGCCTCTGCGCCGCTATCGGACCTAAATTGGTCGGGAGACAAAAACCCAGCAGGCCACACTCGACTGGCTCTAAAACTCATTTCAAAATTGTTGCAAAAGCGAGTGGTGAACAGATCTAGTCTCTCATGGATTAGCCGGCGCACGGTTTGGCAGCGGCGAGTGCTCAGTCCTGGAGCCTAATGATAAGTGGCTTGAATGGAAAAAATCTCACTAATTAGATTGACTTTTGAAACAACTCACAAAGTACATCAATACATGGATCAGATGCCATAGAAAGGAAACATACGAAACCAACTGGGGCTATAAAACATATTTCACGACTTACAGCAAGCAGTTATGGGAAATTGTGTGGCTCCATTTAAGCTTCTTGGAGATATTTGCAAGTTAGGAAGGATTCATGTTTAAGGTTTTAACCAAAATGTTCACCCAGACTCATCCTTCTCCCTTGTAACTGTGCTTTGTGTAAAAGTACTCAAAGAAGTATGTCAAGTCAAGAGTAGATTATGCAGTAAAGTGACAAAAACATTACAAAATGGACTTACCACAAGTTCCTGGTCGGTACAGAGGGTTGTTTTACAGCAACAAGGGCCCCGCCTTTGTCCAGGAACCAGACGTTGTGCTCTTCTTCAAAAATCTTCAAAAAAATAAAATAATTCAGTTCAAAATATGCCGTCAAGAAAATCTGTACAAAGAACTTAAATACATACATTATTAAATTTGGTCATTATGTCTTCTTTTAAGGAACAACGAAATATTAAGCATTTTTTCTATTGTTATTAGCCTTTAAACTTCCTCTTGAGTACCTTTATTTACCATCTCATGTTTATCATTGTTGTCTGCAGCCTGGAAAGACACTTACTTGGTGCATCCAGCCTGTAGATGGCGCCAGGCGGTTAGCTATGTTATTTCTTGAAGCGAATGTGCTACTTATAATTATCAAGCTGGTAGCAGTGATTGTGTTTAGACGGAAGAAATGTTCAGCACGAGTCTGCCGATGATTTAAGGATTTAAAACAGCAAAAGTGTTTTTTGGCGCTCGGAGGGGGAGGATTTTTGAATGAACATTCCTCAAAACAGCGTGAATCCAGCTGAATGCTACTTAAAGGTCCCATATTCTGCTCTTTTCCCCTTTACACAGTCTATTCTAAGGGCTTTGTTGATAAAATTTTGCGTTGTGCGATATCCATAACATAACAGTTTCCAAAAAACACCCATTTCTTGGACTGGCCCCCCTCCTTGCAAAAGCAAACGGCTCACTCTGAGATCTGACCCCCCCGAACAGGGAGCAGGCTGCCTCCCCCGCCTAACTCGCGCGCCTCCCCCGCCCAACTCGTGCCGAAGCCTAGAGCGGAGATGGTGCGCATGCGCCGTGTGCTCCGGTAAACAGCGATACACAAACACGGGAATAAACATTTTATCCGTCCTGACGGTGCGTCGTGCGTCCTACGTCCTGGATCTGACCTGGAGTTTGACGTGCTCCAGGACCTCGACGACGGACGTGCCGTTTGGTAAATAACAAGCTAACTCTTCGATCTGTCGTATCCATCGTGTAATTACTGTGTAGCATTAGCATTAGCTGTTTTTATTCTGCGGCTGCGCGCTTCCTGGAGGCGTGGCTTAAACACCATGTCATCCTTGTGAAGCGCGTCATCTTAGTGAGGAGCCCCCGTCTGCCTGTTCAGCCGAGGGGGACGGAAAAGACAGTTCTCTAGCGAAAACATGCGGGAATCAATCAAAAAACCACTTTGGGCACACATACGAGGCACAAATGGCACTATAGGAAGGTTAAAACCTCTGAAAAGTCGATTTTGCATGTTATGGGACCTTTAAGGTATGTTTTTGATGACGGAACATTGATAGAACATGATTAAAAGAAAAAAGTCACTGTAACAGAATATGTGGCCTTTAATATCCACTTGTGTCTTTCTGCTATTAAGACGGAACATTCATGTAACAGGTAAATAAGCATGTAGTTGTTTTTTTTTTCCCCCATTATCTATCTTATTAGAAGAATACACTTTTAATTGTGTGCTATACAGGGATAATGTGGATCATTTTGAATGATAATGCAATCTGATGTGTTCTAACATGAAAATATTGTAACAATGTGATGTTTTGTTGGCAGTTTGTGTGTTCTTGTACGATATGTACATATAATGTATATGTAGCTGCTTTTGTATGTGACACTTTGGTTTTCCTTGAACCGCCACCTTAACGTGGTGGAGGGGTTTGAGTACCCGAATGATCCTGGGAGCTATGTTGTCGGGGGCTTTATGCCCCTGGTAGGGTCACCCATGGCAAACAGGTCCTGGGTGATGGGTCAGACTAAGAGCGGTTCAAAAGCCCTTTATGAACAGTACAACAACAAGGTCGTTTACGTCGCCCGGATCGGCGTTACCGGGGCCCCACCCTGGAGCCAGGCCTGGGGTGGGCGCTCGACGGCGAGCGTCTGGTGGCCGGGCCTTTCCCCACGGGGCCCGGTCGGGCACAGCCCGAAGGAGCGACGTGGGGCCGTCCTCCCGTGGGCCCACCACCTGCGGGAGGATCCATAAGGGGCTGGTGCGAAGTGATCCGGGCAGCAGTCGAAGGCGGGGGCCTCGACGACCGGATCTCCGGATGCAGAAACTGGCTCTAGGGACATGGAATGTCACCTCGCTGGGGGGGAAGGAGCCTGAGCTTGTGCGGGAGGTTGAGCGCTACCGACTAGATATAGTCGGCCTCACCTCCACGCACAGCCTGGGCTCTGGAACCCGTCTCCTCGAGAGGGGCTGGACGCTCCATTTCTCTGGCGCGTTCAAGGGGAGAGGCGGCGGGCTGGTGTGGGCTTGCTCATAGCCCCACAGCTCAGCCGTCACGTGTTGGAGTTTACCCGGTGAACGAGAGGTCGCGTCCCTCCGCCTTCGGGTGGGGGACAGGTCTCTCACCGTTGTGTCGGCCTACGGGCCGAGCAGCGGTGCAGAGTACCAGACCTTCTTGGAGTCCCTGGGAGGGGTACTGGACAGTGCACCGCCCGGGGACTCCGTTGTTCTACTGGGGGACTTCAACGCCCACGTGGGCAACGACAGTGACACCTGGAGAGGGGTAATCGGGAGGAACGGCCCCCCCGATCTGAACCCGAGTGGTGTTCAGTTATTGGACTTCTGTGCTAGTCACAGTTTGTCCATAACGAACACCATGTTCAAGCACAAGGGTGTCCATCAGTGCACGTGGCACCAGGACACCCTAGGCCGGAGGTCGATGATCGACTTTGTTGTCGTGTCATCTGACCTTCGGCCGCGTGTCTTGGACACTTTCGGGTGAAGAGAGGGGCGGAGCTGTCAACCGATCACCACCTGGTGGTGAGTTGGATCCGCTGGCGGGGGAGGAAGCCGGACAGACTTGGCAGGCCCAAGCGCATTGTGAGGGTCTGTTGGGAACGTCTGGCAGAGCCCTCTGTCGGCAGGGTCTTCAACTCACACCTCCGGGAGAACTTCTCCCAGATCCCGGGGGAGGCTGGAGACATGGAGTCCGAGTGGACCATGTTCTCCACCTCCATTGTCGATGCGGCAGCTCGTAGCTGTGGTCGCAAGGTCTCTGGTGCCTGTCGCGGCGGCAATCCCCGAACCCGGTGGTGGACACCGGAAGTAAGGGATGCCGTCAGGCTGAAGAAGGAGTCCTATCGGGCCTTGCTGGCTTGTGGGACTCCTGAAGCAGCTGACAGGTACCGGCAGGCCAAGCGTACTGCAGCCCGTGCGGTTGCAGAGGCAAAAACTCGGGATTGGGAGGAGTTCGGGGAGGCCATGGAGGAGGACTATCGGTTGGCCTCAAAGAAATTCTGGCAAACCGTCCGACGCCTCAGGAGGGGGAAGCAGTGCTTCACCAACACCGTTTACGGTGCGGGTGGAGAGCTGCTGACCTGGACTGGGGATGTTGTCGGACGGTGGAAGGAATACTTTGAGGATCTCCTCAATCCCACTGTCACGTCTTCCGAGGAGGAAGCAGAGGCTGAGATCTTGGCGGTGGACTCATCCATCACCCTGGCTGAAGTCACTGAGGTGGTAGGCAAGCTCCTTGGTGGCAAGGCTCCGGGGGTGGATGAGATCCGTCCCGAGTATCTTAAGTCTCTGGATGTTGTGGGACTGTCTTGGCTGACACGTCTCTGCAACATCGCGTGGCGGTCGGGGACAGTGCCTCTGGACTGGCAGACCGGGGTGGTGGTCCCTCTGTATAAGAAGGGGGACCGGAGGGTGTGTTCCAACCACAGGGGGATCACACTCCTCAGCCTCCCCGGTAAGGTCTATTCCAGAGTACTGGAGAGGAGAATCCGACCGATAGTCGAACCTCGGATTCAGGAGGAGCAGTGTGGTTTTCGTCCCGGTCGCAGAACACTGGACCAGCTCTATACTCTCCATCGGGTGCTTGAGGGTTCATGGGAGTTTGCCCAACCAGTCCACATGTGTTTTGTGGATCTGGAGAAGGCATTCGACCGTGTGCCCCGGGGCGCCTTGTGGGGAGTGCTCCGGGAGTATGGGGTCCGGGGCCCTTTGCTAAGGGCTGTCCGGTCCCTGTATGACCGGAGCAGGAGCTGTGTTCGCATTGCCGGCAGTAAGTCAGACCTGTTCCCAGTGCATGTTGGACTCCGCCAGGGCTGCCCTTTGTCACCGGTTCTGTTCATAATTTTTATGGACAGAATTTCTAGGCGCAGTCAGAGCGTGGAGGGCGTCTGGTTTGGGGACCACAGGATCTCATCTCTGCTGTTCGCGGATGATGTCGTCCTGATGGCTTCTTCAAGCCAGGACCTGCAGCATGCACTGGGACGGTTTGCAGCCGAGTGTGAAGCAGCTGGGATGAGGATCAGCACCTCCAAATCCGAGGCCATGGTTCTCGACCGGAAAAAGGTGGATTGCCCTCTCCGGGTGGGTGGAGAGTCCTTGCCTCAAGTGGAGGAGTTCAAGTATCTCGGGGTCTTGTTCACGAGTGAGGGAAGGATGGAGCGTGAGATTGACAGGCGGATCGGTGCAGCGTCTGCAGTGATGCGGGCGCTGTATCGGACCGTTGTGGTGAAGAGAGAGCTGAGTCGAAAGACAAAGCTCTCGATTTACCGGTCAATCTACGTTCCTATCCTCACCTATGGTCATGAGCTTTGGGTAATGACCGAAAGGACAAGATCGCGGATACAAGCGGTCGAAATGAGCTTTCTCCGTCGGGTGGCTGGGCGCTCCCTTAGAGATAGGGTGAGGAGCTCAGTCACACGGGAGGAGCTCGGAGTAGAGCCGCTGCTCCTCCACGTCGAGAGGAGCCAGTTGAGGTGGCTCGGGCATCTGCTCCGGAGCCTCCTGGACGCCTCCCTCGGGAGGTGTTCTGGGCATGTCCCACCGGGAGGCGGCCCCGGGGAAGACCCAGGACACGCTGGAGGGACTACGTCTCTCGGCTGGCCTGGGAACGCCTCGGGATCCCCCCGGAGGAGCTGGAGGAAGTGTCTGGGGTGAGGGAAGTCTGGGAGTCCCTGCTCAGACTGCTGCCCCCGCGACCCGGCCCCGGATAAGCGGAAGAAAATGGATGGATGGATGGATGGACTTTGGTTTTCCTGGTGAAGATTTGTGGATGTTCTATTCGTCCGTTACTGAAATGTTAGAACATTTGATTTTGTGTGTTTTATATTGCTGTCATTTTGCTTTAGTTGGGCATAAATTATGGCCTACAGGAGCCCTTTTTTCCAGAAATTAAACAACAAGAAGTGTGTTTCCTTCCTTCCTTCACTAGAACGCTACAATATATCAATGAATTAATAGCAAATGTGTGTGTTCTAAATCTAAACATTGTAAATAATATACATTCCCTTTGGATTTGTATTAAAAAGCAAACTTATTCTCAACAACTGCAAATGAACAGCTTTCATCAGTGAAAGGTCTCAATATCAGATTGTAAATATTTAAGTCAAACACATAACACAAACTGCAGAAGTTGTGTGTCAAAGATTAGTGCATTGACTTGTGCATCATTTTGTGCTTTGAGGCAATTATGCTCTGTTTATGTTGAGTTTTCATCCAATCATATTATCTCCATAACCTATGCACCCACCATGGTTGACCTGGCAACACAGCTCTCCTTCTCTTATACGACTCTGCTATGCTTACAGACTCTATGATGCTGGATATTTTTAGATTGCACAATATTCTGTTGGAATGTAGTGTTTAATTGAGATGAAGTGAAAGGATGTGGGTGTGAAAACAGGACTTTTCTGAAAACCTGAGACTCAAATGCAGGACAATACACGTGCAAGATTCAATTGAAATACGATTTTGAGTAAACTTACGATGAAGAAACACCACTGTTGGTTAAAAGTTCATTAAAGTTGATTTTGCAGAATATGTGCTCTTTAAAATGCAGATGCAGAAACAAAAAAAAAATAAAAATGTGGATATTACCTTTAAAAAGTCCCATATACATTATTGATACAGATAAGACAGACGCTGTTGGACCACAATAAAGTTTCCCAGGTGTGAAATGATTCCTTGCACTGTGTCTGCGGCTGTCCTGTCACACTGGTGGAGACTGCAGTACTGCACATATGTAAATGACTTAGTCCCAGAGTGCGTCTCACCTGTCTCCAGCTGTTCCCCGCATCTGAAGAAATGAACATGCCCACGTTGTTGTAGGACAGCTCTGGGCCAATGTTACCTGAAGGGCAAGAATAAACAACATGAAACATTAAAAACAAGCCACAAACAAACTCAACCACCCTGTATGTCTTTTTGTGAGTAGAAAATACTGTTATATAAAGATGCAGAGTCCAACAATTCATGTCACCGTGCCCTGTTATCAAAACGGTGAGGTCTGGTCTTTCAAAATCACTTCAGAAGCATGTTCTGGTATGAGAAAATTGAATTATGTATATATCTTTTCTCCATGTATGAGTTTGAGTGATAGGAAATTAAAAATAGAATCAGAAAACAAGACTAAACTGTTGATCAAAGTCCTTAAATGTTGCCCAAGAGGAGGTTGAGATGGATATTTATAAACGATATTTTAAGGTGGAACATATAAAATGCCAATCTTGACATCTCAAAATTTAAGACGCAAGGATAATGGGTACCACTTTATAATAACTACACCTTATTTAGCCTTAATAAACCATGAACAAAGACTTAATTCATACTGAATAAAGAGTTTATTAAGCATGATTCAGGCTTAGTAACTATTTAATTAAGGTTAGGGTTAGGTTTGGGGTCAGGAATTATGGTTAGAGTATTTGTTACGTAGTTACTAAGCCTGAATCATTCTTAATTAACTCTTTGTTCACTAGGAATTAAGTCTTTTTTCATGCTTCACTAAGGCAGGAATAAGTGTAGTTAGTAAAGTGTTACCGGATAATGCACTGGAGGAAAAAAATAACAGCCTTTCATGTTCACAAAACAATTCAGGTCCATCCCCAAAAATCTGTTTGTCTTCTGCAAAATAAAAGCTTTACCGAGGATTGTTGTTGCCTGAGTCATCCTTCCGTACATCCCACAGCATTTAAATAATATATGAAGTTATTTGGATGCCAAGGTTACATCGCTAAGCTAACACAGCGTGACAAGGCGATGGACGCTGTGAAAGTTTGCTTTGTCTGAGTCTGTATCTTTGAACGTGGCTTCTTCCTTGGATCTCTCGTGGCGCTCTTGGCCGGTGCGCAACACAAATAAACCCGTGTTTGATCCTTCTGTCTTTTGTCACGTCGTCCATCGTGTTGTTATTTCGGGGCCAGCTGACGTGTTGGAAACAATGACTAAAGCGAATCGCGGAGCCGACACGCAAACTTCAGTGTTTATTCAACAACCTGCCACACCAAAGAATCGGCGCATCTGAAGACACGCATTCAAAGTTTACTGACGCTGTTGTGGTGCAAACATTGTCTATTGGTCCTTTTTTTTTTCCTTTAGAGAAAGCTGAAGATAGTTTTGAAGAATCAATCTTACTTGGGTGTCTTCCAGCTGGTTGGCAAATCCTTATTCCCATTATTTATTGAAGCTGTATTATTTGGAAACACCAGTATAACAAATTATTTTAGGCGCCTCTTGAAGATGATCGGATAAATGGTGATTTATATTAAATGCAGTTTATACTTTTTGAAACATTGTGTTATTTGTTTGGTCTTACATAAAAGTAGGGATGGACAACACTGACAAAAATGTATATGATCTATGCATACAGTATATGCTTTTTTTTCACAATTCTGATTATCATAATCAGACAATATTATGGTAATTAATCATAAATGTGCTCAAATCTGGCAGTAAATGTCTTGGTAGAGAGTAAAATTAACCATTAAAGGGTAAAAATATCACCGTCGGCTTGTATGAAAGATTACACACCAAGAGTGAATTTTCATTTTATATCAGCTCTTTGAAACAACTTTTTATTATAGACAAAACAAAAAAAGGTTCAACATTTATGGAACGTTCTTATGAAAGTACCATGTTGTAATTAGGTGACGTGCAGTACAAAGGACCAGGACTTAGGTAGAAGTTATAAAAGGCCTTTACTGATCGATCAGGGTGACTCACGGTCCTTCATTCGCTCCTCACAAAGGTTGAACAAAAGGAACAGGCCAGATATACCTTCATGTAAATTAGGTAAAAAGTAGGCGTGCATAATGAGTACTAAGTACAGAACTTGGGTTTCTATGAACATAACAGTACAAAGACACATAAATCAAAACATAAATCAGGAGGCCCTTGCTTGCAATAGTTGGACGTAGATGGGTGTGGGGAGCTTTAAGAAAATAATGGAATGTCTGAGGACGACACCATATGTGAAGCCAGACATGGATGACCTTTGCTCCCGAAGAAGAGCGTTTTCCCTCTGTGGTCTAAAACATGCTTACACATGTCATCAATAGGACAAACTTGCCTCTGCCCCCCATTTGTGAGTCTGACATCATCTTCGGGAGAAACAAAGCAAAAAAAAAAATCAATAATAACTGGCTTTTATAACGCGACTAACTACACTTTTGTCATAAATAATTTGAGAAAAAGAAGAAAATACAGTAGTTCCACAAGCTTAAGCACGGGGCTTTAACAACCACCCTGCAACGATCCCGAATACTTCAGTGCAAATGTTCCCATAGAGGCCTGGTTTGTCAGCAGCTTTAGAGCGAATAACCATTACGTGTTAAGACCTGCCCGCGCTGCAGATCTGAGGAGATTTAGCCGGCCGTGGAGTCTATGGTCTCACCTGTGGCAACGATAATCCCGGGCGCCGAGCTCTTGGTGGTGATCGCTCCGGACAAGTAGGGGTTTTCTGACATCTGCAGCTGAAGATGGAGCGAGCAGAACGGCTGCGAGAGGGAAGAGAAAAACAGGACTTTATCTTCTGACATTTTGGCCTCAGAGTTTCTGTGAGTGTCCATTACAGAGAAGTTTGAGTCTAGACACAACACGGCGACTTTTTGACCTTTTTGAGGGGATGTTACAAAAATGGTCTACGTTATCAGTTACAATATTGGTTATTGTTGTAATCATTCAGTTCTTTGTGGTTGTCAATTAATAAAGGACATGTTATGCAGTACTCTTATTGGTCTGTGCTTTGAAAATATCAAATTTTAGAATGAAAACTAGGACCAAAAATACTTAAAACCTTAAAAAACAGCACTTGAGACCTTCAGGGTTCTGCCTTTGAAGTCACAATTGTGGGAAAATTTAAACGTGGTGTTGTCTGAAGCTCAGAGCAAGTAAATACGGCTGATGAAACAAGCATAAATGAAGAAAAAATACTAATCTAGCTTTGTTTTTGATGAGAGAACAGTGTTATTAAAAGCTCAAAAAAGTCAAATTTGTGTATGTATTCTATAAAAAACAGCATGTTTTCTATTGAAATGTGATTAAATTAAGAAATAAATGGGTTATTTCATGGAGAAGTTCACATTAGACACTAAATATTTTTGTTCCATAGTTTCTAACCAATTCCATTTTTTTCATGGACTTATTTAAAATTTCATGTGAGCATAATATTTTAAATTATTCATAGCTCTAGGTTTTGAAACATACGGAAACAGATGCTAAGTAATCATAAAATATATCCCATTCTACATTCTATGTATGAAAAGCACTTTATAAATAAAGTTTGATTTGATTTTAGTTTGATATTGAATTGAATGCATCACTAATTGGTGATGATTTCAGTTCCTTTTTGGTCTTTTTTTATGTATGCAATAACATTTGACATGTGACCTTGACTTGTTTTATTAGCTGGGACTTTAACAATATGTTTAGTCTGATCTTATTCTATCCAGTGGCATCATTCAGAACATAACAAATCTCTGTAATCTAATTGTTTTAAATGAATTCTTCCTCCTGCTGTGCGTCGTGCTGTGCTCCCAGGCAACGGCAGAGGAGCTCAATCTTTATTTGAAAATGATGGGGTCAGAACAAAAGGCTTCCAACAAAAACAAAAACATAAAAAAAGATGTTAAATTAATGAGACTTCCAAAGAGTAGCAACCGCGCCATCGTAAATTCTGCTAATTGCATTTAATCTGTCATTAAAACAAAAGACAGAGCCGATTTACATTAGAGTGTGACGGCGTGTCTCGGGGGCACCGCAGACAACAGCAGACGATCGGATTTGTGCAGGGAGCAGAGACGAGCGAGCACCGCTTTGATGGCGACGGCAGACAGCGTGTCACTGTGTAAGGACATCGAGACCGGCAGCGGGACTGAACGGGCTCATCAAAAAGAATCTGCAGCAGTAATTAAATTGTCAGGAGAATCTGAACCTGCGGGTGGCGCTCCAGGGGTCAGCGTTCACCTCTTAAACAGCGTGAACAGCTCTTAATGTGCGAAGTAGGGTTCATGATAACAGCCGGAGCGTGCTGGGGAGGCAGGGAGGCGCGGTAATGAGCAGGAAGCAGCGGAGACAAATGCACTTGGACCTGTCTTCACAGCGACACACCTGCACACTATTTGAACACAAGCTGATCCGGTTTTTACGGGTGAATGATGTGGATTTGATCGCGAGAGCTGAAGCAAAAGCCTCATTTACGGTGCTTTTTCTGCCAACATACTCTCCCCACCACAGTTTGAAAATTTACCCGAAGTTGAAATGTGATTCATCTTATGATTAAACTGGCTTTCATCATACCTTTCTTTCTTTCATTATCATTTCCGTTGACAAATGAGACAGCATTTATTAAAAAAAGGTATATTATGCATTACTTGATATTAACCTTTAAAGACCCTGTACCTGATTTTTACTGTTTTGAATCGTGAAAAACAGAACTAGTTTATTTTAAAGTCTTTACACCCGTCACATGCATCGCTCACTTAAAGTGCGTATGACGGGTTTTTATAATTTTCTAATTTTGACTTTATTCAGTGTGTTAATACTTTGTGTAAATACAAATTATAGTTTTGCACCAATCAGGTCGTTATTTGTGGAGAAAAGTCGAAAAATCTGTTGAAAATTACAGGAAGTAAACAAACTGATGACATCACGCTGGGGAGACGAAGGTTATGCCTAATTTACACAAAATAAACAACCTTTTTGACCCTTTAAACATTGATTCAACAAAATAAAGGTGTTCGTATGTGTTTCTCTTTGTCAAATGAACACAATCTTTGACATTAGCTGAGTTTTGGCCAATGTACAGTGTGGTTGCTATGGTAATTTCCTAGTGTGATGTCATACTTTACAACCAGGAAGTGAAATTAAAACCCTAAAAAATAGCTAAACTGGGGTAAAATTTGTGAAGATTCTTGCAGAAATTCAAATATATTTATCTTAACTGCATTTTAGTTAAATGAGTAGTTCAACCTGTCAGAGGCACTTTAACTAATGCAGTCCCAGCATCCTAAATATTCACCGCATTTCATAAGCACTTTGCACAAGTTTCTGAGCTTTGAGCTTTGAGTTTGCCATCCCGCATAATGCTAACAAACATTAGCATGCTAACAGCGCATTTCCTGCTTCGCTATATAAGATTTTACTACAGTGTATGCAAAAAATTGGGTACATGAACTAGTTCGGTTTTCCCAACAGTAAAACTCCGCCCCTTTGCTTTGGCGTCTCATGTTTTAAAACTTTTAATAATGTGTGTATTGAAGCACACATGACTTTCTAGTTCCCTCTTCAGGATTTGGTGTTAACAGTAAATGTAATGGCAGCAGAGAGAATTAACACGGGGGGGAAACAAAAAACAAAAACAAACTGAAGCTAGCTTGCGACACAAGTATGCAATTATAATGAATGCAATTTGAGATTGCCAGAATATGGAGATGATTTATAGACTTAAAAACAGCACAGGAGAGCTCTGGATTTCTGCCTATGATGTCACAAAACTGGGACATTTGAAACAAAGTGTTTTCTGAGCTGAACTCGTAAACCCGATGGGTGAAACGAGCGTGAATGAAGCTAAGTACAACTCCTAGTATGTGTTTGATGAGGGAACAA
Source organism: Rhinogobius similis (assembly GCA_019453435.1). NCBI lineage: Eukaryota > Metazoa > Chordata > Actinopteri > Gobiiformes > Gobiidae > Rhinogobius > Rhinogobius similis. The sequence goes on along the minus strand of CM033622.1, from coordinate 13,149,036 downwards.
TGTTATAACAAGTTCAAACTTATAAATTAGACCTTAGAAAATGGAGTGTCTTGCCTAAGGACACAACATTTGTAGTAACCCTATGTATCAGACTGATTCTGACAAGGCAACAAAGGTCTGTACCGACTGAGTTTACTGTAAGTATCAAGAGCTGGAAATAATAAATAGCTTTGTCTTGTTTTCTCTTCTTGCCATAAACCAAATAAATAAAACGTGAGCAATTAAAAATATTATTTGCTGAAAGGTGATACAAAAGGTGCAGAACACGTCCAATTTCACACTCATCAAATCGTCTGTCTATTATTTTCTTGGCACATGAGCTTGATTGAGTCAGTTTTGGCAAGACACTGAAATGAAGTTAGAGACTTTTCAGCAAAAAAATCCCCAGAACATCAATCATTCCTCCTACATCACAGAGATGATTATTAATATTGCATGCACACAAATGTGGCTCCGGGCTATGTCTGGGCACAAAGCTTAGTTTTGTTTTGATTTGTTTAACCAAAGTCTGACCATTGAGTAAAGTACAAAATACTAATTACCACAATTTTATTAGGATGTAAGAGGAAAACAAAAGTGCCAAGCGTCCAGATCCATTGTACAACACAATATTAAAAAGTGAAATACGGAATCATAGACCTTCATAAACAGCTCGTTGCTCAAACTTGACCGACGCTTCTGGAGTTACATAAAGTTGATCACTGAACAACAAATACGAATGGTGAAGCCAATACCCATATTAAAGTATATACAATATTTATTTTATGATATTTATGTTGATTTCCTGGTCTCCTCATCAGTAACAGCTAAAAGAGGATTTTTAGTGTCAATGAGATTCTCACCTGAAGCTCACCGGCAGAAATCTCAAGTCAAAGTTGGTTAACCTTTAGCTCAGATACCAGTTTTACATGATCATTTTTATCTAAAATAATACACCAAAACTATGACTTTTAACTTGGCTTTGACCCAAATGTGATGGCTAAAACCCTCTGGATTATTCATAACAATGGCTGTTGTTGTTGTGAAAAAAATACAGAGGTCGAGTTCTGGATTCTCTCAAATCTTGCCCGACTAGTCAAGTTGCTAGGTAACCAAAAGCGTGAGCATCAAACGCTGTTTCTGCCAGTTTATCTACGTGTGCAACAACCCGATCATCTACTGAAAATTCTGCGTGACGACACAACCCTAATCTTTATTAGTAAATCATCTAAAGTAGTGGAAGATCTCTGTGCTACAAAGCCAAACATTTGTTGTAAAATGGAACAAAATCAAGGGCCCTAAGACACTGTAGAGGTAATCTACCTCCATAATTAGCTAATTTCTGGAACTGTATATATGCAGAAAGATAAACAAAGTTGCAAAATCACTCACCAGTATGCAGTGGATGTCATTCCCCTCCAGGTCAGAGGAGGGCGCCTGCAGCAGCCTCCAGTCTCGGCCTTTATTGTATGTGATGTACGTCTTCACCTGGTTGTCCTGCCTCTTGTTTGCGATCAGCATACCTTTTATACCAGACACCTGTTCAGCACAAACACACAAGTTTATTTAGAATTCTCATAAAAAAATAACAAATACGCTCCAAAAATGACTTGAATGAGTCATATTATGCTAGCTTGTTTTGACTAGATGTCCTTCCTTGCAGAATCTATTTCATTCAACATGATGTTAAGTGCTAAAAGGGGCACTATTTCATTTTTTGGTGGAGGGTCTGAAAACTTCTGTTCTGCATTGAGATGTTATTGTTTTGCCTGAAATGTTCCCTAAAATGGCATAAATAATAGCACTTAACACGAGATCTCAGCACTCAGAGGAAGATTGCAAGTGAGTAGTCAAAACTGTCATGTATGAAAAACTCAAAAAATAATCTTTTAAATAAATTATTAGAAGACCAAAGGAACATCATTGGACCAGAAAATAGATATACTCTGGAACATTACAGGCAAAGCACTGACATTTTCCTGATACAAGACGGTGACTGACCCTCTAGACACTTCAATAGTGCATGATGGTGTCAAAAAACTGCAAGTGCACCTTCAACTGTGCTACAATAATAAAACACACTAAAATAAAACAATTCAAAACTCTTTAGAACAGAAGAAAACAAATTAATACAATAAAATCAACTACTCAAACGGTCTCGAAGTGAACAAGTGCTTTTTAAGAAGATGAGCGAAAATGTGCAAAGGCAGCCTGTTCCAAAAGGCTGTTGTTGTATTGGGAGGAATTCAAAATCGTACAACGTTAAATGTCTCACTTTTCACAATCTTTACACCGAGAATACAAACTGTTTTAAACTTTTGCCACTAACACAGCAATAATTGGTAAGTTAGTTTGTTTTTTTCTTCTACTAAAGCCCTCAATATGTCAAATTTGAATGGCTTATTTTTAGTCTGAGAATGTGATGTTGAGCGTAACACTTTCTCTTTTATAAAACCACACATATGCATAGTACCCCTTCACTATGCAGCTCACACCTTGTCTACCTTATCACTCCATCAGTCCTGCACTTCTTCTCGCTGCTATCTGTAATTACATCCTAATATGTCAAAGCCTCCCTGAAAGTACCACATGATCAGGGTCTAACGTGTGCTCAAGGCTTCATTCTGGCAGTGAACCTCGATCTTACCAATAGACACATCCCTCTGCTCAAAATGTCCTCCTAGTTTTCCTCCCTGGGATTAAACATATCCCTCAGCGCGCCACTAAAATGTGATCTGCGACAGAGACGGAGGCACAGTCTCCGCAGCTCGGTATCGCCGGGGTCTGTAGTTTTGTGCGCTTCTCTTCCCATACGACCACATCTGTGTAAGTGGCACTAATAGGCAGCACATTTGACATTGTCATTGAAACGTGGAGCCCGGGACGGATGCTGCTAACGAGGTCCTCCTGTCCCTGTCTAACCTGAACTGTCAATCACACACGTAATTATTTATCGGTGCCACCTCCACATCACATGTAGACTGCAGACTTATACCACAGGGGTGTGTGCAAGCAGGAAAAACATCACAACAGAGTTTTAGTCAGAGTCCATCACTCCAGTAAACGCAAACATATTTCTCGAGTTGTATAGGAAGCATAGAGTCCGTCTCTATCCAGGTGCAGAGAAATAAAAAGTGTCTTGTCACAATACAGTACAATTAGTTTGTACAATGTGTCGGTCTTCTAGTGCTTTTTGAAGGTGGTACATATTATATTTGTGAAGTTAACTTTGTTCGAATGTTCAAATCAATCAAGGCTTAAAAGAACACATATTACGCATTACTTGAATTGTTCTTGTTGTCTTCAGAGCCTCTGCTTTGGCATCCCATGTTTTTAAAAAATGCATTTCATATGCAATAATGCAGGCTTTTAGTAGTCAGGCGTTTCTTATGTCAGGAATTGAGTTAGAGCTTCATCTGTAGACTGTAGTGGGAATTATAAAAGGTATTTTAAAAATCTAGCTTGCCCATGACGTGGAAATGCAGGCTTGCCGTTGTATTGTACACAGCATGATGACAGAAATACTTGGTGATGATTTATGGACTTAAAACAGTGGAGGAGATTTTAGAGCTCTACCTGTGATGTCACAAAAGGGCTGAGAGAGAGGACATTCTGAAAAGGATTTATCAAACAAGCACGAATGAATTTAACTCCAGGTATGTTTTTAATGAGGGAACAATGTGCCCAAAAAAGTGAATTTCGCATAATGCACTATGTGTTCTTTAAGGTAACCCAAGTTGGTTGTGTGTGCATTGATTTATTTTTATTAACCTTTATTTAACCAAGTAAGAACCCGTTGAGATCGAAACCTCTTTTTCAAGGATGACCTGAGTCCTTCTCTCAGTCTGAGTCATCTGTCCTAGTACAACAGATGACATAGGGCTGACTGACAGGAAAGTGGCTGCCATTCTGGGCTTCAATGACCTCTCTGACTACCATCAATCATTTTACGGTAATTTACTTACACCAAAGATGGGTAAAATGTCTCACCCAATGACGCATACAATGAGTACATGAATAAAACTGCCAAAAGTTGGGTATTTGTGCGTCTACATCTCTTACAAGTAGTTATTTTTAGGTTGTGTTGTATTTGTTTCAGTTGGCAGAACTGGAAAGCAGGGAAATGTTTAAGTCATTTGTTCATGTTCAGGAAAAGAATCTGAATTAGACAAAAGCTTTGCCGTTGTCAGTGAACAAAATTCATAAACTAGAGGCGTGCTTCAGCAGCATGGTGCAACATAAAACAAATAGTGCACCATAAAACGATGCAATATCACCTCGGCATCCACACTCTCAGTGCCATCTTTCTCTAAAACCAAAGGGGGCTGCAGATACTGAAATCTACTGCAGTAACCTCGGCTTGGACTGACTTGACAGACTGACATACGCAACGATCTCTTTAGACTCAGGAGCTAACCACTCTGCTAGCCACTGTGCTCTCACTTCTATGTCTTCTAGTTCTGGAAGACATATTTTACTCCATACAATACACAAAAGTGAGACTGAATAACATTGCCTGTACGTTTTGTTAGTCGAGAACCACAAACCTTCCAGGGACAGACAATTTTATCCAACCAGGGACTTGTGAATATCCCAGACAGTTGTTTATCTGTTATGGTTCAACCTCATACTCTTCACATATGCTTCAAAACCAGGAACAGGCCATTTAAACACATCTTAGTCTGGATATATTGTTATATACAGTATCTAAAAATAGTTAACTCCTAGATTATATTTTTATGAGACAAAAAAAAGACTCAAATTAGAAAAGTACTTTGCAAATATTCACTCCATAAATGATGTAACCGCATTGTATTTATTGAGTTGAGGACACAACCCCACATTTTCAGTTCACCATGTTCTCTGTATTCAAGACTTTTAATACCACCGGGAATGGTGCGAAGAGCAGAGAGAGGATGGGTGGGAAGCACTCTGACCTGGATTATGCATCGTGGACACTATTTATTCTTGAGCCCAGTGAAAAATTAAAGTTTATGAAAACCGCATCATCTTATACAATGCACAATGCAAACAAACAATAGCTTAGCTCATTAGAATTTGATGACATTTGCTTGTGATATTTAGGCCATTAGCATTTACTTTGTTCCAATGCAAATATACATCCAGCTCATTTAGCAATTTACACTTTCAGTTCCCAGTTAGCTAAGGATAATATTGTGCTTAATTGATTTTTTTTTTTTTTTTAGGTTTTAATCAACTATATGAGTAATTTGCTTCAAGTTAAAGCTGGGGTACTTCATTTTAACACCACAAATGGAGAAAGTAGACATTTAAATCTGTCCATCTCGTTCCTTGCTCTCTCCAACGCTTTGGAACATCGTTAATATCCAGATGCATTGATTTTAGGCACGTGCAGAGTTTTTGAACAGCTTTTTTTCAGATGGTGACGTGAAACTGAAGTGGACCACACAAATACAGCCAATCAGGGCGCTGCTTTCACTTTACGGCTTGACAAGAAATAAATTACATGCAGACAGCACATATCAGCTTCATTTTTGTCACCAAGTCCTACTTTTACAAGATACTCTTTGGGGGAAAACATAAAATTTACCACAAAAAAAAAAGTTAGTTTAGCTTCAAGTTTACAGAATATCACTAACATTCTGTTTCAGTTGATGTCATACAGGGCCTACTTTTTTGATTTTTTGCACTGGTAAAACCTAGTTGCTACTCTGTTTAGTCTTATGAACCATCTCGCACTCTGAGGACCTCAGGGATGAGCCTCCTCCAGGTGCCCAGAGTCAGGACTAAACATGGACCGGCCTCCTGCTGGTGCCAGAGTCAGGACTAAACATGGACCGGCCTCCTGCTGGTGCCAGAGTCAGGACTAAACATGGACCGGCCTCCTGCTGGTGCCAGAGTCAGGACTAAACATGGACCGGCCTCCTGCTGGTGTCAGAGTCAGGACTAAACATGGACCGGCCTCCTGCTGGTGCCAGAGTCAGAACTAAACATGGACCGGCCTCCTGCTGGTGCCAGAGTCAGGACTAAACATGGGGAATCAGTATTTCAGTTTTTTGCAGCTAAAATCTGAAACAGTCTCCCTGAAGATGTGAGACAGGCCTCCACTCTGACAATGTTTAAATCCAGGCTAAAACAGTTCTGTTTAGATGTGCAGACGACTGAAAGATCTATCTGCACTCTTCTCTTTTAAAGCACTTTATTTTAAAATGATTCTGTGCGTCTTCTTGTGTTTTGTGATTTTAATGCAAATTGTCTTCTTATGTAAAGCACTTTGAATTGCCTTGTGTATGAATTGTGCTCTACAAATAAACTTGCCTTGCCTTGCCTTATTTCATGTTATGTCACTTGACAATTTATGTGATCAAAATAAAAGAACAACTTTAAGCGATCTCATATCTTTTTGATACGTTCATACTTCAAAAAAAAAAAAGTTACATGTGAAAAAAGCGCAATAAATATCATAGCTCAAATGCTTTAAATCATATCGTGGATTGTGGTGCTGGCAGTGCATCATTCCCATCTTCATGTTCCTGCATCCATCAGCTCATCTAACACTGCCTGACAACTGTCCTCTTCAATCGTTCGATCAGTCATCACTCTGGACACATCGCAGCGAGGTGAAAATGAGACACGCACAATTTCTAACACTGAGAGCTCAATATAATCACAACGTAATTTAGAGAGCCACCTGTCTACACACTTGAAGCACAAGTTTAGCCCCAAAGTCAACTGAAAATGAGTTTGCGCCACAATAGCTCATGATTACACAAATTGCCCCGATCCAATCTGATTGACAATGGAGTAATCCCTCTAATTTAGGAGATAATTGTGTAATTTGTGTGGAAAAGTGTAATTGATTATTTGGGGAAGGAGAGTACAAAGTTAACAGAGTATATAGACCGTTCAGTGTTTTTAAACAGAAGCCCTGCATTTTAAAGCCTGGTGCAATGCATTTTCAACGAGTTAGCATTAGCCTTCAATATGGAAAACTATGAAAAGAAATGGGCGACTGTTTTGGCGACTGACAAGCACTCGACAACACATGAGTCACATCAGAGTCTCGTTATAAAACATTGCCATGTGTAGTTTATTGACAGAGCGAGTAGGGATTTAACAAGGCCCCCACACTTTGCTTGAACAAATTTTCCAAGACTTTTCAAGGAATTGTTTGTTTTGTAATTACGGTGTCAAAACTTTACCCCTTTTTTACACAGTTTTTCTGTCTGTGGCTAAAATCGAAGCCTATGATTGCAAATTAAAGTAAACACATAAGTTGTATTTCTATATTATATGCTCTCTCTATTGTTGTATATTTAGACAGACAGATAACTAAATGTATAAAAATGTTCTATTAGCCTTATTTTTTTCTGATATGATAAATACATTTTATTATATGACAAAAAACTGTAGAATGGCAAAGTCCTGGTTTGCAGGTATAAGAAGGTAACGGTTGGGCTGTCCTCCTCCAAGAAATTTTCATACAAACTGGGTGAAATTTCATGCATTTCGATGGGTTTTAGAGGAGGTTTATCAAAAGTCTGGAGGGTCTGAAATCAGGTAACTTCTCTACTGTGGTGCTGGCATTAATGGTCTCTGAATTGGTCTCTGAATTAATCCAGCAAAAGGTAAATGCATTTTCCAGGACAATATTTATGTATTCCAGGACATGACTTTATTTTCATTTTGTCTGCAAAACAGGCCAATTATTTGTCAAGTTTTCCAAGTTTTCCAAGATGGGAAGCGACTAATAAACATTCCCTAAATCAAACCGTTTGTGCCGGACAATATTGCACCAAAAGTATAGAGTGCCATAACAGTTTGACAATAAATGTTTCGTTTTATTTCACCGAACTTTAGAAATTTCAGGTGGATGTTTAGTCAGTTGTAATGAACATTTGGATAAAAAGTAAACACTGCTTAATTTCCTCTGTTTCTCTTATTGGGTGGCAGTAGAAGTAGTTAAAAGAATAATAAACCCGCTTCCAAAGATTTGTGGTTTGTGAAGTATGGGGCCAACGCAGAGGGCACATTTTCCAATAAAGAGTATTAGAATAAGATCATTTTTGTTGAATAATTTAGCCTAACAGCATAAATAAAGACTACGCATTACCTGTATCTCTACCTGGTTTAATCCCCCGTCACTTGTTTAGCCTCAGATTGACACAAAGCCTCCACTTGAGTGACAAATGCAATTAAAAAGTCCTATCGTCTCGTGCTGTCTGATGGAAAAGCTCAGCCTCCGCCGCATGGAAATAAGAGCCACCAGCGGAAACACATGGAGCAGCTCACCACACACTGAGAGAGGAAATAATGGCACTGTTAATTACCACTGTGCCACTGTCACCGCTGCCAGACACAATATGTCTGTGACGCTCCACATATGTGCACAATTACAAAGTCTCAAGAATCTGTTGGGTTCAGTGACGAGTCAAAGAACTGGTGAATGGTGTTTGATTGTTGACTTTCTAACGTTCTGGTGGTAAGATCAGTCAAGCTCTCTGAGGCAACAGCTGTAAGGACTTTGAGCTTTACAGAAATTATTTGATTAGATTCTGTGGTTTGTTGATTTATATTTTTTTATTATTATATATAGTACTTTTATAATATTATAATCTAAGATAGATAGATAGATAGATAGATAGATAGATAGATAGATAGATAGATAGATAGATAGATAGATAGATAGATAGATAGATAGATAGATAGATAGATAGATAGATAGATAGATAGATAGATAAATTAGTTGCCAATATGTTTGTACGGTTAGATGCTATCTTGATTTCAGTTTTAAGTCAATTCTTTAGTGAATTAAGCTTGAAGTGAGGGAAAAAAATAAAGAAAGCTGACTGGAATAACTTTAAACTGGTTAATAATAGAGCCAATAGTAAAATACATTTAAACTCAAAGTGAAATCCAGGTAGAAACTTTGGATGAAATCAATTTTAGTTTAATTTAATTACAGAAATGCACTTTTTGCAGTGCGCCGTCTTGCATTATGAATGGGGTTAGTGTTTGCGATGGTGTTACCGACAAACCATCTCAAGCTTAAATAATTCACTTTGAACTTGATCTAGAACACTTTACTGTATTTTTTTTTTGCAACTTAGTCTTACTTAATGGTCATTTCAGTATCAAAAATGTTCTTGCTTTTGGTTCTTTGTAACATATGTCCATTATTTGTTTTTTATATGGCTGTTTTTAATGTTTTACTTTTAGACTTTTAGACTCTTGCGGTTTTCAAACTGCAAATGAATAAACAGAACTGAACTGATCTAAACTAAACACACAAACGGACACAGTTTTTGTCTCGTACAAAATGCTATATTATACTTCATAGGCAAAACAATGCTTTGAACCTTAAAAAAAACCATACTACTAGATAACGATGCACTGCTACACGGACTCTAACAACAGCCATTAGCGTACAAACACATGGAGGAAGCTCACGCACCTCACACTGTGAAGGGGAAGCATTGTTAATTACCACTGTGCCAATGCACCGCTGCTACACACTCTCTCACTCACTCTCGGCGTCTTCACCTGACACTGCAGCCGTGATAAACTGGGTTCACCGGGAAGAGCATGGATCGAGTCAGTTCGGCTTAACGCAGCAAGTGCTAATGTAAAATGAAGATAGGTGCGAGTGACTGAGCCAACAAGGTGCTCAAGTCCAGGCTGTGTGGGTTGTTAAATGTGCTCTTTACGCTCAGCAAGAAGGAGCAATGCAAGCTTCCTCTCTTGGTTTATTCTACCAATAACGGCCAGGCTTATTGCTTACAAAAACTTGCCACTCAGGAAGCAAATACTCAGTTCATATTGGCACAACTTACTTTCAAACTTTAACACTTTTTGAGTACCTTAAAGCCTTGATTTTCAACCAGAACACTAGTGTGCCTTGAGGTATTGTCAGGTGTGCCTTGACAAAATGTCCAACTTGGATTCACACATGGATTTAAATAAAAAATACAGCTTGAAGTGACCAGAACATATTTCTATAACAAAAAAGAAAGCAAAAAAACAATCACATCTGCAGAATTTAAAGAACTAGACAGTGCACAGTATATCAGATTTTGTTTATCAAAAGGTGTAAAAGGTGGTGTGCCGTGTTAACTTTTCAACCAAAAAAAGTGTGCCGCGACTCAAAAAATGTTGAAAATCACTGCCTTAAAGGACACATATTCTGCTACAGTGGCTTTTTTGAGCTTTTAACCGTGTTCTAACAATGTTCCGTCAAAAATGTACCTGAAGTAGCATTCAGCTGCATTCACGCTGTTTTGAGGAATGTCCATTAGAAAATCCTCCCCTCTCTGAGCATCAAAAACACTTTCAGCTGAACTTCTTGGATCTGGGATGCATTTTCAGATCATCTACGTCACTTATCTAAGAATATCTTGCCGTTTTAAGTCCTTAAATCGTCTTCAGACTCGCTCTGAGCATTTCTTCCGTCTAAACACAATAACTGCTGCTGTTAACTTGATAACTGTGTGTAGCACATTCGCTTATAGATAATGTAGCTAAGTGCTTGGCGCCATGGATGTAAGTAAGTGTCGTTCCAGACTGCTGAGAAAAGCTTTAATTATTTAATGATGAGCCTTTTTTGTCTGTTTCAAAACATGAGATGGCAAATTAAAGGTACTCAAGAGCAGGACACTTTTCTCCATGAGCAAAGGTCACACAACATCTGCCTGTGTGACCCCATATGGCTGGTCTCTTCTCTGTATATTTAGGTGTCTGCTGCACCCCTCAGTCTTTACATGCAAGGGCCTCTTTGATTAATATGTCTTTGTACTTCATTACATTCTAAGAAATGTAAGTTCTGTACTTGGAACTCATTATTCAGGCCTACTTTTAGCATAAAGGTATATCTGGTTTGTTCCTTTAGTTTGTACTTTGTGTGGAGCCTTTGAAGACGATGTGAAGCACCCAGATTAATCAGGCTTTCGTTAAACCTTCTACCTGGCTCCTGCTTCTCCTGTCCTGCACGTCACCTAATTTCAAATATGGACGCATTTTTGTTATGAAGAAGTATTAGCCTATAAAAGTTCAACATTTTTTGGAATGATAACCATGTTCTGATCAAGAAACTACAGTGTTCAGGTAAGTTCTGATATGCTAAAATGTTAAATATTGAAATAAGCTTTCTTGTGACATACATAATTAGTGTACTGTTTTATACATCCCTCTCACACCAACTGAAGCTGGTCTTATGGGTCTCTAACTCCCTCACGGCACAGGGTTGTAGCGTTCTCCTTGCTGTGTCTTAATAGTGGTTTGTTAAATTAAAACATTTGACGATTGTGTTTATATTTTAACCACTAAGTGTCCTTTGTACCAGCCTTTTACAAGTTCGAGTTTAGAAAAATTGTAACTGTTTTAAAACCTAAAGGTTCCATATTATGCAAAATCAATGTTTGATCAATTTTTTTTTGTATTTTTGTTTGTACCTCAAAACAATCCCCAAAGTTTTTTTTTGTTTTTTTCTTTCATCTGTGCATTTAGCTTAAATCATCTGGAATAACGAGAAGGATTTTCTCAATATTGCTTGCTGATACCACAATTGAGAGAGCAAACTGAAGCTATCTGTTTCTATTTTATAGGAAAGTGTTACGTGATGAAGGTTGCACGACACAAAATATGTGTAATATAAAAAGTATAACATAATACATAACTACCATCCTTTAAAACAACTTGCTACCACATATACTATTTAATGTTGTAAAATATTTCTAAAGCTTCTTGAGTATATACGGTAAAATAGATCTGTACTGAGCAAGCTCAAATATTTCCCCTGATTGTAATGTTATATTTCAACAAAAGTCAGCATACTATGCAATTGACAATGACTAAAATGCTAGTGTGGTGGCAGAGGTTGAAGTCAACGGGTCTGCAATAATCAAAATAGGCTATTTCGAGGAATGGAATTTGAGAATTATGTGAATTTTTATGCACACAATCACCAGGAAATTGCTCGAGTCCAACTGTTTTGTGACGGCTGTGGGCAATAGTGTGAAATAGCTGGTCATTCATGTGGTTAAATTGCCTGCGGATGGAGCTGGAGTTTAAATAAGCTGCTTTTCATAAGAATTTGACCCCAGTGTATCTCATATCAAAGTCAACACTGGTAGTAAAGCGATACTATGCTAATGCACTGTTACTTATGTATATTTACTGAATGCATTTTCGTTTGTTGCAGTTGACCCGCATTTTAAATTCACCAGCATTCACATTGACAACATTTGTTTTGCTGTTATTGTTTGCAGAACTGCACAAGACAGGAATTTCAATACTACAAGGAATTGGCCAAAATAGCACAGAGGAAATGCAAGTTTGTTGGTCTGCGTGCACAGGAGACCAGCTCAACTCAAATTATACTGCATTTTGTGGAAGTTACATCGTGAACCAAACTTTTGTTTACAGGAATACTTAATTTATAACAACAAACAACAGGAAAGTACAATACATAAACAATGTTACTTAAAAAAAATAAAGTATCTTTTCACTCAATAAAGATTCTATCCTACATTTTTTCTTTTCTACTTTTTCAATTAATTAAAAACAAAACTTGACTTAATGTAATAAAAAATAAAACTTATGACAAGTATTGCAATTAGATTTGTTTAAAAATAGGATTCTGTTCAGTTTGCACATTATAATGAACTCCAGGAGCACTAACACAAGAGAGAAGAGAAGAATAAGAGCTGTTAAACTAATACTAACTAACTTCTAAGACTTGCAGCCATTTCAGAACATTTGTACAGGTTTAAACTATACAGCCACAACAAGATTTTTTCCAAAAAATATACACATTTTGTTTATTTCAGAGAGCATTCTATTATAGCTTATCAATTCAACCAGTCTGGTAAATGTGCCAACTCAAATTGTACTTTCGATTCCATTGCAATATATTGTGCAGCCCTAATAAAAACATTACATCAATAAGAATATAACATGTATATTAGTAAGATATGATTAGCATTGAAAAGTGTGTGGATAGCTCGCCTTTGTAGTCCAAGAGTCATGGAGCTAAAGCAAAAAGTCAGACTGAAACAATGGAATCCTCCACTGCCGCAGGGGGCGCTGTCTCACCTGTAACCCAGATTCAGACCCCAGACTTCGGGGGGAATAATCTCAATAATCTTCTCTATTCGACGTCCCTCCTGCATGCGTCGTATAACAGTCTTTTGTCGAGGTCTAAACGCCAAAATGTTATTGTAATATAGCAGCATAAATATCATTCTAAAGCATTCTTGTCTGTTTGAGTCATTCCAAATTGAAGAGTTTGAAGTCGTTGCAATGTTAGATATTTCTTACAGAGCTTTTATAAACATGCAAAGTCATTTTAAGATTTTATGCATCAAAATGAACTCCTTAGTCACACTCAGTGCCTGTCTGTGCCTACCTGATCCCCCATCTCCCACCTGTCCCACTCACACATCCACACCAGAGCGCTGGAGTGACCGGCACACACAGGCAGGAGGTGTACTGAGAGATGGATATTATTGCAATTGTTGTTTTGGAGATTTTACAAAACTAGACTGTCAAGTATAATTAATAAAAAAACTCAAAGTGTAGAAAATGCAGTGTAATCTGTTAAACAAGGTTATAAAGTGATATTCTCGCACTTTTGCATTGAATTTACAGGTTATCCATGTTTTGTGTCAAACTTGAATCACAACTACAACATTTACAGACACAAGTGTATATAAAGTGCTATTTTGAGAATGTTTCACCATTAAATAGATGGGTAAGATTTTGTTTTGAAGTGTAATTCGCTCTGCCAACAGTGTTTAGTCCAATATATCCATGGAAGGATTGGATTTAAGTGTCAACAGACAGATCATAGAAAACGTGTTTCATCAGACTTTGGATTTTAAATGTTGGCAAATTTCTATTACTCTGAATTTGTGACCCTGAAAAAAACACCTTTCACCCGCTGAAATGTGTTTTAAAATTCAAAAAAAAAGTCAATTGTTACTGTTCTTCTTTGCTAAATTGTAAAGTTTGCACTCTGAATTTAAACTGTTAAATTTGGGAGCTTGAAAATGTATATTCACCTTGAACTTTAAAACTGTGAAAAACACAAAAGTATACTGCAAACTTCAGCAACTGAAATTCAAAATAGAAAAGAATCAAACATGTTTTTTTCATGGTTAAAAATGTTAAATTTGACAGTATTTAAAATTCTAAATCTGTTGAAGCAAATTATCTTCCATACAACAATTGTCACACAACACTAATCTAGTCCTCGATGTATGTAAACAAACACATTATTTTAGAACTGCTTTAGCTTGAGGGATATTCTCTGCGTCTCTTTTCCTGACCTGTTGTTTAAATTTGGTGAAAATTGTTGTTTTCCCCCAAAGAGTTTATTGTAAAAGCATCCCTTTTTGACAAAAATGACACAATTGCGCACAGTCTGCAGTTTATAATTAAGTATTTTAAGTCTCGCCAACCCGGAAATGTGAGCTGAAAGGAACGCTCTGATTGGCTGTGCATGGTGCGGTAGCAGAGTTTCACTTTGCTGTCAGAAAAAAGTTCTTCTAAAGCCAAGCATGTGTAAAGGTTAAAGTGTTAAGTGTATTGAATATCATCAAAATATGTATCACACCCCCATTTTATTTTGAAAGTTCTGCTTCTGTAACTGGTAGTGGTGGTAACCGTGGTAACCCCCCCTGCTCTGCCCCTTCTACTGTTGAGAGACTTGAAAACAGTATGTTACAACTTTGGCTCTGTGATTTTGGTATTATTTTGAGTTTGTACATCTATGTTAACGTGTTTTAATTCACTCAAAATGTAACCTAAGATTGTACAGTATGATTTTAATGTGGTTGGTGAAATATTTACTTATTTATTTGAAGAAGTTGTAGTCTCTCAGTATCGGCAGTTGGCTTGACAGAGGAGTAACTATCAGGGCTCACAGTAGCTAAATCTATTTAAATACATACATACATGGAGTTCAATTCTCAATATTGTTTTGTTGTTACTGTTTAGGGCAGAAGCTGATGTCATCACATGTTTACCAGTTCCTGTATTTTTTTTTGTGTGATTTCAGGTATGTAATTTATGGGGGAGTTGTACTTAATATGTTTATCATTTGTTTGCAAGTTTAAATTTCAATTAATATGTTTACGTTCTGAACTGTGTGTTATTATATATAGATCATTATTTTTTTATTGTAATACCACTATACGATCAGGGCCCCTTCTACTGTTGAGAGACTTGAAAACGGGGCAGAAGCTGATGTCGCCACAAGTTTACCAGTTCCTGTATTTTTTTTGGTGTGATTTCAGTCTTCTTTATAAAAGTCACAAAACCTTCAAGACTGGTGTCGTCTATGCAACCTGGGTGAAAGTTCAGGGGTTACACATGCGTCTGAAAATGAATGCATGTGGATCTTAACAATATGCAAAAGGAGTGAGAATGAAGAACCTGTTAGACACATTTCTACTTGTGACTGTGAACATCAGGTACCCAGCTTTAATGTGTTTACTGGTGCACTGCCTGATCTTTTACCTCATACAGATCCAGGTTCTGGTTGCCCCCGAGGCCTCTGGTTGTCTTGACGTTCTCCATGGCCAAAGTGAAGTAGATCCCTCGTGTGTCGGACAAATAGAGGTTGTACGTGTCGTTCTGGTTCCACTCTTGCACCGCCGCGAAAACCTGCTTCTCGTCCGTGCTCACAATGTGTAAATCCTACAAGATCAAGAACAATAAATAACAAAAAGTTATAGTTACAGGCACAGAGTTGGCAGATTACAACGCACTGACCCTATGGGAGCGGTCACACGCTGTAAATCTGACATGCGGCTTAACTATGAAGCTATTAAGAAGCAATGAAATCTAAAAATGCTAATAAAATGTCGGAGACCTAATGGACTTTTTAAATGAATGTGCATAAATTATTCCACTGCGATGGCACCAAATCACCGTGAAAACCAAAATACTCAAACCATTAACATTCTGGGTACTTAAACATGCTATTAAATGTAAGAGATAAGATGGTGGTTTGTGCATGTCAATGTTGCTGCCAATTAGTACAGGATTGTGGGAAATGCATAAAGTTGTCTGTAATGTTTAAAAGTTGAACACTGGAGTGAAAAGTTAAAGTAGAGTGCCAGTCATTGGAGAGCAAATTAAAGTAAAGTTGGCTGACAGTGTGGGAGGTTATAGTGTAATAATTGGTTGGACACATTAAGTCGTAAAAGTCAAGGTACTACAACTAAACAGGTGGGAAAGTATAGACAATAGATGC